>CM036542.1:15085000-15394115 GCA_020745685.1 Tautogolabrus adspersus | reverse complement strand
TCACGTTGATGGTTTAGTCAACAACATACAGTTATTTAATTAAACGGCAAATTAGTCCCAGCCTGTCACATAATCTTAAACAAATATCACAAGAACGGATGACTCCACAGCTAAGCAGACAACGAGCATCCTCCCATTTCTGTCTGATGACACTAATGGGATAAACAGTTGAGAGAGAAAGTGTCACCTGTGAAGCCGTAGCTCGCTGTAGTAGGTCACATTTGTTTAGATGCAAAACTGGCAGGTTTGGAAGTTAAAAGAGTGTCAGCTTGGTTTCCATCCAAATGTCGCACATTTAGAATCAGAATTCAAGAAATCTGCCAAATAGAAGCAAATTAATGAGCGTCCCCTTCCACTGTTCTGCAGATACTGTGAGTTTATTGACCCAGATGTACTTCTTTCCATCGGGTGCTGTTAAATTGTTACTGAAGAAAGAGGGCACAGCAAGGTAATGTAATTAAAAAAGGACCTTACTGGGCCCTCGTTTAGCTCAGTTAGTAGAGCAGACACCCCATGTACAGAGGCTACAGTCCTTATTGCACGGGTCGCTGGTTTGACTCCCCATCCTGGCGCTGTTTGGTGAATGTCATTCCTCACGCTCTCTGTCAACACATTTTCCTTTCACTTTAAATCTGTCCTCACATAATCTTTAAAAAAGGAGGATCTCATTTAGATGAAAAGCAGAGGTAATAATGGAAATAAGGTTTTTCATTTATTTCCTCTATTCATTTGATGAATGTTGCGCATCTCCTCGTGTCATTGCAGATTAGTTTATTTTATCTATTCATTTGAGGTTTCAGGGAACATTTAGGTTTCATGCTTCATGTAGGCTACCATTTTAATTTATTCGCTGAATCTGTTTCCATTGCAATGTCAAAAAAACAGTTCTTTTTTTGAAAAATCCAACCTTTCCAAATGATTAATTTGTATCTACTGTTGGCAATATACTGACTTTTAAACGGCCTTAATACAAAACGTTCCCAAAGGAAAGTCAAGGTAAAATAGGAAAAACATCACATGAGAGCCAAGGTAAGAAAAGAAAAAGCAAACTGAACACATTTATTTATGTGTGAAGTGACACTGAGGGACCAGTCTCAGTTCCTATAAACAGGCAACCTGGTTCTCCAGATGGCTCTGTGCTCTCAGTATCTGTCCTGTGGGGCAACTTCTGAACAACATTGCTAATTTGAAGTCAACCACCACTGCACTAAAAAAAAACAAAGAAACGAAAACTGAACAATGAAAGGTTTTGGACAGGCAAGAAGTCGAAGTCAAAGGAAGAGACTGTCCACCTTGTAACAGTTTCCTTTTCTCCTTCTAGCTTCCACCTGCTCCGTCACCTGTCCTGGGCTGACACCCAGCCAGCCGTCAACGTCCACCTGACTGTCTCGTGTCCGGGCAGCTCTTATGAGCACATGCTCCTTTGGCCTGCTGTGGATCTACTTCCTGGTGCAGCTGCCACCTGCCCAGTCGCGTGGTGTTTTGCATCAATCTCACTGTGGCCAGAGCCAAGTGGCCAGTCCAGTGGAAGCCTCAGTCTTCATCTGTGCCTTTGTCTGTAAGCATTCATTTATATGTGCAATATACACTGCTGCTGCTGAGACTGGGCAGACAGGCCGTCACTCAAACTAAGATGGACGTGTAGGGAAATGGGAATAGACATCGAGCAATCACACATGAGGATGAGCTTTCACACTCAATCTTCGAGGAGATAGAAACAGAAACAACAAAAACACAAAAAATCCTGACTAGCCCAGCTGTCATGGCCTATATAAACCCTGTGTCTCTGTTAATTCTTATTCCTCCCTGCATTCTTGAGAGGTGAAGCAATTTAGTGATTAAGGTGACTTCCAGGGTTCTGGTAAATGTCTCTGATTGCGCACAAGACTTCGGACTTATTGGTTTAATGTTCGGCCAGGTAACCTGCCCTGAAGTGGTCTTCCTGCACAGTAATGCTGGTGTGTGAAAGATCCAGGATGAAACACTAGACTTTGTTGGTTCAGCTGGTCTTTGGAGCAGACATGGAATGTGTAACAATGACAGCTTATGCCAGTGTTGGTAACCTACTCCACATCAAGCTATGAATTCAATCTTTTGAGCCCTGGCGAGTCCCAGAAAGAAAAACAAAAATCTCACTGGAGCTGATTTTGGGTCACTGTTGCTGTGTGTGTTTTCTAACATAATAAAGAAGTGTGCACGAGTGTTTCCTCTGGTCTCTTGGGGACTAATCAGCGAGACTCTGACTGTCTGCTGTCGATGCCGCATGGAGAGAGAAAAGGAGAGGATTGGGGGTGCAGAGAAAGAGCTGGCTGGGTGTGTCAGCGACGAGGGGAGACGGGATGAGGACAAAAGCGTGTTCCAGCCATGTAAGGCCAAGTGGAGACGACAGGAACAAAAAGCCTTGTTTAAAATGATTAGCCATGCCTCAGTCACAGCACTTTGAAGACAGACTCAAAGCTCTCTGGGTGGAAAATACCACTTTGAGCAAATTTACATTTCTGTTCTGTCCCAGTGGGTTTGGAGTCTCAGAGAGTCAGTTATCAAAAATCAAAAAATAGCATGGACAAAGGAACTATTAAGGAGACTTATTGCCCAGAAAATCCACGTATGTATTCAAGTATCATCAACATAAAAGGTGATCATCTTCGTTAATTAGTCTCAAACTATGCGCCACAGTTGTTTCATTCTAAAATCTACAAAGTTGAGCTTTTCTGCTCAGTGAAAGTGTTAAAGATCATCGGTAGTGGACGTCAGCAAACCAGTAGGGGCAGTGTTTGAGGTGAGAAAGCCTGTGGGGATCAGAAACGAGGAATGCTGCCAAGACTCACTGTAAGAAAGCTAATTAAACTATTGGCCCCTTGCGAGGGAGGTGAGGGTTGAAGAATGGGCTCAAGCTCGCCCCAGGAAGCACCTTTTGAAACTTCAGCCCTGCCTTACTCACTGAAGCAGATTTTCCACTGAGTCATACAAACAAGTCAGCGATAGCCTTTCGATCACTGCACTCTGTGCGTGTCTGCTGATCGCCATTCTCTCTCTCTCTCTCTCTCCCTCTCTCCCTCAGGTTTGGAATTAGCTTTTTCCAAAGAAAGCAATTCCAGGAATCCCTCTGCAGCTTCAATTACTGTGCCCTGTGTGAGCTGTGATGACTTCCTCATGTGTGGAAGACGTTAAAAACAGGCAGAGAAATCTGTGGCATCTGTGTTTTCATCTTCTGGTTTATTGGACAATGAACGAGGGAGCGTCTCCCACCGACTGACACCAGCAGCTGTCACGCTTTGAAAATGTGACACAAGAGGATGCAGATGAAATTATTTGATGACTTGGCTCTTTCTGTTATTTACTTACCTTGATAATTTGAAATATAAATTCCAGGCATTGAAAAACCTTTACTTCCTAACTTGAAAGATAACCAGAAAATTCCTCAGGTACACGCTCAGCATTTTTCCCACAGCATTTTGCACAACATCGAATTCAACATAAAAAACACTCAAAGAACTCAAAGAAGAGTCCCTTTGGACCCTGCGAAGCATTGGTCCCTTGAAAAATACTGTAATTCCACTGCTAAAGCAAAGTTAGAACATTCAAGAAAATTCTAAAAGCTGTGCAGAATGAAGACATTATTCTGGCAGATGTAGAGGACAGCCTCAGGAAGATGGTAAGCGAGGGGTTCATTCGTTATAAATGGCTGCCGGCCAGACGAACGAGAGCCCTGCACACTAATGTGCACTCTGACTGCACACACAAATACCTCCACACATTACTCTTCCTTAACTGACTGTTATTGTTAAGGTGGTCAAACACTGGGCATGTTTCCCTAAATGAAAAGGGAATACATTACTTGAGGTTTGCTGAATGATATTTGCCGTTACTTATTCAAAGCCAGACTAAGATTTAAACACTTTTGCTCAAAGATAAATTTTTCTGCCTTATTTTCAAAGAAACTATGAACATGACACAATGCATACGAGTTCAGTGATACAAGCAATGCAGCAAACATTCCTCAGATAATTAACGCCAGTGGCAAACTCTCACATCAGCTGTGTTAATGTGTAACCTTAAACATGAAAACGCCAACATAAGAGTATGCGTAGCCTTTAGATATATCTGCACCCAGCTCTTCCTTACTTGAAATTCTGCCCCAGTTGGTCAGCTGATGTAAGACCCTTAAGGCTACTCTCCTCTCCTCCTCACATGTTGGCCAATAGGAATCCAGAGTTTATATGCAGCTACAGATGGCCCGCTAACTGAAACTCAAACAACAAATGAAAGATTTGATTCCTATGCTGAGACAGGACGTGATGTTTTATTACTGCCGGACTCAAATCATCTCAAACTGAAGCTTCCATTAAACACGCCCTGACAAAGGGACCGGCTTAAGCTCTGCATATGAAACATGTCTTTACTTAGCAATTTATCTGTATGGATCTATGTTTCATTTTACAGCATAAATTCATCTAAAATGACCTACTTCTTCAATATTCTCTTTGGAGCGTCGAAAACCATTCACATCAAACACCAAGTGAAGGGCCCAAAATCAAATATGTAGCATATCGAATCATCCAAATCATTGAAATATGACTGCGGTGCTATTTATCTTCCAAAGCCAATCATTTGAAATTACACTTGTTTTCACATCTGCTGTGTGAGGAGGAAATCAGGCAGTTGGGAACAAAACTAGCCATTTCTGCTCGTGTCAAAAGAGACTTGCAGCAGAGCAAAATATGCCATTTTGCTTGGAAGATGTTGGTTTTTAAAAGAGCCGACAGGTTTTCTGAGTAAAAAAATGAATCCGGACTGCCTTTGCTACACCCTGGCTTGAAAGAGGGATCATTTCCACATGCCGTAAAAGCACCTCAAATACATTTCCACGGAGGCATGTTGTGAAAGGTTTTAGCTGCTTTCAAAGAGCGACGTGATTTGATAAAAGGTCAGAAAATAATCCTATCCTTTCATGAGGTGTCTACTTGCTGCTTTTTCTCCCAACCTTTGATAAGAACGACACTTTGTGTAATCATTTCTGCCGAGAAGGTGCAAAGTTGTGTCAGTAAAGCTAAAGGGGAAGTAAACTATTTAAGAGCGGGAGAACATTATCACTATGGATGGGTTGGGTTTTTTTTTAACTACATTAAGTGTGCCTCCTCTTATTCCATTAATTTAAAACTCTGAACAATCTAAATGTATTCCATTAGACATTAGTTTCAGAGAATTTCAAACATACCACTTACCCAAGCCTTAGCCACTTTTACAGCTTCATTACACAGCCAATCAGGGATGGAGTAGTTGTAGGCCTTTCACTGAGCAGATTAAAGGTGTAAATACTGGGGGACAGAGATGGGGGGGCTGAGCAGCTTTATATGAGGAGATATCTCTAATATTTCCCCTGTTGCCTTCTCTATTGGCAGAGAGTCCCTGCTGGTACACTCCATAATTCTCAGCATGCGTCTGTCTAACTTCTGCTCAGTAAGATTTTCAGAAAGATCAATTTGTCGCCTAATTATAAAAGATAATTACATTGAAATTGGATGGCTATTGTACCGTCTGTCGAGTTCAATGAAATTGCAAAATCAGCCTGAACGCAGGTGTTGATGGAATGTGTATTTTTTTGTATAAAACCAAAGAATCCTTCATATTGTTTGTGTTATTGGTTTATGTACCGTGTGCACATTCTTGTCTTTTCTCCTACTGTATACAAATAATGTGCGTGTGGTGCCTGGGGGAAATAATTAGCTGTCATTAATTACACATCAATACACGTCATCTAAATATGGCATCTCAAATTCAGTCAGCTGCAATGAAGCAACAACTTGAAAAAAATGTCATCCAGAAGCTGATAAATATCTTGTAGTTCAATAATCAGAGCCAACTTTGACGGAAAGAAGCCAAGTCCAATACCTTCCCAAGGGTTATCTCGCGAGGTTAATTGCTCTAGGAGCTCTGTAGCATGTCTAGTAGAGCATGTGCATCACATTAATTTGCTTCAACCTAAACACAATACTCTAGGATGAACCTGCACATGAGCCCTGACCCCATAGCAGGAGATTCCAAAGTACTAAAAGCATATCACTAAAAATATACTCTCACTGCAAGAGTCATAAAAGCAAATTGACTTGTTGGCAGAATCTCTGGAACAAGCTCTTTGAAAGAGACAACTGCTCAGAGTGGTAAAAACAAGCACCAATTGGATCTCTCAAGACATTTTGGGTCTCCGTTTTTAAAGCCCAGCAGCACAAAATGATGCAGAGTGATGGGATCCCAATGCAACGTCTTGGGACTGAGATGTTTCCATCATGATGTTGTCTGACAACACAATTATGCATTGTATCTCACTTGGCACGGCTCACCAAACCAAATCAGCTGTAGCTCACACTCCTGCATCCCAGAAGAAGCAGTCAGCAGCAGTAGTAGTCGGCTAAGGGAGGAAGGGGGATGAAGGGGAGAGTGCGGAGTGGGAGATGAAGCTCAGGGCCTGGAGCTAAGAAAATGGGATGCAAAGGCAGTAAATTGGAGACCAGACACAGAGGGAGCTGAGCAGGGATGTTGGGAGGAGCGCCAGTGGTCTTTCACTTTTCATCAACATCAGATTGAGAACAGGAAACCCAGGCACAGAGGGGCGAGGATGGTAGAAATGTGAGGGAGGCAGGAAAGGAGAGGGTTAATCCTGGAGCCAGTGCTGCCACTGTACATAACTAGAAGGCGGTGTAAGGGAGGGAAAACATTATGACTAATAATCATTCTCACATGAGATGGTCAGGGATGGATTAAAAAAGACTTTTACAAACAACATATAATTAACTCAAGCAGAAGCTGTGGACCAAGCAATACTTAAGAATAACTGAAAGCACCTTAAATATGAAATTAGAAGTGGATCCTTCGAGAACATTTCCAGTCCTGCGTAGAACTATCCTCTAGATGAAGATGTTTTCTGTTGCCCAACAAATGCCCACTATAAATATGGTTACATGGACGATGAATTGAATTTGTTATTGCATCATAGCTACTTCAAAATGCTCATTGTTAAGTAGATGTTTAAACTGTTTTCTTCTCAGCTGGCTTAAAAAACTTTAAATTGAACAGTTTGGCTAGGGAAACATTGTTTGGGGTTAAACACACTACTTTTCCATCAATATGGAATCATTTGGTCGGGTTTCATCATCTTTGTTAAGAGAAACCCAAACAGCATTAGATCTAACTTTCTACTGACCCATGCAAACTGGCTCTCTTCTTTTGCAAACTTTGTGACTTAAAAGAGTGACATCATGCTTTTCCTCCTGACAGACAAGAGCCACACTTTCCCGGACTTCTGTAAGTTTGAATCACGCATATGTTTTTTTATTGGACATCTCATGAAGTCATATTTCTTCGGGAAGACTGTCTCGGATTCATCAGCAGTAGTAAAAGGCTTTTTTAATGATGGACTATGGATGTGAAAAACATTACAACAATTGAGTGCAAAATAAATGTAGTTTAAGGGTGTGGGGGAACCAATCCAAGAATTTCCAGAATGAAAGAAATAACAGAAAAGCGAACAATGAAAAGACATCTGAGCTGTCAAAAGGCAGCTAAACGCTCTGCAGTCACCACCTGCATGGGTGTCAAATGTTTCACTGCTCACAAATGTGTTTTATCGTGTTCTTTCACACTGCAATTTGTCAAGAAAATTGAGAAAACTTACTCCAGACAGACAATTGCATGGAACTTCTTGCCTCCACCAAATGGCTGTAAATAACGAAGATAATATCCACAATCTAAAAGTGTGATAGAGTCGAGAAAGAGACACTTTCACCTTGATAATCTTCTGCCCCCTGCTGTACCAGACTATTTCTCTTTATTTGTGTTCTCTGGGTTTTCTGAAACATCGCCAAGAAGAAAAATGAAAAAACAGAATCTCAGACAGAAGCTGGAAAACTTTGTAGAGCTAAATGAAACCTGATATCATGACCACTTTGACTATTGGTGCCTCAATTTTACTGCTTTATTCTAGAAGAGACAGTTAAGCCTTGCCACACTTAAAAGCGCATTCATTTGTTCACTTCTTCGAGGTCACTGCTTTAAAAAGTGGTGGGACCCATCAGTCCGTCTTCAGCCAATAGGGGATGCTAGGTAGAAAGGGTGGGGGCTTAAAAGTGGCTACTTAAATCTCCACCATAATTAATCACACTTTGAACGCTAGCGGCCCACCGAACAGTGTGACAGTGACAGCACTGAGAATGATTAATACTTAATGCAGCGTTTAAGAGAATGATTTATGCCATCTGTTAGTGGATGACATGCTGCAGAAGTTGGCCGCACCACTCACACACACTTGTCGGCAAGGATTAGGGGAATGATACATAACTTCATCTCAGGAGCAGCAGGTCACCTCCAAAATTAGGCTGATTTTAGAGCATGAACAAAAGGGGGGGGACGGTAGGTGTGAAGGGAGGGCGGATGTGCATAACCTTTGCTTCAAATTAATCGGAGCGGGCCAAGAATCTATCTACTTCTGCCATTTATCCACCTGGGCAGTATACAGAGCCAATAACTTACATGATGTGGAAAACAGGGGCAGGATGGGGACATTTAGAACAGTGGAATCAGCTTTATAATTTGGGAAGTCACAGAATTTGAAAAAATGGTTGATAAAGTTTTATTTTCCCAACAAAACTAACAAAAATCTCTGCTGCTGCATTGTGCTGTAATTTACTGGCATGCTGTTGACCTTCGCTATCTGTGTCAATGTTACATGTAGGGCTCAGCTCAGCTCCTGCAACCACAGATACAATCATATTGCAGAGGTCATCTGAGTAAGCTTGAGAAAATGTGGAGTTTTGGAAAGTGGCCCGTATCAGCTTGACTTAGCGACCGGTTGATTTGCTGATGACCAGTGCATGATTTTTTTAATGTAATGCACACATCTCGCTTGTAGCGAAATTGCTGTGTGAGTTAGTTACCAACCACCAGATGGTTTATTGACATCGAAAACCTGTCATGATGTTATCAGTGGAGTTTGGCTTTAATCACAAGGAGAAATCTATTTAATGTCACTACTTTCCTCCTTTTACAAACATTTTATTTTCTTGGCAAAATCTACTCCATTGTAAAAAAGAGCGAAAAAACTGGTCTGCAACTTTGAGGACATTCACGTCAGTCACAGGCTATCTCAGGACCAGTTGACTACTGACTGACGTCATCAGGACAAATTAGCCACGGGCAGTAACAACCAATAATTGGCCTCCAGTGTAGCCAGAGTTTATTCTGGGCCAACATTTCATTTATTGTGCATGTGCACTTTACAGTTTTTTAGAGTCTAACCAACAGCTTGAGAATTGAGAAAGTGTTGACGTAGAGATAACGTCTAAAACCAGAATGTTAGCTGCACTTCTTTGCAGATGTCTGTTAAAAGAGATAAATAAGCTGTTCAATCGTCAGCTACAAAGAGAAACCAGAATGTCACCTAACATTTTGTCCCCTCGCAAAAACCTCTGCATTACGTAGAATCTGTACATTGACATAACCGGGTAGTATACAGTTTCCGCAGCAAGTCCGAGTGAGCTGATGTGAGAACGCAGCAGGATATTATCCGGAGAATTCACCTCGAGCCAATGGGAGGGGGAAAGACGTTTATATACTGTGACTGGAGTCAGTGCATACAGTGTCTGCACGCGACCACTACGATCTACGTGCAAGAAATTAAACGGCTGCATTACATTTTCTGTTCGCCAGTATGTTCTTCTCCTTTCTTTTGTTGACATTGTTATTCCGTTGAACTACACATGGCATTTATAAAAAGGCAAATATTGTCATTATAGCATCGTATAGGGGACTCCGTTGCTTCGTCCGCTACTTCCGTGTCGGTTTTTTTTATACGTCATGTCTTACCTCAGGAGACTCCCTGGGGGCCCTGTCTGACAGGGATAGTCTCCCGCTGTGAGGAGCATATGTGAACAGCCAGGTCAGGATAATATCCGGAGAAGTCATCCGGAAATTATCTAAATATTTTCAGGAGTGCGTATGTGCAAATGCTAAAGATACCAAACATGTTAGCCTGGTGTAAATGGTGAGGAAATTAGACAAGCCTAATTAGACATTAGGCTTGTGTTCAAATATCTATTTCAACCAAACATCGGACAGCTTCAACTAAGAGTTGTAAGAAGTTGTTGGAGAACAAAGATGGAAGTCAAACAGTGTGCACTAACATCTTTTTTTTGCCAAATTGTAGCTACTTAAGAGGACTTTAAAGTAAAAGCTGAATGTTAAGGGGTTACTCAAAGGTTACGTGTTACCAACAAGAATCATGGAATCTCAAAACTTGATTGCAAATGAGCAGCGTTATCTCTGACTGCTTTGCCTCACTCGCTTCCCTCAGAATTATTTACATATTCAAACGAACTGTCAAAGCCCCAAAACAAATAATTTGTTATCCACCAGAGTTTGCATGGTTAAAAATACTCTGCATCTAATCTGCATAAAAAGTATCAGTCTTTCGTCAGAGATTACCGGCTCACCCTCCTTTGTTCTCCACACAGCTATCAGATGACAAGGTGAACACAAGGGTAATCAGTTTGGTCACTGCTTTTTATTCTGGAAGGTTTCACTCCAGGCTCCCGTTTGAAGTTCCTGCTGGGAGTTAATCGACAAAATCAGTCCTTCAGCAATGCTCCGATCTCGACTTCACTCTATAAACAGCCTGTGTCAAAACTTCACTTCAGATTAACATTTACATGGTGCTTTCATAAAAAAATAAAAAAATAAAAACAGCCACTGTTTCATAATCAAGATAGACAGAGAAAACCCATTGCTGTATTCAAATGCAGGGTAAAATTTGTCCTTGGGTTTTATTATTCAACCACAACCCTCCAGGGACTGAAGAGGGGATGTTTGTCAGTCACGGGCGAGCACAGGCTTGCCTATCAGCAGACCCGCTCTGCAGCAATGTTATTCAAGAGCGTGGGATCAAAATGTGAAAGAGAAAAAGCTTAATGCTTTGGTAAAAAAAAAAAAAAAAAAAAAAACTGTCCACACACACACACACAAAACAAAACATTCGACACAACTTCACCTTTTTGCATATTTATCATCCAGAGCTGTTGCTTTTACAAAACTCAAATAAATTACAAATTCAGTTTTCAAGAGAGATACAAAATACAAACTGAAGTATTTCATAAACTAGAATATCCTCACTTTGTAACAACAACAGATTTTTAAATCCCTACCCTCCACAACTAAGGCTTTTAGCCAGAATATGGAGCTGCCTGAATTTGAATATGTTACGCCTATTTATAAGTATGAAGACTCATTTTCTGTCGACCTATTTACCTTTGCTCTCCTGTTGCGCCTTTGCTCTCGCCAGTGCAAGTTCCTCTTTTCTATCTACAAATGGAAGAGTACATGTAAAAACAACAACAAGGTATTTAAAGCAGTGAGTGGGGAGATCTTTATGAGAGAAAATGGCACCACAGGAAAGAACAGCAGGATAGATCTTAAACAAGCAGAGGAAAGTCAAACAAAAGCAGCCAAGGATGTCTCATTTTTCCAATCCCAAGCAACAGTCATGTATCGTTAGCGTCCAATAGGTTGCTAAAGAAAGAGACTTCATCAAGGATCGTCTGTAGACTGAGCTGTAAAGCAACTTCTCCACCTCCATCTTACGTGACTTCTTCCCCTACGAACTCTTAACGATGTGAGTGCACTGAAACTATGAGGCAGAGCGAGTCTGCGGCGAGCTCACTCATTCACACTCATGATTGATTGATTGATACACAGTGGTAAATCAAAGAGTGGGGTGCCTTTTCAATCACAGCCAAAGTCTTTGAACATAAATAACAGCAACCATCCTGCCTGTGGCAGTTTCAGCACACGGTAAAAACAGCCACTTGGCAGTCTGTTTGAGAGGGAGACAGAAGTGCTCACAAATGGAAATTTATGTACACCCATTTGACACTTTTCCCTCTTGATTGGTTTGTATTTTGCCTCCTATCCTTCGTACCCATTATCACAAAATAATTAGCATTATTTCTAAGCACAGAAGACAACTACTGGGTGGAAAGGGCCTAAAAAAAAGGCACGGCTAACCCTGACTAGTACCCTGCACGCCGCTGATAGAAGTACTTCCTGTCTCCTGTTGACAACAAAGATCCGCGGCAGCCGTTCACCTGAGACCTGAGCTAGAGTCAGAGGTAGAGTAATAACAGCTCGGCTAACAGAACATTTAAGAGCAAGCTCTCTCCTGAGGCAATTAGCAGTGAAGCGCTTTTCTGCTCTTTTCTTGTCTGTAATTTTAGGAATAGCTATCAAAATGACACAGCCCCGGAGAAATGACTGCAGAACTAAGCAGCAATTTATCGATGCTCCTGAATATTAAAAAAAGTAACAGCCGCATTTACAGCATTATTACCGATGTTTGTCCCTGCATTGGGCACTGTGCTATTTTCATGAGGCATTTTTTCGCACCATCTTGAGAGCTTTATCTCAACAATTATGAAGATGACAGACTGTCAATTACGCCATTAATGGGCCCATCAGTTCTGAAAGCACAGCCGGAGAAAATGACTTTCAAACAGTTCCAATAACTGGATTGTTATTGGGGGTTTTTTGTGATATTTTGACAATGCTTTGCAGGATTTTTGCTATCATTCTAAGCATAAAAAATAAAGGGTTACACCTTTTGGGAATGACTGATTCTTTTAAGGGAAGCATCACGGCACAAGTTGCACAAAAACATGGATACAGTAAAGTACTGTATGCACACTTAATGCATGGTTTGATGCATTTACAACATATTTTACCTTAAAGGTCCCATATTATACTTTTTCTGGTTTTATATGCTCTTTAGTGTGTTCTCCAGGTGTCTTGTGCATGTTTAGGCACATCTATGTGCAAAAATTCAAAATCCGCGGAAACGCGGCTTCTCCTACGTCCTCCTGTTAGCAGTAGCAGTAACTGCATGTAACGCTCGGTTCTAGCCCCCCTTGTTGAAAAGTGCAGTGTGATATCACACTGCGATGATGTCACTGATCCAAGCCCATTGGCTCCTTGTGGCAAGCACAAGCTCATGCTGCAGATTAGCTGAATTCCAAATATGGTAAAAGGGGCGTAACATTTCCGAGAATTGTCACAAACGACTGACCAATTACAACAGAGCAGATCGGCCAATCAATCAGGTCAGGCTTGGCACACGTGGGGACCCTGTTTGGGGGGGAATTCAGAGCGTTGCAAACACAGGCAGATTAGACGGGCTGCATTGATCGTCAGTACATGAAAACAGACACTTTTTTCGAACATTAGCGATTGTGAACGTACTTTAGTAGGCACATACATTAGATATATGAACCCCAAAAAGGGCATAATATGGGATCTTTAAAAGATCAAAAGACTGGACTACCACCTGGAAAGATTGCATGGTGAAAAGGATATGGAATATAAAAAAGGACAAATGGAAAATACAAAACTTCTTAATGAGCACCAGTTCGTACAATTATTTGCACACTCATTTAAACCATGAGCATGTGAAAAGAGGTCCAGAATCCTTTGAAATTGGCTGAATCTTTAATGTTATCACTATTTGCATGTATCTTTGCTTTCCGTGAAACTGATCCACAGTTTGCATCAAGTCAGTTATCACTTCATTGCCTTAAACTGGGTCAACATATCTTCAGGCACAATTATAGCCAAAACCTCAGCGAGACAAATTTGCTGTCAGTCGCCGTGCCACTTTTCAGTATGAAAAGCGAGCTGTGCGCAGGACAGGCGGCGGGATAAAAAAATGAAGAGAGTGTGGAGAGGAAGTGTCGTGGATCATGCAGCAGGCCTAACAGGTCGATGGAAGACAAACGTATGTCTAATAAGCCGATGATGAACCCCGGAGTGGTCCCACTTGTGGGGGAAGGCGGCTTCTTACAAATGTGTTATCGACTTCACACGAGCAGCCAGTCATAGAAACACTCAGTGTATCTGAGAGGGAGGAAGAGTGTAAGGGAGGAGACATGAGAGACTTCTGCAGCGGGTTAAAGTATCGATCATACAATCCTGTTTATACCCTCCGGCTAATGATGAGCACAGCGTAATTGACACGCAGAAGCATGACAGTTTAAGCATCCAAGGAATCATTAGAACAATTCCACACACACTGTGCGGTCATGTTTTAAAGATTTGTATGAGGTACGTTCCTAATGACCGAAAATATAATTAGAAACAGTCTTACACAATGGAAAATCGATTGTCATAACAGCTATTTGAGCCACTTTCATCTGCTTGTGTTTACTGAATTATGGGCCTTTGCCTCTTGTGAACACTGCAGCAGAGATGCAACTGGAAAAGCGGATTGATTAATGAATGCAGAAAGCAATTTTCTAGAGCCAAAACCACGTCCTTAAATGTTTCGTTCTGTCGTCAACCAACAGTCGAAAGCCCAAAGACAATTTATTGACCTGATGTAAGAGGAGGATGTTTGAAAAAGACAATTTAAACCTTGTGATTAAAATCAAATTCACATTTGAACTGAAACATTTGGTATTTTATTCTTTTTCCAGCGTTACTCTGGACTGATATATCCTGTTAACAAAAAAAGATCTTCATGTATGAATACAACACAAATGTAATGATGAGTGCTGCTGTATTATACAAACATAGACCTCAATGAGTTACAGATAATGAAGACAAAATGGCTAAATTGCCTTCAGGAAGATTATTAATGTGCTGCTCCAAATAGAATTGTAAAGTGCATTATCCTTTAAAATACTTCTTAGAGTGTAATCACAATCCACCAACAGTAAGTCAGGACCATATTAAAGCCATTTCATCTGCAGTTATTCATCAAAGTGATTCAGTTACATTAACAACCTCAATAAAGTTGCATGCCGTGCATTATGAACATGACTTATGGAGCTCTAAGGCTGATTTACACTCACATGCCACGGAGTCTGATGAGTCAGACTGCAGTGGGCCTGGCTGGATTTCACCTTAATGTGTTTGTGTGTTTGTGTGTGTGTGTGTGTGTGTGTGTGTGTGTGTGTGTGTGTGTGTGTGTGTGTGTGTGTGTGTGTGTGTTTGTGTGTAACTGTCTTATTTGTGTTCATGTGAGTGTATCATTGAGTCGCAAAAAAATACAGCATGTCAATCTTTTTTATTAATTTACTTTCCTCAAAATGTTTCCTTGTTCTTCAACATCCCTGCCTTAAATTTGTACTGAAGCCAGATAAATAAATTCTGCTGTGTGGGCATGGACTGGATAATGAAATTAATTTACAGTACTGCTTAGTAAACACTCTTGCCCTTGTGTTTATTTTACTCCATTTTTATAAGCACGTAAAAGGGTGTCACAAGGGCTAGCTGACTGCCAATTAGGCTTTATTCCTAATAAATGCTAATGCTAACTAAAAGGTTAGCTGCAGATTGAAAAGCTCGGGTAAAATGTATTTAATCAAACAACTGCATGACTTGATTGGGCACCGCAGACTACTTCTTAACAACACGCTTTTGTAATATCAATGTATAAGGTTCATAAGGGGTTCTTGTTAGCAAATGGTTGCTTCTTTAACCCTAACAACTCCTTTGGATTATATCATTTTCTAAGCTGCTAAATGGTTAAATATGCTACCTGCTAGTTGCTAACTTTGTTTCTCACTTTTAGCATCTTTTGGCTTACAGTTCTGGTTTTACAAGATGTTCATTTCTAATCAACTGTTTTAAGTTAAAAAGCCTTTAACAGATCGCAGTAGGCCTACAAAGCCCCAAATAGCGATAAGTTCACATAGCAGCTAACACTTAGCAACTAGCATTAAGCTACTAAAGATTCAGATATTGTCCTCTGCTGCTGCTGAGGACCCAAACGGGAACTAAAAGTAGAGCCAACGCTGGACTGGTGCTCAACAGGTGGTAAGTAATATTATTATAAATTCTACAAGTGCAACTGTTGCTCCGTGTCTGCCTGGACTGTCAATAAGCCACTCATTGGTAACATGTTTGAAATATCAATGTTGTGGGTACAGCTTGTTGATCTGCCACTAGAGTGGGCAAAGTTGAGTGCATGACGGTTTAAGATATCAACACAGAGGCACAATGATATATTCAACTGTTCCACTGCCTTTGAACATACATCCGACACGCTGTCGCCTACATGGAGACCTCTGAATGCTTCTCACAAGTGACCTCTACAACCACACAACAAACAATGTTGCCTCCTTGTTCTGTTCAGCAGGTCTCATTATGGAAATGTTTGTATATTTTTTATGGCTCGAATGAAATCATAAATCCACCAGGGGACTTGCTTTCCCACTTCTCATAATTATTTTTCCCGAGCCACACATGCATGTATTACATTATCTTTATATATGTGTTTACCTTTCTGTGTTTGCATGCAGTACATATAAGATATGAGAGCTTGCTTCCCATGCTGTGGGAGGTTGCAGGATTGAGGTAGAGTTTGTGATAAATGTCCTGTTTGGTGCTGACAGAGCAGGTCCTGAAAAGCTATACGGTCCCAGGGGGTGCAGGAGGCTAATCATAGCGGTTTCTCTTGAGCCCCGGTGCCTCTGACAGACAAACAACAGTAACCCCAGCTGAGGAGAAACACACACACACACACAAACACACACACAAATGATTTCATTTTGACTGCCCAGGATGTTGATGAACAAATGTTTTTTTTCCAAAGTGAGGGGAGAGAATAAGACATCTAGTACGATCTAATGGTGGTCACTCTGGCGCCCTCACAACACAAATAAGATAATAAATCCACACAGGATTTCTGAGTGGCCCTGAGACAAAGTAAAGAGCTTTTCATTACCTAGGACTTAATTACCTACAACCACCAGAGTAATGAACGTATATGGACGCTTTGTTTAACCAATTGCGATGCATTTGAAAGTTTTCCATGCTTATCCTCTAGACAATATTTGCATTTGTGATCAGAGCTGATACTGTGTGTAGACACAGTTCTGTTTAACAAAGCATTAATTATGTAAACCCCACAAAAGCAAAGCTGGTTCCCCTGGCCTCCGTTTTCCTCTCTCAATCCCTTTGTCTCCATCCATCCCGCAAATCATAAACACACACGCTCAGACACACACACACACAAAGTGCGGCGAAGCAGAACACATCTGGGTACCCAGCCCGTCCATCTCACACTGTTGTGTGGCCTTGCTGTGGGATGACACTGGCTCTGCCTGGTCTTGCTGCAGGTGTTGATTTGAGGCTTCACACTGGACAGGATGAGAACTCAGCGAGCGAGTGAGGGCTGGAAAGATGTTAAGGAGGGGGAAACGAGAAGGAAAGACAGCAAGAGAGGAAGAGGAGTGAAGGTAAAAAACCTCTATGGAGACATGAAGCATGACGAGAGAGGGATCTGGAAGTTACTCCTGTGGCCAGCAATCACCCTTTTTCACTTCCAGCAGCACTAAACACATCCATACGAAAAGCTCGGGTTGCGGTTATTGCTGCGAGACTCCTGAAAACTTGACTGAAGCGTGTCGCTGTTTTGTACACAAAAAAAAAATGAAACATTTCCGACTCTAAGCGCTTTGTGCCGTGGGTGAAAAAGACATCCAAAGTCCTCACAGCTGCCAAGAACATGCCTTGGCATATCTGAAAATAATGTGGAAAAAGGAGGCGGCCGTGTAAATAGAGCCCCCCTGTGAACATCTAGCCTGAGGGTGTGTGTGTAGGGGGGTAGCAAATGAATGGATCCATTGGATAAAGATGTGAATGCAGAACAGTGCAGGGGAAAAAAGTACGACAATCAGAGCCAAAGCTTGAGTAGTCACAATAGCATTACCACCTCTGCTAAGTGCTCGCTCCTACTTTAACCAAAGAATGAATTTCTGCTGAGCACGGCAGAGCGAGAGGAGAGCTGAAAGAAGCTAAGAGAGCTAGTGAATGTGAAAACCTCCAGGAGGTGCTAAAGCAGCACTCCACTGTACATGTTCATGCACTGACTGAATGCATCGCGACACAATCAGTGAGATAAAGGATTTCTTTCCGTCAACAGCGAATGTGGAAAAGACAAAGAGCGGGCTGAAGGACAGAGGGCAGTCTTCTGTTCATGTGAAGTAAATACATTTGTTGGATACAGAACTATATTTTAAACACAGTCCTGATGTTTTAGGAGCTTTTCACACGGCTTATTTAGTTACAGGTTTGATGTTTGTTTTCTTTGTGTGTGTGTCTTTTCTTACCACTGTGTTTGCGACATCTGGCTCTATGGACAGGAGGTAGAGAAGGCTGTGTGTACTTGCTCCATCCAAACATTGTGGTGTGCTGTGCTAACATTTGCTTTGAAGAAAACGGACACAATTTCAAGAGCACACAACATGAGTCGCTTTATCAACCAACATCATAGCAGTTCTTTGTGTGCAGTCTGATCAAGGATGTTTTTGTATAGTTCAAATTTGATTAACCCTTTCATGCATGAATTAGTAAATAATGCAGGACTTCTCATCTTGTTTGTTTTTTAATTCTTTGGAAATAGATTTTTTTAGTTACTTTGTGAATAACAGAAGTGTCTCCTAGAGTGGACTTCATGCAACACTGCAAAACTTTATTATTGAATGTATTTCTTCTTACAAACACATTTTCAGTGTATCGCATGTCCACTGCGGTGGAGAGAGTCAATTTGAGTTCTGTCTTATACACAAAAAGAAATTGCTTGATGAGCTCAAACGTCTTCCACATGTTTGGCCTGGAGGCTGCCAGATCAGCACGACAACAGACATGAAATATGAGAGCAAATATTAAAGGGGGGCAAGGATTTGCATTCAGACTCGAGCTCTTTCTTTAGAAACATAACGGATGAAACCGACGTAATAACTCACACAAAATATGGTTCTTTTGTTTAAAGGATGAAGCCTGAGTGACGTCACCCTTCTGTTACCGCAGGGGGTTTTGGGGTCCCATTGATGGCGGTCGCCATGCTTAAAAATGCTGTCTCATCTAACTCTCAGTTAACCTAACGACAGACTACGAGCTGGAGCTGAGGTGTGTTTTAAGCCTCCTAAAAAACTGTTACATGGTGTCCACCCATCAATCAGGTCAGCTACGCGCCTTATTGTGATTAACGCTTCTCCTTCATCAAATCAAAACAGATGAGTCATCAAAAAATTCACCTTCGATTGAGACCTGAGCTGATCAGACCAATGTCTTTATTTGTTATTTCTGCTGTAAAAACTGTTGTTTTCTTTTTAACTGGGTGTGGATGTGACTTCCGGTGCTTCTGCAGTCAGCCTCAAGCGGACCCTCGACAAACTGCAGGATTTTTGCATTTCCACATCGGCTTTATTTTTAAACACCGGAGGTTGTCACTTGTGTTAATTTGATCTGAAATACGAGCAGCAACGCTCGATAGACAGTGGAAAGATGATCAGTCATATGTTTCTCCAAACCTAATTTTGCTCCTCAGTTGTGACTTGATGTTTAAAAGAATTGTCACCTGCAAGACTAGAATAGTAATATTATATATATATATATATATTATAATATTACGTCTTAGCATGTGAGCTGTGAATAAATAACATCATTTTTAGAGAATCTATATAGTGTCACAAAACATACAGAAAACATTGCCTTACATTCCTTTTAGCATTTACTCTTGATTAATTACTTCCAGCCTCAATAAAACCTGATCAAATGACAAATCAAGATACCTCAAATGGCCTGATTTGGTTTAATGTATAGACTAACCCTAACCCTAAAAACATTGTGGCTAACCTTGTGGAAAAGTGGGAGATCTCAATTGTCTCACAGTGTGACGTACACAGTTTTATCACCTAACTTTAATATCCCATCTCTGCCCGGTGTAAAACATATTGTCCATTCTGTAAAACTCACTCTGTATCTCTGCTCTGATCACAGCCCTCTTTGCAAGAGGGGGTAAACTATCCTGATCACCTGACCACTCCTTGTTATTTTTCATGATGATTATATCAAAGGCCCTGGAGAGAGGGCAGCGTTTCAGCGCGCAGGCAGCCGATCCCCAGCCCTGAAAAGGTGCCACAAACACAAATAGAAGTGGCGACAGGAAGCTCTCCACCCTGCGTACCGCTAGAGGCCAAAACAACGTGAGCATAGTGGCTGCTGAGATAATAACATACCATGTTGTGTTATGAGCTTTCATGTTGATAGAACCACTAATGATCTACCTGAGTGCTCGCCTTTGTCTGGGTTTGTTGGTGCCTGGCGGCTTTACTGCGAACCCATGCCACACACAGCCCCATGATATTAGAGATGAGTGAATCCCAAAGCTATAATTTTCCGTAAATTATAATGCACTTGTAAACATATATACGTGTACGTTTGCTCATTTACCCTGCAGCATCACAATCTGTCCTCAGTTTGTCCTGAGCAGCGTCTGAGGAGCGAGAAATTAGCACGAAAACCTATTCAAGCAATGATTGCCAGGACAACTTCATTTCCACGAGTGTTAAAGGCAGAGAGGTTGCAGTCAGCTCAGTTTTCCTCATTTCCTGAAAACACTTTATCAAAAGCGGCAGCTCGGCTGGATCCCAGGGAATCTGGCCTGTCAGCTCGAGACTGACAACAACAGAGCAGCTGCTGTCGGCGTAACATGTGAGCGTCTGCGTTCTGCGTTTGCCATCCCCCGTTCCCTCCTCTCATCTCCATGTTTCTGCATTTCTCCAGCTTCACCTGCACCCCCCCCACCCCCACCCCCACCCTTTTCCTCCCTCTCCCCACAATTTCTTAACCTTGACCAGGATAGATGGCTGGGGAGCCGACAAGCCCGAGCATGTGTACGTGTGCTTGTGTGAGTGTGTTTTCTGAAGCATTTGTAGGTCAGAAAAAAAATATCCTCACAGGGATTCTGACAGAGAGCTCAGGAATACTTCTACGGTGCTAAAGCCTTTCTTATGAATTTCATATTACAGCACTGTGTGTCTGTGTGGGGAGAATACTGAATTTTGCAGAATATCAACAGATTCACTGTGAAAAAATGTTTAGTTTCAACAGGTTAGTGCAGACACAAAGCTGTAACAATGCACTACAGGATAAGAGGCGACGCTATTCATGAAAGTGGCCTCCACCACAACTCCCCCCTCAAGAGATTTAAAGTGTTTAATCTGACGAACGCAGCTTAGACAGTTCTAATCTAACAAGCCCAAGGAAACTACATTTCTCTATTTTCTGGTCAGTAAAGTTTCAGAGACTAAAAGGTAGAGGACTGTGACAAAGTATTTTATTGTCTCAATGAACTGCGTCCTGTGAATGATGCAAACTAATCTTGTTAAATCTGTTGCTCAAGGTGCACCTCAGGGGCAAACCGAGAGAAAGCGTATCCCTGGAGCCAAAACAGTCCCATCGTCTAATGTGGAGAGTGTTAGTCAAGAGGTGCTGTGGATCAATTCAGGTTAAAAGAGGTTAATATTGTTTGCCCTCTGAGTAATGAAAGGCAAACCGTGTGACCGTGCATGGCCGCAAATCTTTGTGCAGAATTTGGGAAAAGGAAAAGGGATGTGATGACAAATATTTCAGGAGTAGGAAAACTGGTAGTAACGGAATGCTGTGAGGTAGGACTGTGTGTGTGTGTGTGTGTGTGTGTGTGTGTGTGTGTGTGTGTGTGTGTGTGTGTGTGTGTGTGTGTGTGTGTGAGAGAGAGAGAGAGAGTGTACACACACACCAGGCGGCATTAAAGCAAGAGTGTGTCTTCCATGCGCCTTATTATTTAAAGGTGTACCAGCTCATTACCTGAAGATGAGTCACTTTGCAAATTACAGAGCCGCCAAATGTCCCAGGTGTAGCAACTGACCCTCCTTCCCTCCCTCCCTTCAGTGCACACATGAGCACATGTACCCACACACACACACACACACACACACACACACACACACACACACACACACACACACACACACACACACACACACACACACACACACACACACACACACACACACACACACACACACACACACACACACACACACACACACACACACACACACACACACACGCACACACACACACACACACACACACACACAGATGCACATGCGCACAATCCTTCCAAGCAAATAAGATGCACAGATTTTGATTCCAGGTGTGACGTTTGCACTCCACTGTCGCCACTGAGACTTGGTTACTATAATCAAGTTAATCTTCAGAGCTGGAAACAGCTAATGAATTTACTGTCTCCAACCACCCCAGGCTGTGAAATTACGTCTCAGCCGGGGGGGGCTTTTAACCTCTACATGCTTGCATGTAGCCAGCCTTCTGGAAACACACACCTTCACCGTCGGCTTAATGAGTGCCAGTGGAGGCATATCATCACACAATGCACTCAAAGACAGGTCTGCTTTGAGCTCATGCTCAGCCCTGCCTGGAATTCTGAATCCTTCCAGAAACACTGAGCCTTATGTAGATCCTGGGCTGAGAGGACCAGGTTGGACAAAGAGGGAGAGGAAACACCTAGACAAGAGAAACACAGAGGGAATGATGGACTGGGAAGGATGTGATATCTTGTTTTACTCCATGTCTAGACAAAAAAATCACCGGACCAGTTCCACAGGGGGGGGACTGCTAAAAGCACAACAGTGTATGTTCTTGATTTAAACTAGCTCGAGCTGCATTTAAGTAAAGGATGATCATTAGTTTTTGCCCTGGGGGGCGCCAGAGGACTTCATGCAAGCCACAGCGTGAGGAAAAAAATAAATCAGAATAAATAAATAAAACATATTGCTAAGTTTTGCGATGATTTTAAGTAACTGCAGACTCTGGAGCGAGCTAAATGGAGTACGTACGACTTTTGCCAGCCTGTGGAGTCCAACAAGGCTTGAAAAGTGTTCATCCCCTTTCCCTCGAATGAAGTGCATCCATGATCAAAAGCAAGTACCGTTCAAGTACGCAGGTGATTTGTCTGCATTTATTCCTCTTTATAGTGCATCCACACATCAACCACTTATGTGCATCGAAGACACAAACTCATTACAGCTGTTTTTATTGTTCTTACACAGGAGGCTCACTTTCCCAGACTTTGGAACCCCCCCCCCCCCCCCCCCCCCCCCGGTTTGTGCCATGTTGATCAGTCGTTCAAGACAAGAGCCATAGACGGACATTTTCAAAGTATCAATACTACATTTATAGACCAAGACATTGCTAAAATACTGCAGTACTTGGCTGAAGAACGGGAGCAGCAGTTTACAACAGCTGTGAGAAAGCAGATGCTGCCAATGTTTGTCTTTCTGCAATTCAGACTCCACACTTTCTGCAGCTGTTTCACTATAAAAGCCTGCAAGAAACACAAACAGATGCAACCACAGCAAGTGTTTAACTACACTTAGTGACAATTAGCTGGAGTATTTAAGTTCTGCTTTAGCTACATCTTTTAACAGGGAAAAGTTTGTGCAGACACACAACTTTCGTGAGATATCCAAAGTGGAAGATTTGACCTATGGATGTGGTAAACATTTATCCTCCTAGCTGACTTCTTGTTCAGACTTTTTAGTTCTTTATTTCATCTGGAAAACTCCTCTCATCGACTATTTGACCTCTGACCTACTTGGAAAAAAGCCACTGCACAAAAATGGATCGATGAACAATTTTTTTAAACTTTAAACCTTTTGTAATGTTCTACTAACTTGTGAGACGGGAGGGATTTTTCATAACTTGGCACCCCGACCTTTTATGCTAAATATGGTCTATATCTGATCCGTAGAGCTTTAGTGAACAGCCATTTAACATTATTGAGCATGTGGGTACAACTTTTAAAACCTTAATAAAGAGGGACTTATCAGGCAAGTGGTTCCAAGCTATCCAAAAATGATTTCAATCCTGTGGTTTGATAAGAGCCCACAGTCCTGTCACCACTTATAAAAAACACATTTTCCTCTGAAGTTCACCTTTCACCCACACTTCAACAATTACTTCCAAACAGATCATTGAAACCACAGGTTTGTACTTTTATTACAGCTTAACAAGAATCTCTCTCTAGAACAGTTCTGTCAAAAACAAAAAAAGCAGACAGGCGGGCAGACCGTCCTTAAATCCTTCAGTAGGAGTTTGTGGCACCATGGGGACTCACTGGAGTGGGATAAATCCTCAGTTCAGTGGCCTAAGCACAGAATGAGCCTGTTCCCCCAGGAGCACATGTGCCTAACCAAGCCAACAGACAGCCAGTGAAGCGAGGAACCCTCCTCTGAGAGGTAAAACCTAGTTAATTTGTCTGCTATAATGACAAACCGAGCCACCATTGCATCTCCCAAAAACCACAACTGACCACCTGCTTTCACTGTCACACGATGGGCTCACAGAATCGGACCCCAGCTCCTTTCCTCGTCTAAGACAAAGGCATTCAGAAGTTTTCTGGTAATACTTTTCTTTTCCAGTTAGAAGGGAATAAAAGCCAAGTTAGCCAGACAAACACATTCCTGTCTGCCTCTTGTTCTGGCAGCACTACCTCAGACTTGACTTAGCTATCCCTCCATGCTGTGTGCTCCCTCTGATGGGATTAGCTCTTAAAGACTGTGGAAAACAATTCCCTGCTCCCTCTCAACAAGGTCAAAAACAAAGCAATGCTGTGTCACGCCATGCGATGATAACTCTGCCAACTATCCACCTGCACGAATGTTTGCTAATACAATAGAGGAGCTGATACCAGGAATAGCTTAGCCAGTTGGAATAATGGGATGAATTAGCAGGGCCATTTAATGTAACCTTTAGGTGTTGGGATAAACACGATTCTTACATTGCTATCTTTTACACTGGCCTGTCTTCACATCCTTTCTAAAGGGCAACAAATGGCTTCACTTGTGGTGCAGAGGCTACAGGCATAGGGTTACCGCTTCACAATCAAAAGGCTGGCCTTAGAAGAAAGAAGCTATCTCACCATTCTCTGTGCCAGACACAGGCTATTCGTTTCTGCTGCCATGTTTCCTAAAGTAGGAGGAGGGCCAGGACCCAAGGGTATCAGGCTTTTAGTTCTGCCTTGCAGCTCGTTCACTCAGTTAATGAGAACATTAATTACATTCCAGAAAAATATCTCAAAAACAGCAAAAGTGTCTGTGTGTGTGTGTGTGTGTGTGTGTGTGTGTGTGTGTGTGTGTGTGTGTGTGTGTGTGTGTGTGTGTGTGTGTGCATTCACAACAGAGATGAACAATCATCCATGTTTCGTTTCAAAGGTGCTGGTGTAAGGCAAATGTGTCTGAACACTGCTAAAATGCCTCAGGGAGGTGTACTGCTAAATATTACCATTTTCTAATTAGGTTGAGACAAATTGCAGAAAGTTTGAATTTGTGAGGAAGGGAGATAAAGAATGAAGGTGGAGTGCTCACTGTGGGTAAACAAAGCTATCTTAAGTAAAGCCTATTAGCGAGGGATCTGAGCATCAACAGGGTTCTATTGTCATTTCCTTCACTGTCACATGATAGCACGGCTAAGCAGAGTAATACCCATATTAACCACCATTCTCCTATAATGCCTTTTCTCCTCTCCCCTGTGATCAGCCTACTTCCAGTCATAATCCCAGTCTAAGCTGATTCTTAATTACCCTGGCTGTCCTGACAGACTAAGGCCAGGGCCGGCCTGCTCCGAGGTCCCTAACACACGTAGTAGTCCACCGACCCACTGAACACAGACAGCTCCCGAAGCCTGTTTCTACAACAGTGCCCTGCTTTTTACACTTTGCAGTGCAATGTATTTATCATCACAGCAATATGTCCTCAGCAGAGTATGCTAATTTTTTTATTAGCATTTTCCCACCGTGGAAGAAAAAAAACAAAAACCAAAGCTCCATAATAATCCACATAGTTGTGATTTACGGAAGCTCACAATGGCCACCGGAGTTCAGCAAATATTTACATATAATCAGGTGGGAACAATCACAAATCTGGCCCCTACCAGTGCACAGAAAACACAACGGCGCTTACCAGCAAGCATGCAAACACCCACTCAGTCACCCACGCACAGACGTGCACACAGAAGGGCTGAGCAATTATTTTAATCTTCTGTTTGAGGTTTTGAATTAAGCTCTTTGTTAACACCACCCCGTGGGCTCCCTGGACATTTTTGCATATTTGTGGTCGTGCGCTTATGTGTGACACGCAAACCGGTGCACTGCCTTTGGCTGCAGAAGGTCCACGCTATTTGAAAATGGCATGAAAGCGTTCAGTCTACATTAGTCTTTCCAGGCAGTTCTCGGAAAGTTTGCAATTCACATCAAAATGCCGAAAACAATGGAAAAGCTCTGAAAATCTCCTCTGTTGGGCGTGCCAGGTCCCTCACGGCAGCAGCTTTTACAGTAGATCACATCACAATGGTGGTGTCAGCGTTTCTCGAAAGCTCCCATTTCCCCTGTGCACAATGTGAGACCGGCGTTTTAGGAATCATCCATGGGAGGCGCTTTCAAAAAGGTCAATTTTCATTTCCAGCTTAGCATGGATGGCAGGGCGAGACAAGCATTTTCAAACACTGTTGTGGACACAGTCTTTGCCTGACTGTCAAAGGAAACGAGGCTCCAGGTCAAGTTTGGTGCCCACTTCACTCCCCCCCCGAGTGAAGTGGACACCCTCCCTGCTCGTCTCTCAGGGGCATTTTTCCTCCCTGTTCCTAGCCTCCTCTTACCCGGCGGGCCAAGTCAGGCGGGCCAAGCACAAGAACAAAACAAAGGTTTTCCAAACTGTTTGAAGAGCTGTCTCTCAAGAAGCAGCTCAGCAATCAGCTGCCCAGAAGGAGCCGGACGGCACTGGAGGGCTGTGAAGCACCGGAGAGCCTTGAAGGGATGATTGTCAAGATTGCCCCACCTGACATTCAGGTGAGAGGAGTATCACCTCTCTTGCTGTGTAGAAACAGAACTACCCTTCAAAAGACACATACAGGTATGAGGAATTTTGTAGTATCTGCTTCCAAGCATCATGAGTATTGTCAAGATAAAGGGCACTTAGTGTCCCTGCAGATCTGACTCATGCACTGTCTTAATACACTGGGCAGCAAGTAGAGTTGGTCTCTTTGCCCTCAGGCAATTATACCTCCTCGTCAGAAGAAATGAATAATACACTGTCGCAATGAATCAGCTATTAATGAGTGACTTGAATTGTGAACACTGAATGACATGACACAAGGGAATAGTTAAAAATAAAAACTTCTCGCCCATGAACTGTCCAACAACGTGAAACGGCTCATGATGGGGAAGGACTGTTTTTCATGATAAAACGGTACAAACGAAAATCCCCTGAGCGAGCGTTGAAGTTGTGGCACGACAAAGTGAGGAGGGCTGCAATAGAAGGTCATTACAGATCGAAAGGAGAGTTTCAAGAGGAACAAGACAATAAGCCGAGTGTGAGACGCTGTGTTTGAGGAATCAATAGGTCTGCTTTTGTTCTGTCTCACATTCAACACCTGAAGCAGAACAAAGAGGTCGAATCATCAAGTTCTCAGGACTTTTACCAGCATCACTTGACAAAAGCTTTTGAACCCAGCTAGCGGTCAGAACAGAAGCCGGCGCGCTGCTATCTTATTGTAGCATTCCTTCTTCTGCATTGATCTGCTGAAAAGATGATGTCACTGCAGTAAAGTGAAGCATAAACACTCCATACATAGTAGCAGAGAGTTCTAACCATTTTTTTCTACTAGGGAATTTTCCCAGCGTATATCTGTGATGAAACCGCCTGCAACATCCATGTCACTGCATTTTCAGTTTGGCTGAGTCGGAGATTCTCGCTTCAAGTAGCAATTTCTCGAACTCTCTGAAAACCCTGCTAATAAAAAAATTAACGTAGTCAAAATGTGTAAACCACTCCTTCTTTTTACCTGCAAGGTGGGCTCAACCGGTCTGGAACCAGCCCACTGACTGCTTTGCCACCAGCTGGCGCCTGCAGCAACCACAGCTGCAATGACCTACCCATAACCCACCAGCAACAGCAGCTGTCACAGCCCAGTGTCACCGCTGCGCCATGTGACGGAAAGAGGGACAAAATGCCTTCAAATCCACAACAAACTGGGGCGAGTAATGCGACCTTAGAGCTGTAAAACAGAGCTGATACGGCGTTTTCCAAAAGAGCTCTGTTTCTGTTTGATTTCGTGCTGTGAATGCCTCAAACATGACACTCTTTTAAATCAGCCCACTACACATTATCCATGCTCTGTTACACTTTAATGCACTTCAATTTCCACCGTCCCAATAAAGTTTATGTGAAAGAGTGTCAGTCTAATAAGCATGAGGTACATCAGCGTGATAAGTGTTTCAGGGTTCAAGGCTGGGTCTCTGCGTAGATTTTCTCTGTCCAAAGGAACCACTGGTCAAACAAGAAATACCACTTCCCCTTAGAGCGCAGGCATCACAGCACAAAGGCAAGTGAAGCCTGCATCCATTACACCACCAGGGAGAAAAATGTCCTGAAGAAGAGTGTTTTGACTTTTAGATGAGTGTCAGCGGTTCAGATTTCACCGGCAGAGCACTACAGGCAGCTCAAACAACAGGTCCGATATCAACACTGCATTCCTGGCCCTAATCCTGAACTCTGACTCTGGTGACCTCAGCATTTGTTACACACTACATCAGAGTGGCTGGCGAAACTGGCTGGAACTTTGTTGACACAGGAGAAAGGTAGAGAAACACGGCCAGTGGGCTAAATATAACCTGCTCAGGAGGTTTTTCTTTCCGCTGGGTGGAGGATAAGGAGCAGCACTCGCAGCATCACTCTTGTAGACCCACTTTTGAGCTGTCTGGAGCTCTCTACCTCGGGGAAGGAAAGAACGGGGAGTGAAACGTCTGAACCTCACAGCACTGCTTATTTCTTTGTTGGATAATTACACATCTGTGTGAGCGAGCTTGAGCTACGCAGCCTCACACTCCTTCACATTCAGGCTTTAAACACTAGCCAATCTGTGCTGAATGATACATTTTGGAGTCCATTATTCAAGTTAAACATATGCTTTTAAGTGATAATGAACATAATAGCCCTTTCATTTTAGACCAGTACATCAACAGGATATTTTGAAGCTTAGTTATAATATATGCAGCCTTCATCTGGAAATGAGGCTCACTCTTTCATGTTTGAGGAGATTTCGACTTCTTTCCTCCACACAATGCCGACACTCGTCTGCTGCAAACCCAGCTCATTGTACGCCATTACGTCATGTAAGTCCCTGCTGGTTGGAGGCTGATTCCCACTCCACATCAAACTTGCAGGCCACGAGTGGGGATGCCACTTTGATCAAATGTAAGTAAAATGGACTTGCCGGAGCCTGTAAGATCAATACCACATTAATAACACCTGGCTGAAGGAGCTGTGAAGCCTGCACTCAGGCGACTTCTGCAGAGATGGGAGGAAGAGAAAGGCCAGGGAAGGCCGCTGACTGTAAATCTCTCAGTCTTGGCATCTGTTCCAGGGTGCTGGAAGGTCTCAGGGTAACCCTGAAGAGCTCATAGTGGCTCTCTCCGGGGCCCTGCTAGCATCAGTGTCACAGCTGAGATTCTCAGCACTGTGGGACCTTCCTGTACTTCCAGCTCTTACAGGCAAAGACACCACTGAGCAAAGATGCTATTTTACACATGAACACACATCTAAATGTAAAGGCAACATGCATATATGAACTGTATCATACAGTAATCTATATTTTTATCAGTATGCTCTAAGATTAATAGAAAACAAAACGGTGTCAGCTTACAATTTTTAAGAACAAAATTACAATTTCCCCAAAAAAACTTCCAGGAGCTCTTTGTTAACCAGTCAGACTTGATATGAGGGAGCACAGGTCACACAATGAAGGCTACATGGAAGAGGGCCAAGCAGCAACCTCCAGTGTTAGACTGAAGCCACTTCAATAACCTGCAGTTCGGGTTGGAGAGTGGGGGCGCTGCTCTTGTAGCAGGTGGCTGTCTTGTGTGCGTCTTTGTGAGTTTATGAGATGTTTTTTTGTCCTGATTGTGAATCCGTACCAATTGTGTGTGTCCACGCCGTTTACAAAGTCTTCCTACCTTTGTATTTATGTTTCTAATAATCACTGAGCTTCTTGTTCCTATAGTCTGAGTCTATGTGTCTGTGTTTCCATACGTTTCTTGTTTTCACTTGGCTGCAAAACAAACTTCCCGTTCGGGGAAAGTTGAAGTTCCTAAACGTGTTTTCAGCCTGCCTGGCTCAAAAAATGATTTTGGTCTGAATAGCAATGGGTGACATCACTGAAACTACGTCCATGTTTTGTACAGTGTATGCAGGAACAATCCTGCTTTTGGGCACTGCCCTCTTCTCCAAAGGCCACGACCTGCTCTTTCTCTTCCTGCCTCAGAAACATGACTGCCAACCCGTCGGTGACCTTTAAGAAGAGCAAACAATTCTCTGCCTGAGTACACCGAACCTTACAATGCCTTTCACAAAGACAAAAGAAAAAGTAAGGACTGATTTTAGAAACAGAGCAGTAACATGTGATGATTTAAAACAAGGAACACCAAAATGCTCAGCAGGATTATTTAAGAACAACCATCACAAGATGTGCTTGAGCTGCAGTGTAGCATAACGAAATGTCTGCAAACTCAGCAGTGCAGCCGAAAGTGAGGTGAGAACATGAGAAATGACGCCCCTGATTGGACACGTGGCACTTTGCATTACGCAGAAAACTTTAAACGCATGAGGTATATGTTCAATGATGAGCAAGCCCATCACCCAACTACCCGTACAATACAACAGATCAGAGACAGAAAGTGAGAAAGGACTCCTAGGCACTCTGTTTAATAACCCACATAAGCGCTGGAGGCAGAATGGCTAGCATGCACCAGTCCTGCTATGCCCTCAGCAAAAACAAAAGCAGAAAATCCTGGCAATCTATGTGAATAAATCGATCTGCCACTCTCAGCTTCTTTTAGTAGGGGGGAAAAAAACTCTCCCCCCCCCCCCCTTTTTTCCCCCCTCCATCTCCTAGTTGCAAAGTTTTCCATCTGCTGTCTGATTTACTGCCCGTGATCCCACAAAGATGGAAATCAACCAGATTTTTTCAGTAGTCTGATTTTTCGGGCCGAATCCCTCCTGTCCCTCACCCTCGTTCCACAGATGGTGGCCTCACTCCTACAGCAACACTTCCACTTGGGGGGCTTTTCTGTAACTCTGTGGTGCAAGGCAACATTTTAAACATGAAGGTTGGCCCTCCTCTTTTTCTACCAAAAAAGAAACACTGACTCAGACTCTTTATGTTAGGTAGATTCCAATTATATGAAGCACATCTAATGGGCACTCGTGAGACAATGAAGCAGCTGCAGATACGTCTGTGAGATGAATAGGGATGTAACGATTCACTCACCTCCCGATACGATACGATTCACGATACTGGGTTCACGATACGATTCTTTCACGATTTATTTTACAAAATGAGACTGAAGAAAAATTATAACTAAAAAAGATTCCTTTAATTTTTTCATGAAAGCACTAATGCACCTCGTAATCTCTTTGGCTCTTACACTCGTTTGGGTGAGCGGGGCTACAAACCTGTTTGTTAGTATAGTTTGGCTTCACAGCCGCCATAGTAACGCCTGCTTGTTACAACCAACCGCCTCTGCTCTACAGCTGCTGACACTCATCACATGCAGGGTCCCAAATTAACTTTTTGACTTTTTGAATGAAAGAATTCACTGGTCAAACATATTTTTTAACGGCAGAAATAACAAATAGGGTTTTTGTGTCACATACACATCTGTTACAGTACATTTAATTGAGATGCATTATGTTCTGTTGAATCAATCACAGATTAAAGTCACAGATTCAATCATTTTATCAGATCAGGGAATTGAGAAATTAAAAAATATATTTGCTGGCCTTTATTTTTTAAATAGGTATACCCAGAGCCCCCCTGCTCCCCTCTGAACCCCCCCCCCCCCCCCCCCCCGCATTACAACATTACAGACTAAAAACTAAAATCCATCAGAGAATAATACATTATCATTCCACAAAACAAGTTTTCTCTTGATTTAGCTTTGACATTATTAGACACTTATACAATATAATCAGCCTGCTCTTTATTAGACGTGTGTGTATCTCTGACTGCTCCTGCTGCGCGTGCATTTAGCTTGCACTATATCTGCGGTGTTTATAACGCAGCGCTGTTTCACAGAGTCTGAGTGGAGACGTTCACAGAGTCTGAGTGGAGACGTTCACAGAGTCTGAGTGGAGACGTTCACAGACTGAGACTACAGCAGGCTGTGAGAGGACGTTGCTATCGTTATGTTAGCTGCAGACGAGTGAACGGAGAAAAGTCGAACCGACCGTTTGACCGGATCACATGTTCCCGACTCGGTCAGTACGGATCACGGATCAACTGTAGGCTACGTGCTGATGCACTTTAAGTTAAAAGGGGCGCGCGCGCGCTGTGTGTGTGTGTGTATATGTGTGTGCGTTTGCGCTGAAATTGGTGTGTCTCAGGCAGCGTGCTCCGCGATGCTCTCAGTCATGACAGCAGAGAGAGGAGCAGGGAAAGCCGGCTGCAGCTAAATAAAACGTGCTTAATACTCATAGCATAGTTTTTATGACTTTCTGGTCAAATATTTACCCGCCCTGTGGCAGATAACCCTCTGAAATGTACTCAACAAACGGAAAATCTACCCGCATTTGGCGCTTGGCGGGTGTGGATTTCGGACCCTGTTACTGCGATTCATTTTTCAGAGAATCGATGTGAACCTTGACAGCTTTGAATCGATTTTTAACTGCCTCACGATTAATCTTTACATCCCTAGAGATGAATAATGTAACAACAATGCAATAAAAAGACATTTGAACTGTTTCTAATGAAGAAATATTTTTCTCATCAACTAAACAGCTTTGAACCCTTTTAAGCATATATCCTGTTTTAGTCAAATTAGAGGTTTGTCTTCTGTCTAATCCTGCATGTATCAGTGTGTCAAGTGTGTCTGAAAAATGTTTCCACGTCCTGTTTATTTCCAACAACAAGTCCATTATTCAAATACATGGTACTGATTTTGCTTTGATAAATGGCAAAGAAAAGCATCGAACCATTACAGTTGAAGAAAAATAACAATTCAATGATTTGATGAGAACATATCGTTGTAGCTCCACTGACTGGTGGTCGGATATTATGTGTCCCATAGCAGCACCACTGCTGATGATACCCTTTAAAATCGAAGCCCTAAAGTATTACACATTCCATGCCATGCTTTTAGTCGACGGTCTAGACTTCACAGCCCTTTTCGTCTAGATCCAAGTGTTATCTTATTCACAGAGATAAGCAAAAAAAGGATATTCTGTCTTAACTTGAGATCAAACTGAGAAATGAGTCATGAGATGGGGGATAATTACGCCACTCAGCTGACAACATGTGCTTCTAATAGAGGAGACAGAAGGAGAGTGAACATCCATCCAATTCCCATAAGAAACAACAGACGATTGAAAGTGTCATATTGGGCTCCACACCATGAAAAAATCCACACGTCCATGCACATGGAAAACTGGACTCATAACCTGTTTGTGTGTGAGCAAATATGATGCGAAAGATGTTTTTTTTTGTCTCTCTCACTACAGTCCTGTGCAGCAGAGAGCCTCCATATTTCATAGCCTCTAATAATTTCACTTCCCCCTGAACTGGCAGGCTGGACCGACCGTAGCGTATAAGCAAGACAGAGTTATGGGAAATATGGATTAGATCGAGTGAAAAAAGGCAAGAAATCCCCCTAAGGAGCGCACAGCCTTAAATGTTATTAAGCATTCAAGGTTGAGGTGTGGTCTTCACACGATTACAGCAATAAAGGCTGAGTGTTAATCAAAGGAGACACTCTGAAGATTGTAGGAGTCGAGGCTGCATTTATGCACCTTAGATTCTCCTCGTCAGGCGAGTAGAGTGGAGAAGCATGAAGGGAGTGAAGAAGAGGAGCAGGAGCCAAGAAATCTAGCAGGGGTAAATGTTCGAGGAAAGCAAAAAGCACACTCTGGTTAACAAAATAAAAAATGATGTACATGTTTGTTGACTGGCTCAGCTGTAGTCAAGCGTCCCTGTTCCATTGAGCTCTTTTAATTACCTGTGTGATTTAATCCTTCATATGTTGCAGCCCATTCCTCTTAATGATCTGCTCCATTCAGCTCTTGACAATACACAACCTGCTTGCATGGTTTTAGTGATTTTTTTGTACCTGTTTTTTTTTTTTTTTTTGCTGCATATTTCACAACGGGACTACAAGTGTAATACTGAGCAGGAAGGTTTTCATGAAAGAAATGCCAGGGAAGAATACAAATATAAGCAGCACATTGCAATGAAAAAGTCAAGTCTCCCTCTGATCTCAACATAATGAGGCCTTTCTTGAACATGCATGTGAAAAACAGTGTGCCGCATTGTTGTACAGTGTTGAAGGAGCCTGCAGTGTAAATGTCATCAATATTACTCCCTTATTAGCCTGGTTTTATGTGCCACGGGGGTAAAATCATGCATATGTATGTGTGTAGTTGTGTGTGTATATGAGAGTGTGTGACACAGAGACTTGAAAGGCCCACAACATTTTAGCTTTAAAAAAGGCACAAAATGCAGTTTTTTTTCTGATAACAATGCATGAATAACATAATAATAGTACTCAGGGAATAAAAGCATATTTTTTTTAAACATGAATTTGAAATAGTCTGTCATTCCTGTAAAAGGCTTTTATTTTGTCCCCACTCTTTCCATCTGTGATGTGAAGCAGATTCTAAGTTTGGCCAGATTTATAAATCACCACAACCACATTTTAATGAGAAAGTATAAGTTAAGGGAGTGATTTAATAAAAGACATGGGTTTTATCCTTTTATCTAGAAAGAAACACACATTGTAACCTGGTTGCAGTTTCGCTCTTTATCCACACATAACAGAAGAACTAGAATGACAGTCTTTTTATTACCAACTACTCACTCGTTTTCCTTATTGGAAGATATTTTTGTAGAAGGAGAATTCGGTAACAAAATCAATCAGCATTACAATGCTTCAAGGCTCATCAATCTTTTTAAGATGCATATCTACATCTTGTATTTTAATACCAGCATGCAGCAGCTCTAGGATCATAGATTTCTGAGTGCTGGTTTTGGGGGGATAAGCTCTCAAATATGGATTAAATTGCCTTGTGGTCGAAGAAACGTCTTTTCATTCCTTTAAAGAGGGGATTTTTGCTCTAAATAAATTGACATCTAAGTTTTGATCTCAATGTCACACCTTGCAGGCTATCTAGCGCCCTTTCATTGTGCCTGAGTAATACCAAAAACAGCAAAAGCAGCGTAGAGACGAGGGGTGGGCTGTTTTGGGAAATGGGAGCTTTCCTCTGAAATCCCAGACCCACTCTTCCAAAATAACTTACAATATTACATTCGTCAGGTACTAAGAAAACGTAATACCTCAGTTTACAAAGTCATTCAACGGGCATGTTTGATTGTTTTGTTGTGAGGACTACCACTGTCCCAGTAGGCTACATGAAAGCAGCGGCAAGCCCCAGGTAAACAGAAACATGCTAGGTTAAGGCGGCACAAAGTTGTTCTTTACCAAACTCGCTCTGCTTTTCCTTCTAGCGGAGTTTCATCCGCATGTTAAAACTTCCAAACTACCTTTAAGAGATGGAGATAGAAATGTGACTTACCTGTTGGCCCCTCAATGCCATCGGCGTAGATCTGAACAGCCAAAATCAACAGAAAGGCGCAGGTGTTCATCGCGTAGCTGTTTTAGTCCACTTTAAATGTGCAGAGGGAAACATTTCATTCACTCCGTGAGGTCCGGGCGCGTGAGTAGGTAGAGCCGAGCCCATCTACTCCAGCAATTCTCACTGAGAGGAGTTTCACAGACACTGAGGGAGACAGGGCAGAGCTAGTTCTGCAAACTGACGTCAGGGTAAACAGTTCAGGGAAGAGATTTCTTCACAAGCTCACTTTACTTTCCCAGCCTCCACTTCTTCTCTAGCACACTCAAAGTAAGAGCCGGGCGCCTCCAAGCGGCCGAGTCTGGCAGCGACACTGGGGTATTCAAACGTCTGCCATGCAAAGCCAGACTGTGTGTTTATACCACTGTATTTGTATCTTTGTGGGGACAATGAGGAGGAGTTTGACGTTGAGAAAGAGGGCAGAAATGTTTGTGTGTTCTTACTGCTCCAAAATGGTTGTTCGAGGTTTCTGTGTTATAATAATGAGGAAATAAGAATCAGGCTTAGGTTTCTGGATAGCCCAAGGTTTGGAAATTTAATTAGGCATCTGTGTGTGTGTGTGTGTGTGTGTGTGTGTGTGTGTGTGTGTGTGTGTGTGTGTGTGTGTGTGTGTGTGTGTGTGTGTGTGTGTGTGTGTGTGTGTGTGTGTGTGTGTGTGTGTGTGTGTGTGTGTGCGTGCGTGTTTGTGAGTGTGTGTGTGTGTGTGTGTGTGTGTGTGTGTGCGTGTGCGTGTGTGTGTGCGTGTGTGTGTGCGTGAGTGTGTTTGTGTGTGTGTGTGTCTGTTTTTAATAACAGAGACAGATCGTGTTCACACAGTCCAATTTAGGGGACTTATCCTCAGTTTTAGAAAATAAAACATCCACTCAATAGGATTTCAGAATGAAATCTTGTTTTAGTAAATAAATCAAATGTCTTTGTGTTTCTAGTGGACATGGCGTTGTTCCCTGTATTCATGGGCTTCATTGTGGGAGGGGGTAGTGGGACTGACTACCCAAGGTCCAATGGGAGAAAGGCCGCTGGGTTGTTTTTTGTAAGGTGATATTTAAAAGAATAATGTCACTTGATATTAATATCTATTATTTGTAGTGTAGGAGCAGGAAAGTTAATATCAGAAATGAGGAGAAGTATTCCAATCTAAGGTCAAGATAAGTGGAGCTGGACCAGATTTAAGTTCGGTTTAATGTAAGCTGTTCTTTAATGTCAGTAGAATTCTTCGTTCAAGAGTTTAACAACAAAAAAATATGGCCTTAAGAACATTTCCAATAGGGGATATTAGTCTGGCTTGCTGTATACTCCACTGAATTATTGGTGCTTCAAACTTGGACAAAATTCCTAAAATCTTCCTGAAGTTTCTGGGGTAAGCTGCAGGTGTGAAGACAAACAGCCAAATGTTTCACTCTGACTTTACCTGTGACCTTTTCCTGTCAGCCGAACTGATGTCTGAAAGCAACAGAAAATATTCGGGAAAATTTGCCGCTGGCAAGCAGAAGAGGGTGGTGACGTTTATATCTTATATCCTCCGACCGGCGCACATACATTGACTGTATGTTTTTCTTTTTTGCGACATGTTTTGCCTCCTGAGACCCCTCCACCCCCGTCTGAGAGGGAGCGTCTACCCCTGCGAGGTGTGTGTGTGTGAAAATCCAAGTCAGGAAGATTTTCTAGAAATTATCAGGAGTGACATTTTGAAATATTATAAAGTCATTGACTGTAACAAGTAATAAGGGAAATCAATTTGACTTTTCAGCTGTCGTTTAAAGGCATCATTAAGTCATGAGGACCGATTAAAACCATCAAATCTTTCAAAATTGTGAAAAACTGATGAATGCTTAAAATGGTTACCAGAAATGTGCACACTTACTTTAATTCGTTTGTATTATTTAATTTAAACTGCAATGGAGTTTATATTCTTTCCTGCATATTCTCAGGTATTTTGTCGCCTTTAAGCAGAATATGGCTGTAATAACCTGCTTACATGACGAGAGTGACAAGTCTTTAGGTTACTCATGAGAGTGAGTTAGAGACAAGTTTAGCAAAAAGTTGTATTGTTGTATTGCAACTGAAGTACACAGTGTGCTTTTCTATGCCTTCCTGTCCATGTGTTGTGTAAAAAGTTCACTCAGGACTGACAGGTCAGCTATCTCCACATTTCCTCATGCAAAGCATATACTGTATCTACATATATTATGCTGTGTGCATTGAATCTGCATTTGATTAGCTCACAGCTGGCCATGTTTGTTGGGGGATACTTAACAGAAATCATTCTTGGGTTTTATTTAAACATCTTCATGAAGAAATGCTTGAAAAGCCACTGTGACTGTTTTTTTGGCATTTTAAAGTTATACAAAAAGGAGGTTAAAAAGCAATATGGTGGTTTATTTGATTACACCTTGAAGTTCACTGTGTCCTGTGTTACATCACAACATAAGAATGGCTCCAAGAGTCACCTTTAGATCAAACATCTTGCACAAGTGCTGATGCTGCAGCTGCTCCTCTGCATGAACTCACCTGGCGTTAAAACACAGTTTGGCTGACACGTTTAGCTGCGGCTCCAGGAATCTCAATCGGATCAAGAAGCTATTATGCAGGCTATTAATCACTCAGTTTGTTGTCTTGTATGAACATTCAAGTGGTGAATCAAATTAAAGGGGACAAACGGACGCATCTCAGGCTTCCAACATGAGCGCGCATCTCAGTCTCTAATGTTGTTAGCCCCGAATGATAGATGAACGAGGAATTGCTCAGCAAATTACTTAATGTAACTGTGTGTATGTCACGCTAACACCTGTAATTACACCTGCCTGATACATGGTAGCCATTTTTGCGGGTATTCAAGGCACAGAGCAGCAATTTATTTAAAGTAGGGAGCAGTTTTGTCCTGAATCTGTTCAACTGCATGATGGTTTAATTTGCAGGAACAGAATGTTGCAAAACACTGTTCGAACCCCGACAAGAGGACAGGCATCAGAGGGATGCAGACAGCTGCACTATGATGAAAGCCATTTTTATCATGCATTTTCTCAGCTGCCACTCACAACCCCCTCGAAAACTACTACAGCTGCACAGGCAGTGTTGTGCTTTCATTTATAATAACATATCATTACAGCACTGACAGGGGTTGGATATCAAACTTTAACTGTCCATCACACAGCTCAGGCAGCCTCGCCATGCAGACTGGCGCTTCTTAAATAAAAGAAATAGAAAATCACAGGGTGGAAAAGTGCTGCGGCATCTGTGAGCTGAAACTTTTGTAAGCACTATACTCGCCAATCACCAAACAGTTATATCAGTCAATTAAATGACTATAAATTATCAGTGATTGTTCCGCGACCAACAAGGCCGAAATGCATCTAAGGTGAATCCACGGAGAAGCAGGTTTATTTCCTTTAAAAAACACTGTCCACTTTGTACGAGTGGAACTGAAGCAACAGGTTTTCCAATTAGAAGTTAGCTGAACCTGACTGTAAACAAGATTAAGACATGAATAGGGGTTTTCGGACCAAACAGTTCTGGGGATCTTTTCGAAGAGGTACCATCCACTTTGGAGTTCCCTGAGAACTATACACCGTGGGGAACTCTTTTCTGTATTCGCACCATCATGATACCTACTCTGAAGCAGGAGCTAAACATTTTCCTTTTAACAGGTTTCTAGGAACTAAAACAGTTCATCGTTCCTGTGGTGCGGGATGAATTAAAAAGGCGGAGGTTTCCAACAGTTCCTAGAAGTACAAAAAAGTTCCTGCGGTCCGAAAACGCCTAATGTACCCAAGTATGTTGACATCGATAAGTGGAAAAACAAAAAGGCAGTTCAGAAAATAACAGAAAAACATGTATATATAATATATAGGGTCTCTGCAGTGGGAGAACTTATGTGAACAATCTGCATTTTACAAATCTCAACAATGACATAATGTTTTGAACAAGCTAAAACACTTCTTTTGTAAATATTAAACATAGTTTTTTTAAATGTGTCCTTTATGTTACAAGGGACATCAGTATCATTTTCATCATACCCTCATGTGCGTAACTTTTTTCGAATTTACATTTTGTCCATAACTAAAGAGGAGACAAAAATGGCAACAAAAAAAAGCACACGTTTATGTATTTGCAGCACATACGTTAACAGCACCCTGTTTAAAGTAACAGCACATCACCAGTCACAGAACACATTGTTTTCACTTTTTTTTTAAACAAAGGATTATCTATTCTTCAGACAGTGATAGTCTCGTGCATAGATCTGAGGCAGGTCTTAGGCATTATGCCGTAAAACCGAGATACAAGCCTGAGTGGGAGATTTTTTTCCACAAAAAACAGATAACATGTAATCCCACCCACAAGAGTGATTAACTAAATACGCATTTCCAATTACAAATGGTATAAAGAAATTGATTAGAAAAGTTTGAGGAAATACTTATAACAAAATCTGAAAAAGGTTGCCAACCATCTTAAAACATGGGGAAAAAACATCACAAAAGACCATAAAGTCAACCAAATATTATATTTACAGACCTCTTAAGGTGTCGTAAAAATGAAAATTTAAAATACTTTATTTCAAAATACCTGTGTTTGAGGGTTACCCAGCAGGCATTTCAATGATCACTTTAACTGCTTAATTACTTTAGCTCTATAAAAGATAGAATAAAAAAATACCCATTGCAATTTCCCAGAGCTTAATAAGATGGCTTTGTATTGAAAAACATGCAAAATACTGTAGCTTTGTTGACTTTTGTTGTTTGCTAAGAAACATACAAATGTGCACATTGGAAAGTAGATTCAGTGTTTTTTTTTTTTTTTTGCAGTTTAAACAATAAATCACTCATAAAAATAATTGAATATACAAAAAAAAAAAAGTATAGTTTATGTGACAAAGTACACAAACTTCTTTTAAATCTCTTGCCTGTCTAGTCTCCAGGTCTCAGGCACATTCCCTCCCTTAGTTAGCTTCCCTTAGAGGACATCTGTAGAAGTCCTAAGTGGACGACGTGCATCCATACATTTGAATTATTATATAGTTGATTTTAGTTGTTTTCTTGAGATTACAACTTATTTTTTCTCATTATCTCGAGATAACAAAGTTTGTTTCCTGTGATAATGGAAGTATTTCCTGGAGATCTACAAACCAAAACAACAGGCTGGCCACTGTGATACGTCGTTTTGTGCTTTTGCAACTCTGAGGATACGAGATAAATAATTTGACATCTCGAGAAAACAACTGAAAATGACTCGTTACCACAGGAAAATAGGGTAAATAAAATGTATTAGGCATGTCCACTTAGGGCTTCCGTAGTCATCATCTCTTACACTCACTTACTTCTGTGTTTCTTCGATACCTTTTCCCCTATCACCACCTTTTCAATGTCATGCAATCCCTCTGTCTCCTCTCCTACCCCACTTCTAGGGTGAGAATCTACATGAAACCTAATAGTCCTCTGTCCGGGCTCTTTGTGGATCCCTGATGTCTCCTCCTGTCCCCGTCTGTGAAGCTTCTTTCGTTTTCCCATCTCACTGAGCTCCTGATCCCGCTCCAGCCCAGCACTTTGGCAGTCCCTGTCTATCCTGCCGGCACCAGCACGGTGAACCCGGCCAGCGGAGGCAGAGGAATGGGTGAAGACCTGAGGGTTGATGGCGAGCTGAGTGTAAGATGCAGCAGATAAACCAGAAACAGAAAGAGGCTGGATCCCTGGACTTGTTTTGATGGGGGCCAGCAGGCTGTGGGATTGGCTGTTTGACGGGTTGTGACATGGATGTCGTAAGTGTTTCATGGAGGGAATTTTGACGGAGGGGCATTTATTGAAACCCTGTTCCCTCTGGTCCTCCAAAATATCTTCCAACACTAAGAAAAAGCAGGATATAAATGAATGCAGTTCTCTATGATATCTCTGTATGTACTTTAATGTTGCCTTTGTGGCAGTCCTCACCATAAACATTGTGATGCATTTTGTTGTCCTCATCGTTGTGGCGCTTCAGGTTCAGAGCTTGCTTCACTGAGTCTAGAAGTCCAAACATCTTACATAGGGAATTAAGAATAACGGCATCTGACAAAACAAAAATATGAAGTCAGTTATTCCAACTCTATAAAAACATTTTTCTTCTCATACTAGACTTTTTGTCACGTATCATCCTTGTTTAGTAGTGAATTTATTTCAACCCAGCACCTTGTGTGGATGTTTCCTCGTTGTTCTACTGTTCCATCAGCTTCTCTAGAAATTTGTATTTTTCTCATTGGATATCTAATCTACTATCTATCTACTAATCCTCTGGACTCTGTCGCAGTAAGCGTTTGCTTTGGTATTTTCTTAAATGACTTGTAAGCATGCTTTTGGGTCATCTATCTTTGTGTTTAACCCTAACTTGATACTTTTAAAGTGACTTTTTGTGACTTGACTGACAACATGTAACGTAATCTAAAACAATTATTTTCCCTGTCTGCTGGTTAGCATGGCCCCACTGCTTTAACTCACCTGTCTCCTGCAGGTTGGCCTTCTCACTGCGAGCTTCCACTCCTTTAAGAGTGCCTAATAATTCAGTCTGGAGACTGGACAGGACCTCCCCCATCAGCCCAGAGTCTGCCACCCCCTGCCACAAGCTTAGCACTCCATCTACACAAGGTCAAAAAGTATGGAACAATATTAAGATATGTGGGGGACTTTGTTTTCGTGTGTGTTTTAAAAAAATTACAAAGTGCCTCAGAGAAATAAGAGATCATAGAGGTAATATGTGTACGTCTGCAAAAGTATGCGCTCCTGTGGATGTGTATGCTTTTAAGAAAGAGATTGAACTGAATGGGAAAGGAAGAGAAAAACAAATCAGAAACAGTATAAATACGATGGTGTATGGGGGCAAGGAAATGTCTGGAAGTGAGGTTGGAGGATAGTTAAAGGCTTAAAAGTGAGTAATAAATTGAGGAGGGAAGCTGAAATAAGCTGCACGAGTAGGAGAAACAATGAAAAAAAAGAGAAAATAACAAGATAGAGGAAATGGGAGCGGAGCAGAGCGAGAGAGGATGTTAAACGGGTGATAGAGGACGAAGAGGAACGAGCAGGAAATGGTTGTGAAAAGAGGAGAGAAAAGAGGACAGGGCAGATTGAATGAAGACTGAAAATATCTTGGGACCTGTTAGAAGCAGAGCAAAATAGAGGTTGAGTATATTAGAGTGATAAAATGTCAGAGGTGTTTGAAATCTTATCTTGCAAGAAATGCATCCACTTTCGCATTGACTTAAATGTCTGTCAAGATGAATGCAATATGTCCTTGGAAAATACTCTAACACCAATTTAAGAAGCTAAAGTCATGCGTTTCTCCATGTCAAGAAGAAATGCTAATGGGAAGTAGTACATTTCCTGAGATAGAGGAGAATAGTCATAGGTTGAATGGTTTTACTGAGATTTGTCAATATGTTTTAAGCCCTGTGACAAGCAATACCGCTTGTGCAGTGAGGCACTACAATTTGTACAATTTGCCATTCACACAAAAGATCACCTGAGGCTATGTTACCAACTACAGCTGGAACCAGGCCTAATCAGGTCACCTTTAAAAGCCTTTAAATCAAAGCTGAGGTCCCTGCAGGAAAAGGCGCGTGTAGAAATGTGGATATGCAGTAGATAGTAATATAAAGGAATGTGAATCTCTGCCTGCAAATACTCGGCAACTTCTTAAGGCCTGTGTGTCAGAAAAGCAGAATATCCCAAAACTGCAGATTCAGAGCGCCATTGGCTCAGTGTTTTAGGTTTAAAGCAGCAATGCTTGGTGTTAATATTCTGTTTTAATTTATTATTTATGTAAAAACTGTTGAAGTTCATTCCTCATCAGTTAACAGGGCCACCTTCTTAAAGGACACAACTTTCGAGTGTGTGACACCTAGAGGACAGAAGGTCAGTGGGCTTAGTTCCCATAATAGCATGTACCATATAAACTTTAAAAATGTACCTCCAGGATATTGGCCAACATCAGCTGACAAAGTGGTTCATATCAGAACTGAATGCTATATCTTTGAGTTCAGATTTTGCCATTGAGGTTATAAAGAATCATTTGGTAGACATTTGGTAGATTACCAGGATTTTACATGTAACATGTACTCGTGTAGCATCTCTTATAAAGACAGCACTGCAGGTGAGGAGTTTCTTGCTGTTAAGGATATTACGCAAGCAAAATAAATGGAGCCTCCCTTAAGGCTTTATAGTCAATATATTAGACGCATCACTATTTCTGAATCCTATTCTCAGCCATTTATTACTCTGTCTGTTTAAAAATCATGCGTATATTCTTTCGTATACTTACCAGGTGTGTCAGCCCTCTTTCTTTTTGCAGCATGTCCATTGGCTGTTGGGGAAATCGAAGGCCGGGCTCGACTAGGACTCCTCTCTGCTGTTGCACTGAACTTCTCCTCCAAAGGCTCCTCTACCTCGGCTGCATCATGCACAACCTCCCCTGAAATGACAACAGCGTGCATAAACATCTCATATTCTCATTCATCTTGAGTGTTGAAGGAAAGACAGTTAAGAAAATACAACCCTTTCCTTTCTAATTTCCGCTTCCTCATGTCTGTTAAAAAACAAAACAGGACATCCATAAAACACATATTGAAAAAACAAACATCGACACAAAGTCAGTCATCTAAAACAAGAAATAAAAACTTCACTTTAAGTAATAGGCTTCAATGACAGCGATAGATTATAGTGTCTGTTATCAATTGTTAAACAAATGTCCTACTTCTACTAAGAACAACCTTCACTGCTTTAAATTAATAAGACACTACCAACTCAAGCAGCACAGGTGTTCATACATTCAATGCCTTTCTCTCATTTCTCATATTGTACGACAGTTTGGTCACAAGCTTCACCCTCTACAATCAGAAACCTCTCATCACTATACAACCATACCCTGAAGATAATGGACAAAAAACCTGTCCGCTGGCATCACTGTCACACACTGAAAAGACAAAACCTAATTAGTTTTGAGAGCTTTATGCATTTATGTTTCCTCAAACTAGCTTTTAAATGTATCAACAATCTGGCCCCTGAACCTCTCTCCAGATGTGTTCAAAGACAGGACGGAAACAGGGTAACAAGAAGCACAGTGAATGGAAACTGTAACATACATTTGGACAATCAGCTTTCTCTAACAAAGGCTGTGAACTCTGGAACACATTTCCACCTGAAATCAAATGAATCTCAGACTTAAAATCTTTTACAAAAAAAGGTGCTGACTGAAAGCAAATCAGAGCTGTACCCACTTTTAAATTGTATCTTAAAACTGTCGTTTAAATTGGTTTATAGCATTTGTATTGTCATATTGTTGTACATGTATTTTATGTATCCTCATATAGTGTTATTGGGTTTTATGTGATCGAATGTTGTACGTTTTTACTCTGTGTGTTTACCCAAAGGCCCAACTAGGATAAGAGTCGGAAATTAGCAATAGCTATATACTCTTTATGCAGCACATCAGTTTCATGCTCTGTATTGAAACTATGTTAAATTGCATTGTCCCTATTAAATAAATAAATGAAATTCAATACTTCCTGTCAGATATATGTCCGAAAAAACTAGTCTTGGTTCCTAAGCAAACAAAATATAAGCAGTTGGTTTCTAAAGTTTTTTATCTGCATCATGCAAAACAGCAGCCAAAGCAAATGTGGGAGAGAAGAAAAACTCAAACTGTGAGTGCCAGCTAAAATCTACCTGTCAGGGGAGGCACCTGTCCTCCGAGAGGGTCCAGAGGCAGACACGACGTGCTCGGCTGCACGGAGGCCCCAGGAGGGAGCCGCGTACTGTTGATCAGCACATCAAATTTAGTGCTGCGGCAGGTGTTGCTGCACACGCTGTTGTGCTGGTAGAAATCTATCTGGCCGGAGTCCATCATTTTCCTGCGAGGGAAGAAACAGGTCAAAAGAACACTACAAGAAAATATTCTGTTCCACAGCAGCCGAAGGGGTGTGGAAGTGTTGATTGATTAAGTTGAACATTTTCGATGACTTCCCCGAGGTTTGTTTTACAGAGAGCCCACTGATATGAACTCTAGAGAAAACATATATTATTGAGTGGATACAGTATATTGACGGAGACACAGTGACACCAAGAACAAGTGCAAACAGGATAAATCCAGTGAGACGTTTCACTCAGCAGCTTGCTTGCATGTTATTTGATCCTGCTCTCATGATATTGCTGCTTACTCACCACCTCTGGAATGTAGAAGCAAAGCCCAACGCAGACACGACGCAAGTGCATATTATAAGCATGATTGTTGACTGCATAAGATTGAGGTGTTTAAAGTCTGACGGTTTAACCCTGATGCAACAGAATGATGTGAGGAACTGCCCTGAAGGTCATTTAAATTACCAGTGAGGACGCATATAACACCCAAGGAGCTTTGAGGGCAAGAACAGACAAACAAGTAGTGTGCTCAACCCAAAATGTAATTGCTACTGTCCTCAAAAGGTATACATTAGGGTTTGTGGGCCTATATTTTGAATTGAATATTTTTTTTTTATAAAATGGCCTACATATTACAACCAGCATAGGTCTTCTTCAGGGCCGATGTATGCAGTGACTTCCACACCTGTGTTGAGTTGTGCACTTATCAGTTGAGTGGGAGGATCATTGACCTTGAAAGTGGACATCTACTTGTTAAAATAGAAGTGATACTTCATCATAGAATGAAAGAAAGAAAAGAAGACATACATGAATAGACATTTCACATATTGCAACAAGGTCAAGCTGGATGCAAATAATTCACACCTGATACATTTCTCATCACAACCTGATGAACGCTTTTGGGTTTATGACAGCAATCCCACAAACCCAAAGTATCCAATGGGCACGTTTATGTGACAAATAGTCTCAGCAGCATATCTTATCCTTTGTCTTCAGACTATTGTTTCTTTTTTCTTTTTTTTATCATACGCTTACCTGAGCATTACCCCTCCCAGTCTTATAGCCCTTTTCCAGTCCTTCAGGGTGGCTTTCCCAGCCAGGTGTACAAACTGCTTAGGGCTGATGAGCTGGTCATTGAACTGTAAGAGATGAAGAAAACAATAATTTATTCTTAAAATAGAATAGAATATAAAGAGAGGAATGGCACAGATATGACAACAAATCATCCACTTACTTTGACACATCTCACATTGATTCCAGGGCACACAAACTTCTTAAACAGTAATACGGCTCTGCTGTCTCCACATGTGATGGGGTAGCCGTACTCGACCTCCTCTCCTTCTTCCTTACTGTCTTCTACAGGTCACAAGCAAAAAAACAGCAACAGGTGTAATAAGTGCATAAATCAAAGTATAGTTACGTGTATTTTTTTCACACAAAAATACCCACCAAGCTGCTATGAATGTAGAAAACATGTGACAATCAATTTGGTCAATATTCTATAATAACTGGTATTTGTTGAATAATAGGGCAATACGTTTAAAACTAGACAATGAAAGACTTATATGAGCTCATAACACATTTATTGTAAGAAGTAAGTTATTTATTTCATATGCTTGTGTCCCGGTTGGTTTAATGTCAGCAGTGAGGGTTGTGTCAACAAACCATGGTGTGTCTCTATGGCCAAGACTGTCGTTCCAGTATCAGCAATGTCATCGTTCACCCTGCAGAGGGTGACAGAGGGTAACTTTTAACAGAATATACATTTCATGCCAGCTAAGAGTTAACAAGCTCTGAATTTTACACTCAAGTATGTAAATAACTCCAGCATGCCTAAGCTTTTGAAATGTAACTACTTCTCTTAACTCCAACTTTTCTAACTGTTGCCTTCTTTGGGTTGAAATTGCATTACACTGCATTGATGCATGGATGTTCAACTGCACAACTGCATTAATGTAGAATCGCGTTTTGTTTTGTTTTTTACATTTTTGAATATGACTTATAAGAATAGAGAAAACTAAACATCTGACTTTAAATTTATATTTGTCAATATTTGATGTCACATAGCTAATGCAAGTCATCTACTATGCCTGTAATGATAAAAGCAATGTTACCCATGCAGGATGGGCTGCAGGTGCAGGATGACTTGAGTCTTATGGTTGCTGCCACTGGCCTCCCCTTCCTCTTCCTTCAGCATCATGAGATCCCCTGAAGACACAGTGACCTCAGCACCCGCCATCACCCCTCCCCACTGAGCTGCACGCACAGAGAGACGGGCACGCATGTTAACATCCAGAGCACACACATGCATGCAGGGATACTATTTATTACACACACAAGTCTATGAGAGCCTCGCCCAACAGCCTTTTCTGGCATGCAACTGTCATAGAAATAAATCAATACTGAGCTTAAAATGACATAATCCTCATATCTCATATGGACTTGCTTCCTTTATTGCTATTAAAACTATTCATGTATATGTACGGTAGATAACGGTACATGGCTTAAATTTGACATAAACATCTGTGTGTTATAGCTTGACGTGTAAAAATGATGCAGCATCAGCAACATGATAGCCAAGGTGGATATAACCAGAAAATATGTCTTGTCACATAATATATTAGTATAAACTATCAAAGCAGTACTGTGTCATGCAACCATTCTGCATTAAGGCATCTTCTTTAACCACAAATATGAAAACAATAAAGGCCAGTTGAACTAAGTAGCAGAGGTGTTGTACCAAGTCATAGCAAGGAAGATTACACTCCAGTTGATAACAATGTGTAGAGACTGTACTTTTCTGCATCTGCTGTCATTGGATTTCTATCCTTTACAGTTTTTGAAAATGTTGCAGTAAAATTATAAGGTAGAAGGTTGTTGCATGTCTTTCATAACTGGCAATTTAGGTGTTGACATAGAACATATTCAAACTTTTAGGATGAAATTGGAGTAAGCTGTTATCAATGGAGGCATAACTAGGAATTGGACAAATACAAATGTTATTATCTAATTGGTAAACAGGCAACGAGCAGTATTTAAAGGGTAACTTAACATTTATTTAAGTATGATTATGTCAATATTGTGCTCTCGGCCCTACAAGAGGCTTCCGATGCATGAGACTCAGTGTGCGAAAATTTCAAAAGAACACGTTAAAATGAAGGATAAAATATCAACAACCTGTTTATGGGTTATCCCTTTCTATAGAGAGACAAAAGAGGCAACATTTTTATATAACAAAGTGGAAAAATACAACACACTGTTTGTTATATTTTACTCTATATCAAGTAGCCTACTAGCCCTTGTTTGATCAGCAACTCTGACACAGACAGTTGCGTGCCTTGCTCACCCTCCTTCACCCACTCAAACTGACGTCTGTTGGTGCGGCGGCACGCACACCCCGGCCAACAACAGTGTGACAGCGCGCACTCCTGCTCCTCGGAGGGAGCACAAACACACCGGGTGGACTCTAAAACTACACAAGAAACCACACTTTTAACAGTATCGCCGTAGCTTTACTTACCGCTTTACAGCAGGAGATAATTCATCCTCAGCTTGTCGGAGAGGTTGAAGAGCATGCGCCGTGCAGCTTCGTTACACTTCCTGCAGTGAAGGCAGCATTTGCCTGAGAAGCATCTGTCCCGCTGTCACGAGAAGCGGTTAGTTCGCACGCGATGTGTAAATCGGTCAAACTGCTCTTATGTGCGAGAGCACGGCTTGATTTGAGCACCTCTGAATACGCTGAAAGGCTCAAGCAAAACGTTCTCACCTCCAAAGACGTTCAGAAATGCGTTTAAATGTTTTGTGCCCTAGTGCTGGGGTAAAAACTCAACAACAACGCATTGTTCAGTTGTTGCCACTTGTGTGGTCTTATGTGGGTTTCTCATGCAATAAACTGTGTTGAATCGTCGCGTGTAGTGTTGTTGTTGTTGCCTGCATGCCACCAGAAGGTGGCAGGGTTTGCACTTAGTCTGAGTAAAGAAACCTGAGTGTGTCGGTAATACTTGCATGACAATATTTTTAAATTGTTGGTCTTCCCTGAATCCACTTCTGAACGCTTTGGCTGTCTCGCATTGGATGGCTTGATATCTCTAGGCCAACATAACCATTCTAAAACCAGGTACGGTGTTGGCATTTTATTGAACGTGAGTAAATCATTAGTGTAACCCCCAACGGCTGATCTCAGATCAGCACACACCTACAAATCAAACCACCCATATTTGGGAATGGAATGCATGCGATTCTGTGATTGACAGAAACAGAGAGCCAATGAGGGGTCGAGTTTACGCCTCTTAGCCAATAGTAAATAGTCAGAACTTTGCATGCTATTACAACTTTTAACAGCAGCCAGGACTTCGAGCTGTCGGAGCTTGCACCTTACTTTTAGATGCAGAGCTCTGGGAAATCATGCTGGGAAAGTACGAAAACATCTGGGATGCTGTAAAGTCTTGTATCGCTGGTTTCTGGATTACTATTAGTGTCTGTTCTGTTTGTGTTCACGGCCAGGAGGGTAAGAAAAAGCCTATTTATCAGACCGTTCAAGATAAAGAATGTAGCAGGAGAGTTTATTTCTAAGATCTTGTTAGCTTAGGCTACTGCTAAAACTACTAGCACACTGGTCTCCAGACGCTAAAAAAATAGCTTGCACATTTTAATTGAATGGTAGGCTATATTTGTATATGTAGTGAAATTGTTTAAAGTATTGTCAGAAATGCGACTAGCACTAATGAGTAGCATAGCCTGCTCTAAACATAATATACGTAGGCTTGTCATTGTCATATAAACGCCAGACTACATTTTTCCACATTTTATATCAGCATTTTAGCTGGTTACACCTTTACCCAAGCGTGTATTTTATAATGTACGAGTTCCTGACCGTTTTCTGTCACTTCTACCACGAACCTAAATATACTAACACTAGTTTGACTTAACTGTATGTGTTTAGGTCAGTGGTCTGAAAACAGTATCCAGGTAGGCACAAAGGTCGACCATGTGATGTCATGGTTGCATTCTTTACATACTCTTCCCTTGTGCATGTTTACCTTCTGATCCCAGCTATCAGCCTACTTTTCCCACAGGTTTTCTTTCCAAACAGCAGTTAACTCCTTGTGAAGTATGAATCACATTCACCATATACACAAAGACAAACAGAGAAACGATGTACTGCCCCGCAGACCATGACTGTAACACCACAAATCTCCTTGGTTGTTTTTGTCTGTCTCTGGTTGGAAGATGATTAAGTCTGGGGTCTATTACTTCCTCTGAATCACAATGTGCTTGCTGCAAAGTATGCAAAGAGCTTTGGTGGGGCCATGTTAAGGGGGAATCATAGCAGCTTGGTGTTGAAACTTTGTGATTGACACACAAGACAGGATAAGGCAATGTAGTGACAGGTAGCACAGGTGAACATCCCGTCTGCTAGTGTAGACCTGTAAGGACCTGCCAGCATGTGGAAAACAATGTCATTGGGATTCTTGGGATTACTCTCCTGCCACCCAGTTATCTTATTTTATAATCCACCTTTTAAGTTTCCTTTTCAGAACAGGCTGATCACATACCCAACTCTCTGTAAGAAACAAAAAACAGACAGGTCTTGAGAAGAGGTTTAGTGAGCAGGGAAAGATGACCAGCCAGCCATCCAGAACTTCCCCAGCATTGTAGCTTCTGAAGCCTCCCAGCGGAAGTTGACAGATTCACGCTCCGTTGCCCACAGTTACAGTGTGTCGCTGTGGCATTTCCAGGGAGTCATTTGGGGTTTGAGGAGGGGAAATAACATCTGAAGGTTTATGGTATTGTTAGGAGTTGAGGAGCTGTCGGGAAGTAGGGGAACGGCTGGTATGATGCAGGATGTGTATGACACGGTGAGGGGAAGGTTATGCTCCGGTTACCCCTCAACAAATCTCCTGTAGCCTTATATGGAAGACAAGGACAGGGATGATGTGAGGGCTAAGATTGACCCTGGTGCCTTTTTTCAAGTTTTGACCATTCTTGGAACACGTCAACACTTGACATTTTGTGTCTGTGTGTGTTTGGGGGGGTTGGAGTCTGCCGCCCCCATAGCACTTATATCAGTGTGACACTTGTGGGAATTGACTCATTTATTTTCTGCAACCCAGGGAGATGTTAGCGGATCTAAATATTTGTGTTTTCTGCTCCAGTCAAAAGTGTGAGTCACTGCGACTTCAGGCCAGAGGATGTAATGAATCAACCATGAAATAAAATTGTTCATAATAAGAGTTCTACGTGAATGAAAATACAATATTCTTTAAAAGAATAGTAAAACTATAAGCCTTATGATCACAAATGTATCTCTGCATTATATCCAGTGTGTGAAAGTCTTAGTAGTACCAGTGTTTCCCCTAGGTTGGAGTTGTAGCAGCGGTGGTGAAGTGGAACAATGTTTTAGTTGCATTTACTTTTTTTTAATTCTTGTCAATAAAATAATTATTGACATTTATTGGACAAAATAATCCACCAACAACCACCCTATTGTCATAACCCGGCTCATAGGTAATGGCAAAAGATGAGATGAGGCAGAATTTTACCAAAAAAAAAAGAATAATTTCTTTCGAAACTCAAAAAAAAAAAAAAAAACCAGCAGCAGTGGTCATATTTCAGCAGCGGTGCACCACCACTGCTAGATACATACAGGGGAAACACTGAGTACTTTCCTTTCTGTCAGTTGTGTCATCAAACAGTTATGATCAGAATAACCATGACCTGGTCTGCTGTGCATGTTCAGAAAAGACATGTTACTTATCTGTCCTATATAGTGCAATAACAACACCCTAAATATTCTGTGGATTGACTTTATGACTAAATGTAAGCAGTAGAGGAGTTTGATGTTATTTTAACTCGAGGTGCTCAGCTGATTACACTTTATGCACTGGCACAGATGTAAACAAAAGCTACTCGGGGATAATTCTTTATAAATTAATCAAAAATTCCACAGTTTTGTTAGAGAGAAATATTTCGTGTTCGGACGTTTTTGTGCCTTTTATTGTAGAGATAGGACAGTGGCTCCAGAGTCAGAAATCAGGATGAGAGAGAGAGAGTGGGGAACGACATGCGGGAAAGGAGCCACAGGTTGGATTCGAACCCGGGCTGCCTGCTTGGAGGACTATAGCCTCCGTACTGTACATGGGGTGTGTGCACTAACCACTACGCCACCAGTGCCCAGTTAGTAACTTTTTTGACAAGATTGCTAGTGCACAATCTGGCAACCAAAACAATCAGGCAGTTCGTTCAAATTTATTTTGAATAATAAACCTTCAAGGGAATCTAATGTGACAAAATACGATTAATCCTTTATTCTTCTACATCAGTGATTAAACTTCAAAAACACTTAAAACTATACATTTTGTTTCTCTAAAATGTTAAGCCAGCACAAAAAACAACCTAAAATGTTCTCATGAAGAAGTTTATTAGGTGAATTATGACAAACATGACTCCTCCCTTCAACTCCATGAGCCATTGTTAAGAGCATGTTCAGAAGAACGTCGTCTTGATCTAACTTTGTAACAAAACATCACCTTATGATTTACTTTGTGAACTGTCGGCTCGTTGTCCTTGCATTGTTTCAGGTAATGGCTGTGGACACACAGTGCTGGGCACAGAGTCTGGCACGCTGGCCTCTCAGAACTACCCAGGCACATACCCCAGTAACACCTGGTGTAGGTGGAGGCTCCGTGTGCCAGAGGGGCGAATGCTGCGACTGCTGTTTGGGGATTTTGACATCGAGAACAGTCCGGGGTGCAGAAACGGCTCTCTTGTGATCACAGAAAAGAACGGGGAACAGAGTCTGGGTAAGCTGAGTGTAAAGCTAAAGTTTACAAAGGTGCTCTCATGTCTCCTCTTGTGTTAATCCTTTTCTAAAACAGCCCTGAGATTTTTGAAATGCTATATGTCATTAGGGACGTTCTTCCTGACATGATTATGGAATACACACTATGCATGCCTTTCTAATGACACAGGCAAACCCATTTATGCACGAGATGCATGCATCACTTCCAACCAGGTGTATCAAGTTGTGCCTTGAGGGCATACAATTCTGACATCGCACCAATATAAGTGTTGAGAAATGTAGGCATTACAAATATTCTTTTTGGCTGCTTTTTCTCCATTATCACATTCCACTGATCCTGGCTCAAGGTTTTTTTTATTAGGTTTTCTCTGATGAGAAGAAAACAGAAAAGTCAGCACACAAATGTCCTTTTAGGTTTCTTTATCCGGATAAGAGCAGCAAAACAACACAACGGACGCGTTTTGGCACTTGACCTTCATCAGCGTGCCCTGACTTTTCTGTTTTCTTCTACTCTTTTTGCGGTCGTGCAACTTTTACTGAGCTTACTGTCGAGTGTGCTCCTTTTGTGTTACTTTCTCTAATGAAAAGCTGTTCCTACATGCAGATCTTCAATATTACAGTATATATAGCTTTGCTCTTTGCTATACAGTTGTTATGGGTTACAAACAAATCAGGAAATGTTTGTCATGGTAACTTTGCCTGTTGATATATGTTAGCTTGCAGTTCATTCAGGTGTCTGTTCAAATGTTTTTGTGTGCTCTTATGGATGTAGATTGCGGGTGTGTATGTTTACAGGCCCAGTGTGCGGGAGGCTCGATGCATCGCAGAGGAATGTGACACTCAGAAGCAATGAAGTGACGATAACCTTCAGGTCAGGCCCACACCTCTCAGGACGAGGGTTTCTACTGTCGTATGCCACAGACCAGTACCCAGGTATGACATTTAGAGCTGGTTATTAGTTTCACATGCTCATAATTGCGTCTCTAGTCACATTAGCAGAGCAGTTATAAACATCCAGACTTACTTGTAGTTTGAATTGAACTTTAAAAATAGTGTTTAACACACAGTGACTGTGTGAACATTTTCCTGCGTGTGTGTTGTTTGTGACTCACTTCTTATTGGCATTCATTCTCCATCGCTATCTTTGCCGTGGTGGGTTTGCTCAGAGAGCCAGAGACAGGCTCCTTCTTCGAGGGCTGAATTGAGTGAGGCCTCAGGCCTCGCTCTGTCCCTTGGAGTGGATGGATTTCTTTTCTCATCCAACAAACACCCCCCCATCCCCACCCCATTCATTTCATCAGCACACCAGTTCCAGCCCAAGACTATCCCACATTTACTGCAACCAAGACGCTGATCATTTAGCATTACTTTCTGCTTAATTTAAAAATGTTTAGTGCTCACATATATTTGTTTGTGGGGTTGAAACTTCAACATTTTAGGATAGTGAACTTCGATAATGATATGACCATAAGGTTAAGGGTCTTCCTGTGTATCATTTTAATAACCATGTGGGCTTGTTTTGTCTGACTTCTGGTCTATATTTAGAGATAGCTTCCTTTTGGATGAAGTCGTCTATGCTGTACAGTATGTATCATAGTTTCCTGTTTTTTACTGAGTTGTTTATGAAATCTGGCGGTGTCTAGGTGTCTGGAGCTAAGCCCATGTCCAGACGCACAAACCACTGTCTGTTAACTCTGATCGCACGAGAACCATCCACTGTACTCGTGAACTGTGACAAACTCACAGAAACAAAGGGCTTAGTCACATCAACAGTGACGACCGCTCATCCCCCAATATAGCACACATAGAACATGCTCGTCTGTCTCACACAGAGTCTGATTGTGTGATGTTTGGTGAATGCAGGGGGAATTATATAAGCTTGTGATGCATGGTAAGAGCCATATTGAAGAGAGTTGAAATAATTCTGTGTTCTGAGTATTAATTTGAGTGTCTGTTTTTTTCTGTAACAGATCTCATTTCTTGTTTACAACGAGGATCTCATTTTAGCTGGCAACATTTTAGGTGAGTGGTTGACCTCTGGATTTCTAATAATAAAATCAGTTTCTGTAGAGCAGTGAGTGTTTCTCACATTTGAATCTGCTGTTTCTTAGCATGTACTGCCCTGCGGGATGTAAGGATGTCACAGGAGATGTGTGGGGGAACTCTGAGCAGGGTTACAGAGATGTAAGTGAACCACATTTCATTTAGCCGCACTTTCTTCTAAAGCATTTTGTCAATAATGTCTAAGAGTGCTCCATATGTCCCCTCTGCTGCAGACCTCAGTCTTGTGCAAGGCTGCTGTCCATGCTGGAGCTGTGCCTGATAGCCTGGGAGGTCATGTCACAGTGAATCGTGAGAAAAGTCTCAGACTCTATGAATCCACCTTTGCCAACGGAATCCTTTCAATAATGTGAGTTTGCTTTTATTGTGTTTCCAAATCCATTATTTTGATCAAGGCAATGCCATTGTGAGTGTCCTAGAGTGCAAAAAGAGGGTTTTAATTGTTTTTTCTTGTCGGTGTACTGACCTTTTACCTGTCCTCCTTTTTACAGGGGATCAATATCTGAGAAGAAGCTGCTCTTTAGTCAAGGTACAAGCACGACATTACCTTAATCACTACATGTTATACTTTTTGAAAGGACAGACCCAGTGTTTATGAATATTTGATCACATTTACTATAAGAAGCACGATTATTTTTAGTCCCGCTGTCAGGTTCTTAAGGGCGCACTCACACTAGGCAAAGTTTTCCCGTACTGTGCTTAAGCACTATTTTCCCCCCTCCTCATTCCCCCGCTGGCCTGCACTCACACTGCTCCAGGACTAACCGGGCCTGAGCACACTTGTACATATTGTTGTAATTATGAAGCGTGCTTAGTTCACAAGACAGGCGGACTCTAAACTAAAAAACAAAAGGAACGCACGTTCGAGTCCGCATCGGCACATCGGAGAACAACACAGAAAACATTTGAGCTACTTTAATGACTTTGTGGCTTATTTTGAGTCATTTTGGTCAGATACAGCCGTAACACTCCGGGATTTCATGTAAATGAAGGCTGTCCACATTGTGTACCGAGCCTGAGCACGGATCGGAGCACTCACATTAGTCAAACAAACTGGACTTTAGGGGTGCAGCATGCTTAGGCACGGTACGGATTGCCTAGTGTGAGTGCACCCTGAGAAATACTCAGACCAGCATTCCTTTTACGATGGTTGAAAAAAAACAATATACCGATTAATGCAATTCCTCTGGAAACGTTCAGCCCTAAAGGAGCAATATATTACTCTGACACATAGTGTTTAAAATGGCTACTGCAGTAGATACATATTGCACATTTAAATATTCATGTTAATTTTGTATAGAAAACTTTCTGGGTTAACATGTTTTTGTTTATCTTTTTCCTCTGGTCCACAAACAGAATGCAAAAACATCCTGAGTGTTTCTGGTTTGAATGCCTCGTCTTTCCATGATAAGAAGAGCCAAGAGCAAATAATCTTCTGGTCCTCCAGAAACATGGACACCGGCCATGAGGTCCTGACCTGGGTTGCAGACAGTAATGATCCAGAGCCGTGGGTGGAGCTGGAGCTAAGTGATCGAAGCACTATCACGGGTAAATAAAAATAATACATCTTTCTTTTTTTTTTGTTACAAAACATGCTGATTTCATTTTCAGACTGTTATAAACATATGTTGCTGTTAAAGGATAGGTCGGATGTTATTCTGGATATATTTTATTGTCAACAAATCCTTCTACATTAGTGAAAGGATCAGAACAGACAAGTATTATATTCTTATTTTCAAAAGGGTTATTTCTCCAACAGTACTGAGAGGTGGCCCCACATGTCTTGGTCTTTTGATGAGATTTTTTGAATGAGAGAAAACTGAAACATTTACACATTTTGTATCATTGAAAGTGTGTATCAGTTTTGTTTGTTTATTCAGACATCTACTTCAGTGTGTTGTGAAACTATCATCAAATGTTGAGTGACAAACTAAAAACAGCATGCTCTTTTGTTTCAGGAATAATTACGAAAGGATCAAACGAGTATTACATCGAGTCCTTCATTCTTCTCTTCAGCAAGGACAGAAAAAATTGGAAGCTTTACAAAGGCGCCCTCAGCAAAGAAAAAAAGGTGCTCATTGTTCTGCATTCACTTGTGTTAGCTTTTTGGTTCTTATTAAGTCAAAATGAGAAGGGGCCTTTCTCAAACTACTCCCTACACCCTCTCCATACACACTCCACTCCCTTTGTCACATTGAGGGCAGTCCAAAACATCTGATGGTGAAGTGGAGAGTGGCTTGTTAAACCCTCCAACAACGAGTCTGCATGATGCTGAAATCTACCTACGGATACAAATAAAGTAACCTGAACCTGAACCTGCTGTTTTACAGAACAGGTGTATGTTAGATTGGATGAATTGTAAAAACCCTGTTAATCAGAATGTTACCAGAAGTTCAACAAAGGGGGTCCACAGCTGACTGACAAAAATAGTAATCCCAAACAACGGCTTTAAATACTTTTTGGCAAAACTACATTTAAGTAGACAACTTATTATTTGAGTAACATCAAATCATGGTTGTCTAAAGTTCCTGTTTCCATGGGAGTGAGGGGAGTTCTTCCCAAACCTTAACGAAGGCTTCTTCATTCAGCTGTGGGCGTGAGATCAGACTTTTAATCTGTGCCGGAGTGTGAGTGGGGAGAAAGCAGTTTGAAAAACGTTGATTTGTGTCGTTGTTTTGACTGTTTTTTGCTTAATTTCATTGTAAAGGCACTTTGTAGCTTGTATTTTAAAAGTGCTGTATAAATACAGTTATTATTACTTCCTGGTGTTCTCTGTGATTAGATAACCTGGTTGTTGTGGTCCCCAGGTGTTTAAGGCCTACACTGATGGCCACCTCAAGGTTCTCAACAGCCTTTTTCCTCCTGTGGTGGCTCGGTTTGTCCGTTTACAGTCGCTGAGTTGGCATGGCCGAGCCTCAACTCAGGTCCAAGTCCTGGGCTGTCCTGTTGCCAAGGTCACCCCAAGGTCACGCTCAGCCATTGGTTTGTAGTCCCACCTTCTTATCCCCAAAAATCTCAGACAGTTATCTATGTCCTCGTGAAAAGAAGTCTGTGCTAATGATATTGTGATGTTCACACAGAATCTCCATCCATCAAAGTGAACATGGATACACCACGACCCAGCCCCACTCCTGCCACCACTAAGGGCCCAGTGTTAGTGGAGACAAGGCTAAGTGTGTGCTTTTTATAACTCCTAAGTTCTATGTGTTCACACATGTAAAATGAGTAAAAGCATTGCAGCATGTAACGGCAATAAACTGCATTCCTTCCTCACATTTGTACAACTTTTTGCTCACTCTGTCACTTCCTGTCCTGCAGGCTCCAGTCAACCCGTCATCGTGGCAGTGGGAGTGGTCCTGGCCCTGATAATGTGCGGCAGCTGTTTGTTGGCTGGAGTCTGGTGGAAGCGAAGGTACCACATTTGAAAGTATCATGCTCAGATAATCTTTTGAGTCATTAATTATGGCACAAATGATTTTTTCTGTCAACCATTACATCCACTAATCATTGTAGCTCTTGTGATGATGCTCCTCTAGTTATCGCACACTTAACAAACTATGTCCAACTCCTCAATGCTTTCTGTCCATCTCTTTGTCTGTGCAGGAAAAAAGAATCACAATTGAAGTACTCTCTCCCCACAAGTAAGTCGAGTGCTCTTTAACCATTTTCCTTTTGTTAAATGTGAAATCCTCTACATCTGTATGCTTGTGTGTCAAGTAGGTTGTCAGAGTTTCCAGTCAAAGAGTCTCCCCTGCTCTCAGTCAGAGCTCATCTCCTACCCTCTGGAAAGAAATGTCCATGATGCTCTACCAAGCCCTCCTCTTAACGGTGAGTTTTCCTTCTTAACTACTGTCTATTTGCTGACATTTTTATCACCCATTCAGAGTTTACTGGTGATCCAAAGCTTTGAGCCCTGCCTTCCCTCCTCCGTGTTTCCTGCCCTAACACTCTTGGCTTCAGTGGTCAGTTTGAGAAGCTCCTACCAGGCAAACAGTCCTCTCCACGGGTGCTCCATTCTTTCACCCCAGCTCAGCCCATCACCCAGCCACAGTATAAACATTCCTTTCTTTGGTCCACAGAGCCTCTCTGAAAGAGACCCTTTAATTGGAGCTCGATAAAGGGCGCTCAGCCTACTCCCTCCCCACTACCACCAGTTTCCCGTCCTCCTCTGCCTCCTCCATCCCCTCCCCCAGCGAGGGGGCCCTTCACTGAGAGGTCCACTGATAAACAGAACAGAGGGTGAAAGCTAAGACAATCAAAGCCCTCACTAAGGCCTGACTAATTAAAATAGTTCTGGTTCTGAGGCTCCCTTCGGGGTTCCTGGGTATGGTCTAGGCCTCCAACACCACAGCATCTTCTGCAGGTTTGAGAGGTTCTGGATGGATCAAATTGCTGCACTTAGGGTCCCCTTGTCCCTGTTTTTAGAAGAGACATTTTCGGTGGTCAAGCAGCTCATGCAGGAGCTCCATGCTGGCCGGCTATGAAACTGCTACTGAGTGGAATCAGAGGCATTTCCTAGAAATTAAAGTGCAAGATGCAAAAAAGCAATCAATCCCAAAAGAGTTCTTTCCAACAGTGATAGATTCTAATTAAGCAATATCACACGAGAGAGTGATCAGTACAGCTGTGATTCGGTCGTAGGCGGCCGATATTTAGCTCAACATTTTTAACTCCACCAACTCATCTAGTTCCACCATTTAACTGAAACTGGACTATTGTAAAGAAACCCTAACATTCTCCTGCGCTCTTGCTACTCTCTTCGTTTCCATGGTTACCACATACCAGCTACTTTGTAGTATGAACATGTACTCAAAAGTTAAAAGAAATGAATTTATCATGAAACCAGTGAAATGTATTTACTTTGTTATCCTAAATATTCCAGCTGTACATCACAGGCTAAGATCTAGTTTGAGAGTTACTTTAATCCATGATAATTAGTTATAAATGCTAACATTGACTGATTTAAATGTTTATGTACAGGGGAATATCTCAGATTATATAGTAAGAAGATTTGACTGGAATCTTTTTGTAGTGAAAAGACCAAAAAAAAAAAAAAGAGTAGAAAATCAGCCCGACAGCACATCTTCAGCGCTTCATTATTATTTGTTCGTTTGAACTGAAAAAAAAAAAGTAGGTGTAATAGAGGGGTTAATGGCCACTTTACGAGGGGTTGTTTGTTTTTGGCTGAGACCAGTAATTTATTGTATTCTACACTGGTTGCCCGGCAACTGTTCAGAGCTGGCAGTGCCTAAAGAAGTGACACGGACATGAAGTGAAAAATACTATACAATGAATACGAAACAGATCAATACTGGAAACTGAAATGATGTTTTTTAAGCTGAAACCAATGCTGATATGTATTTAATCTCAAATCAATATCATGCTGCTTTTGACTTATTTTCTGTTTGCTCATCTTTTTCAGACTACGCTGAGCCTGCTGTGGGACAGAAAGTCGGGTCAACATTTAGACCCTCCTCGGATGAGGGCTACACCACCCCTTTCTCTTTCAGCCATTATGACACTCCTGGAAGCCTGCCAGAGTACGCAGAGCCTCTTCCCCCAGAGCCCGAATACGCCACCCCGTTCAGCGAGCAGCCCTCTGAGTCACATGGACCTCCTGTACCAGCACTCAGCGCTGGTACCAGGACGATACCCAGCCATTCCCAGTATGACTGCCCCTCACACAGGATGCTGTCAAATGGCTACTGCACGCCCGCTCTTCACACTAATGGCCCACGCCCAATCAGTGTGGTCTACGCTGAGCCCAAGTCATGTGACTCGTTACTACAGAAGCACACATATGAGGAGCCTTTGTAAGCAGCTCAAACATAAAGAACGAGACTCTTCTGAGATCAAATGTGGCGGGACCAGAGGGTGAGCTCAACTGGACACAAAGCTGGACAGTGTTGTCCAAAGTGTGCTCATGCTGACAGAGCTGCACTCCAGTGGTGAGCCTAAAGTCTACAAGTAACAGTGAACTACTTTGCATATACAGTTCACTGATCTTAGAGACATTTGGATGCAAATGTTTCCTTTACACAAACAAGTTGTACAGGGGAAATATCCTGTGATGCACTGAAAAAAAAACATGTTCAGTGGTGCCTCAGAGACGGTTTATTAATGAAATGTTTTATCACAAGCTGCACTTTCAGAAAACATACACGTATGTTTTGACCTACTTAACAGTTAAGTGAAAAAAAACTACTGAATATGTTACTTGTCCTCACAAAACATTGTATTTATAATGTATAATTTCAACATATTAAAACAAAACTTTTATAAAGCACTATAAATGGTACAAAGTAAGTAAGTGGTTGTAATTGTTTCAGAGGTTGTGTATGACCACTAGGGGGCTCTCTTGAGCTATAAACCATTCACAGTAATGCAATTATTTGTCTGCTGATCCTAATTCTTCACATCATTTTCATATAATTTAACATGACAAATATTGTTTTAAAAATGAAAGACACAGCAGACGAGGTGAAGCTGTGTCCACGATGAAGGGCTTTCCTTCATATAGAACAACGCTCCTGGAATTCAGACCACTGCAGTGTCCTTGAGCAAGACACACATACCTCAACTGACCTCAGAGCAGTTCTTGCCATCAGTATTGAAAAGTGAGATTTGTTTTCTTTTAGAGGTTCTCACTTAAAATCAATTTTTAAAAACAATTCTAGTGTGTGGCATTCATGTTATTTTTTTTTAGGCCTTTGCCACTTTACTCTCTATTACTCCCTTCAAGGTTCTGTGATTTCTTTTTTGAATGACAGGTCTTGAACACATAAAATCACACACAAAAAAAGAACTGGTGTTGTTTACACTGATTCTTAGAGAGGAATGTAAATAAGAAAAGGAATATATGAGAAGACATAAGATTGTACTTTTTTCTATTACAAGGCCTTTTGTTACATCTGAAAATGTGACTTAAAAGACCCACAAAAATGGGTAACTTCTAAAAATCCTTTACGATCACATTTGTTCCATGTCTTCCAATGCTGAATACAGCACAATAAAACAACTCTGATAAAAAACTGAAGTGTGACTGCGGTAGTAAGGTCTTTAGGTCAGTATGAAATGGACTAAGACTGGTGATGTATTTTCAAAAACAGGCCATTTGTAATGGGGAAAAAAACGTAGTACATCAAAGCTTTTTCAACTCGAAAGGAGCCTAACTACAGAATATATATTTTGACATAAGTAGTTTACAAGACTGTGAATGTTTGAAGCAATGATTCTGGTTTATTCCTAAATTCAGCTTTTTGTAATGTACCACAAACATGATTTCACTCTCCACTGTTAGCGCAGACCCTCTCATTCGTGCTAAAGTCCTTCCTCTGGCCCTCCTCCTCCTCCTCATCTCTGCCCTCGGAGGAGTAGTGCATCAGAGACTGGTGTCTGTTCCTTGAAGGTGCATCCTTAAAACGCAGGCCACAATCTTCACATGTGTACAGGAGCGCCTCTCTGTTACCGCCTGGGTTTGATCTCTCTGACTGAGATTTGCGCTCATTCCCGACAAGAGGGGACAGGCCAGGACGACTAGGGGAATCTGGGATATTTGAAGCTGCATGCGAGTTGCAACCTAAGTTGTTGGGGGTATTTAGGCCAATGGTGGCTTGAGGAAAAGTCTTTGGACGCCCAAGAAGAAAACCATGACCAGGTTCAGCTTCTCCAGCATGTTCAGGTGCCAGTCCGTGGACTGTGCGGTAGTGGAAGCGGATCCCTGAGCGGTTGGAAAAGCCCTTCCCACAGAGGCTGCAGATAAAGGGCCTCTCTCCTGTGTGGATACGGGTATGGATTTTAAGAGCTCCTGACTGAGTGAAGCATTTCCCACAATGGCTACAGCGGTAGGGTTTTTCTCCTGTGTGGGTCCTCTGATGAGCACGGACCCCTGCAAGATGCGGAAACCCCCTCCCACAAAATCGACAGGAATATGGCCTTTCACCTGTGTGAATCCGCCTGTGGATCTTCAGAGCCCCCGACTGGCTGAAACTCTTACCACAGTCAGAGCAGGAGTAAGGTCGGGCTCCAGTGTGAACATTGAGGTGAATGCGGAGGTTGCTGTGCGAGTTAAAGGCCCTGCCGCACTCTGTGCAAAGGAAGCCAGATTGTTTGTGGGCGTGCTCAGAGCGCTGATGCTGCAGCAACTGTGACGGTCTGGAAAAAGAGGCAGAGCAGTGCATACAGGGATGCAGTGAAAACATGGTCGACACTGCCCTGCCTCTTTCCTCCTGTTGTTGAATGTGAGTTTCTCTGTGCTGATGATTGCTCAACTGAGAACAGGTAGGAAAGGAGCGCTGGCAAGACAGGCATGGAAAAGGGCTAGAGAGCTGAGGGCAGGGTAAACAAGAAGTTAATGGACAGTGGTGATGGTGAAAATGATGATGGGCATGGTTGTGAGAAAATGGGGAATCTAAGCCTTCATGGTGGGTCAGCACCTTGCTGCAGGTTTGGAGGCTGTGATTGCAACACAAACAGGGAAACATGGAGAAGTGGGATGAGGAGCCAGGGTCAGCTCTCGTGGGAGGTAAGTCTGAGGATGTTGCTGGGCTCCCAGTCTCTTTGTCTGCCTCCTCTCTGTTGGGGCGGCAGGATGGTCTGGTCTCTAGCTCGGATATAGTGGTGCTGCTTGGTTCAGTGTCTGGTAAGCGAATACTGAGGCTCATTGGAGCAGTGCTGCTAGAGGTCAACGAGTGTCTGGGTTTTAATGTCTCAGAAGAAAGTGGAGAAGTGGAGTAGGGGCAGCCAGGGCAGGTGCAGGCAGAATGCACATCTACGGTAAAAGAAAAGAGAAAAACAGTTACATGATAATGTAAAAATTAAGAAAAAACTAACAAAATTAAATTGATCTCAGGCTCTTACCTTTTCTAATAAGTATGGTCTCTCCTTTGTTCTTTGATGTCACAGTCTGGATCTCTTTACCAGGCACCGTCTCTTGCTTGTCTTGAGTGGGTTTAAGTCCAAGTAAAGCACCCCTGTACCCTACTGCCTCACTGGCGCCGTCAGCACCGCCTTCGACAACGCCCCATGCTGCGTTTAGCACATCTGGCTGATTCTTCGTGCTGTTTCCAGATGTGACAAGGTCACCGATGAACTGATGCATTTCTATCCAGGAGGACTGGCCATGTTGCAGAAAGTAACGAGGCATTTTTACATAGAAAGGACAAGCAATGTTTAAAAAGTTTAAAAAAATACTATAACTCTATGTCTCATAGTCATGACGTAAGCTCAGCTGCATTCACGGGTTACCGTCAAAATCGCAAGATTAAAATAAAGGGGTTGTGTACTTACAACGTCGCTCTTGCCTTTCTCCATGAATGTAAACAAACGCTGCTGTTGTATCCTGGTCGACCGCTTCACTTTATTAACATCGATTATTATGACTTTAATAAGGGTGTGTAGAACTACGTTGACCACAGAAAATGAGCATTTTCTTTATTTCATGATCACATCTCTACTGTTGCACACTCCTGTCAAGACATCTCGTTCCCTAGCATACATTGTGTTTCCGGGTTCTTTGATCACGTGACATGAGTTGCTGTGTTTTTCGTTTCCCTCCCATTTCCCCTTGAATATATTGTTTGGATAAAACTGAATAGCAACAATTAAACACCAAATCATACTTAATTTTTTCAAAAGAAAAACTAAAAATATGTCGTTATTTAATAAACATGTAGAAAAGCAATTGTTTTAATATTAGAAAACATTCAGATATTTATATTTAGGCTACAAGACTTCATGTTTATTTAATTTTGTGTTTCCAATTAAAGGAATACCGAGAGTATTAGATGGTAATCGAGAGAAAACTCAAGAGTTTACAATAAATCCAGTAACATCTTGACCAAAAAAAAGCATCAGTGTTTTAGACTGAGTTGTCAAGTCAAACTATCTCTGTGAAGTATGCTGATTATACTTTAGGCCTATACTTTCATGTCCTGTAAAATAGTACCTGTATGTGTGTCTGATTCTCCTTTCTAAGGTCAGAGATATCTATGCAAAGAAGGGTAAGTGAAGTGCTGTACAGTCTTTCTGTGCTGCAGGACCTAAAAATGCAAACAACAGAAGTATCTAATGTGCAAACACATCAAAAGATACTGGATTCTGTAGGATAAAAACGCAATATAATGTGTGTTATCATTATACCTACATGTTGCATCTATTAAAGTGTTTATTTACCTTGAGAACATTTTGAAGATATCCACAGACAGTAAAGGATCACAAGAACACAAGAGACAGAATGCCATGTTATTGATCATCGTCCTTATTTGCATGTACACAATAATCCATCTACCATGTTTACAGCCGCATAACCACAAATCCAGTGTTTCTTACAACTTAATACATATAAATAAACCCAAGGAACCACGGATATGTTGCTGAGAGAAATCCTGCTGAGAGAAATATTGCATGGACACAATGGATATCTTCAGAAACATTTTGCTCCAGTAAGAGTTACAAACGTTCGTCAAAATGCAAACAAAGCAGAAACTGGAGCTTGGAATGTACTGTATATGTATTGTAAAACAATAAAAAAAAAAAAATCATACTCGATAGCCAAAAGTCACACAGTCATCTGTTAAGTCAATTTAAAATTGTCAAAAGAGTGAAAAAATGTGCCATTAAAACGGAGCTCCTTTACCTGGCTCAATCGTCATGGTAACTTATACTGCAAACCTAAACTGCTATAGAGGATGCTGCATTCAGGGCCCAGTTGTTCAAAAAATGTAATCCAGTAAATTATCCAGATTTGGGAATTCACTTTTCCGCTATCTGTGATGAGTAAATCCATACGACATACATCTCTGTTTTTTAAAGAACTGGATTGGATCAACCGTATCCAGATACAGTACTGACTCTTAAACCTTATATGCGACTACATGTGAAACTTGAGCCAAAATCCACACAAACTGAAAAGTCCTGAATTGCTTTGCATTAAATATTTTGTTTGATACCTTAGTATGGAAGAGCTGAACAAGTACCGAGAGAAATATGAATCAATCAATCCAAATAGAAAGAGTAACAAAATAAAGATTTAATGTGTACAAAAATGAAACCTTGGTCCCAACATAACCATCCTGAGCTGCGCCTATACCCGCCCATGCATCTTGGCCTCCAGTCCCTCAGGGAATGGTCCACTCGTGCCTTCCCAACCCCAGATGTTCTTATTTCTTTATGTAAAATACATTAAATTACAAATTTGAACTAATTCATTTGAATTTTCAGCAGGATTCCTCTATTGCCTTGCAATCAGCAAAAGATCAGTTTTTTGCATTAATTACTGTTCTTCATAGCTACCTGAGTAGGGAATGCGGAACACCACAGCTCCATTTTCTGTGGAAGATGATTGAAATGAAGCGTCATGTCCCCTGTTTAAAGAAACGTTTGTAACCCTGTCATTAAAACTCCTTTTTTTCTGACTGAGGTTTTGCCCTGCCAGCTAACGAAGGAAAGCCTGATTGTGTAGTTCTACAGTCAAGACCACAGTAACCGAGACCAAGACATACCCGAGACCAGAGTGCTCAAGGACTAAGACTTTTAGGGATCAAGACCGAAACAGAGACAAGACCATAAATATCAATGAAAAATCATCATCTTGCGTGCAGGGGGCGTGTCACACTTTTAAAGCGCAACACCTGTAACCGTAACCGGGGGGGGAATCAAACTACAAATAAACTGAAGTTTAGAAAGGGTTGTTGTACTTCTAAACAGTAACGACGTGGAAAAATTGCCAGTCAGTGTCGGTCTTGACTGGTATTAAATAAAAATCCGGAGTCCGCCATGTCTGAGAACGAGACAAGACCAAGTAGAAATGCTTTCCAAGACGAGACCTTCAAAAAGTCGTCTTGAGACCAAGACCCATCTCAAGTACTACAACACTATGATTATGTCACACTAGTAGTGGGTCTCTCAGGTCTCCTTCTTAATGTCCATTATCAGTCCAGTGGAAGTTGACAGATCCAAAGGGTCCATTTTGCAGTTTTTCACGTCAGTGTAAGTATCATTCTTGATGTTTTCCAATGCACATCCTTGAAAGCTATTAGCCTCTGCTGAGATATTAGATTCTTCAGGCTCATTTTTAACAGAAAGGAGAGGAACAGCACTCAGGGCAGACTCAGGTGCTTTACCCTTTTTCGACAAATCAAAAGGTGCGTCGTAATTTGGAAACTGTTTAATCTCTGAAAACAAATCCAGAGGGGCATTGCCATTGTTTGGTGTTGTGCAGACAGGAAGAAACAACACAAGTTCAGCAACTGGAGGAAGAGGTTTGTCAAGAGTTAGCTTCCACAAACCATCTGTTGTATTAGAGCCAGCAGACACACCCTCTGGCACAAGTCCAGGGTTATGAGACACCTGCACCGGTGCACCAAGGCTTTCTGAAACATCAGCAGTTGCTGTGGTAGTTTTACGGCCTGATGATTTAGGTCTTGAAATTCTCCTTTGTGGATTTGATGTGTTGAGCATTGTTGGAGTTGGCGAGTGTGGATTTGAATTGACTGTCACGGGCCTTGTTGTCTCGGATGAAGAGCTCTCTGGGGCTGGGCGTTTCTTGGCAGAACTCTTAAATGAGAAACAACAGAAACATCATAGCCATTTAATAAATTATACAAAACACACGTGAGACATGTCAGTATAATCAGGGTGGAGAATACCCAAAACTGAAGTTTAACTGCAAAGCAGACATCCTAAGTCTGTCCTTGATTGGGTTTAAGACCTTGATTTGGTGTTTCCAGTTAACAGTAAAGCCTGAAGGAATCAGACTCTAAAAACACAAGCCCGGGCCTTCATTCTAACACAACACAACACATTTCATAAGCTACCGTTTAGAAATGTCCATCCAAAATTCAAACCACATTCTTCACAGTCCTGGTTAAGGGTGGTTGTGGTTAGACTTGAAATACTGCTCATCAAAGTTTTACTTTAAGAAAAATGGCAGATTTAAAGTGCTGAATTTAAGGGAATGCAAATCATTAATACCTCACACTCACCTTAGGCTGAGGTGCTTGTCCACAGGTCTTAAGGTGGCTGTCATAGTTCTGCTGGTGGGGAAAGCCTAGTCCACAGCTTTGACAAAGGCATGGTGAGTTTCCAGCATGACCACCCATGTGGGACATTAAGAGCAAGGCCGATCGGAATCCCTTTCCACACTCAGCACATTTCAGCACCCTCTGGTGAGCCCCGGCATGTTGCTTTAGCTCTTCCGAAGTGTCAAATCTCTGTCCACACTGCAAACATCTGATCTCGTCCCCTTTAGGCTCCTGATTGCCCCAGCAGCCTGTGTCCTTTTTGTGCTGCTCAAAGTCCTTCTGACTGAGAAACTCCCTCAGACATGCCACGCAGTGAATGCGTTCAGGTTCACACTTATGTTGGAGGTACAGTTTTGCCAGGCGGAAGTGGCAGCGGCATCGGATGCAGGTGTACGGCAACAACCCAAGATGGGAGAAGCTGTGTTTCAGGAGAGCATTCTTCTTGCTAAAGGACTCTTTGCAATCAGTGCATCTGAAATTGCGATTGCAAGTCTTCTTCTTGTGGCGAACAAGCTGTTTTGTAGAGGAGAAATTGCGCCCGCACATTTCACATCCAATTTTCTGCATACATACACGCTGCTTTACATGATATGCACACGCCTCTAAGGAAGCAAACACGCGTTTGCACAGGTCACACTCGTAATATTCATCCTGAAAGTGAGTAATGGCCAAGTGATGTTGCAAATCCTCCTGGTGTAAGAAACCCTTACGACAAATACGACACTGAAAGCTCTCCGCTTTGGTCTGGGCATGTGTGCGCAGATGGGCACGGTAGCTGCTAATCTGGCAGAAGCGCTTTCCGCATTCAGCACAGCAGTAGGGGCGGGCTCCAGTGTGCAGATTCATGTGGTCTTGAAGTTTGAATTTGGAAGGCAGCTGGAGACCACATACACTGCAGCTGAAGTCTCCCGATTGACTCGTGTCTGTAGAAAGGAGAAGGTCATTTAAAGTGTGCCCAATGGTAAAAGTTTAACCCATTAATGATGTTCATTCGGCATCAGCAGAGAAACCAAAAGACATTACAATGCCCTCATCCAGCAACGGCATGCTTTCACTGTGTTTTTTTCCAGATTTTAGGAAAAAAAGATATTTCTGGCAAAGGGAAACAAGCTATGCAATAGTATTTTTATGACACTTTGATAGTGAATAACAGAAATTTCCCCCAAATCAAAGTGCTGAAAACATTATGAACAATACTCTGCTGTAGGCTAACAAGTGTAAAGGTGATTGAGTCATACCACTGTTTAGTTCGTCTTCTTCCTCTTCATCCTCTTCTTCCTCACACACTTCGGAAACATCACTATCATCAGAGTCATTTTCTTCCTCTTGTTGCTCCTCTGTCGAACCCTCTTGTTCAGGCTTTCCATTATCAACAATTAGCTGTTTACTGGGATCCTGATCAGTTATGGGCTGTTCTGGTCCAGGATTGAGATGGTCTGAAGAAGGCACAGGCTGTTCAGGAAGTCCTCTGTCTTGTTCAGCTTGTAAATTTGGTGCAGGAGTTAGGTTTAACACAGGTGGAATAAAATCCACTGCATTTTGTTCGAAGCTTGAGGTCTGTTTGACTGCACCTGCGTCTGTCTCATCATTAGCCTGATGGCCCGGGACCAGTAGCCTCTGTTTGCGTGTGGTTGAACGAGTAACAGGAGGGTGACTGGGTGATGAGTCATTAGATGATGTGGAGCGGATGGGTGCTTCTCCAACCGAAGTGTCCCGGACATGAAGGGTGTCCGCCGGAAATCCCAACTCAGTTAGCTGGATATCAATGGTGTATTCAATGGACATGACTGCAGGCTGAGGACACATGAACGATAGAGTTGGACAGGTGTGGAATGACCATTCGATACTGAAAATTACTTAACAGTTCATGAGTAAAGTCTTGAAAAACACGCAACTTTTAATGGATAAAGTCAAGATATTTTCACGTTTAGTATACTTCGCCTTACCTGTCGGGAGACTACATCTGTGGCTGTGTTCCTGTGTCGTCGTTTTCTTCTCTTCGTTATTTCTTAACGAGCTTGGCAATCAAGATTTTCATGCAAATCCACTTGGGACACAGGCTACCTCACTATGCTGTTTCTACTCGCACACTTGGAAGAGGATAAACTGTGATGGCAATGCGTCGCTTTGCTTTAGACAGTTAACTTTACCCTCGGATTTATCATTTTATGTAAAGTCAATATTGGTGGCAAGATTTATAAGAAATAAAGGAAAATATTCACCAACTCAACGTGTAAAATGAATGACGACGGCTAACCGTCTAGCAGGCTACAAACTCACGAAACAATGATTAGGGGAAAGGAAAACACAAATGAGCGACGCAAGACCGGAAGTGGCTGTGGGCACTCGAGCACACCCCGTGTTTTGGGGCGGTATTACAAGGCACGAGAGGAGGAACTGAGCAGCAAGCCAAATTTACACGAACGTGCCGTTTCTGTGGTTTGTTCTTCATGTTGTGTGAAGCCTGCTTGTTTATACTTCCTCTACGCTCAAATTGAACGAGGTATATTGTACTTTAGCTTTAGAAGAATTATCAATAAACATATTGATAAAAGCCTGAAAATAATCTAGACGCCTTAATTGATGTGCATTAGTATCAAGTACAATATTTCTAAAGAAGATCTAATACTGAAAAGGGTTTACTGGCGCTAAAGTAATGCACCAACCAGATCTTCTCACAGACTAAACATCTGACATTTTTTATAAATACAAATATTTAAGCATTATTAAAAGCACTGTTAGCCACACATACAACCCTGTTTTAAAAATTATAACCTTGTGATTCCTGCTCTGTATGATCTTCACGTCAACATTTCAGTTATTGTCCCAGCATTAAAAATATGAAAAAGACAAATAATACAGCTTATTTCTTCAGCAGCCTCCCTTAGAATAGCATGGTTTATTACATCGTTTGCAGTGTCCAGACACATTGCAGTGGGAAGAGAAACAATCAGATCAGTGAATAACACATGATATACACAGTTCCCTATGGGACTTTTAGGCATTAAAGGGCCATGAGTTCCATTGAAGAAATGTCTAAGACACAAAATAGTTCTAATGAATAAAAAAATAACAGGACATTTGATTGTAAGACAAATCAGTTTTATAATGGATCATTTCTGCCCATGAGCAAAACACACCACATTCATCTGAAACAATTGTTTCAAAATTAATTTTAAGCAGAGGTAAATCATATCCTTTTAAAATTATTCCCCAATCTGACTTAATTTAGAAATAAACATCAAAGTATTAAATGTAAAAAAAAGAAAGAAGCAAAAATGTGGCCCAGAAGCTGTACAGTACAATTCTCTTTTGACAAACTTTCTAAACATTCAAACATAGTAACTCTATCTTTAATAATTGGCTTCAAAATGTTTACTTACCAATCTGTAATGAAAAATATATAAAAAAAAAAGAAAAACATTTTTTCCACAAAATGAGTTGTAAAACTCAAAACACCGAGTAATAAATTCACACCACACGCATTCCAAACTGTAAAAAAAACTGAAAGAAATGATTTTAAAAAGGTTAATTAAAACATGATTTTTTTGTTTTTACAAATAATCTACGCGTCGTGACAAAGGGTGAAATAGATGGATTCAACAACATTTGGTTAGTCAATTTAGGATTTGTATCTCTGTCCATAATTTCAACAGCTCGAGATCAAAACTCAACGTTCAATACAAAACTTGCTAAAATGTCACTCGAAACCCATCTCATCTGAAAAGCATCATCTACCATCTGTAGCACCCGATCTCTAATGTTAAAAGAAAAGGGACAATTCATGACTAAAATCTTCAAAAAAACTGCACTTTCTGCAAGGTCCCCAAGTCTCAATTATCTCTTGGCACTTGGGTTTTCAGGCTTCTCCTCTGGGTGGCTTTTCTCATGAGCTTTTAAGGTGCGCTCACGGCCAAAGCTCTTCCCGCAGGTTGCACAGGCAAAGCGACCCACAACGTGAGCTCTTGACATGTGGGCATCCAGCTGCTCTGGACGGGCAAAGCTCTCCTCACATTCTTCACAGGGATGGGCTTTCCGCGGGGTGTGTTTCTCCTTCTTGTGAGCTCGGAGCTGGATCAAGCTGGGGAAGGTGAGGTCACATTCAGGACAGGGGTGCTGACGGGCTGGAGCAGGATTTTCTTTAGGTTTCTTCTCTTTTGCAGAAGCCTGACTTTCATCCTCAGGACTCTTCTTATCTTCCGTTTCTGATTTTACTGAAACTTTAGATGGACGGCCACGCTTTGCTGCACCTGCTTTACCTTTTTCCTCAGCTGAAGGAGCTGCTGACTCGGATGTGCTGCTGGCCTTCACCTCCTCCTCTGGCACATCTGCTTCATCCTTTTTTTTCCGCTTTCCCTTTTTCTCAGTGCCCGCAGGGTCTTCAGTTTTGGTGGGCCGCCCACGTTTCTTGACAGATGGAGCACTTCCGTTGCATTGCTGACCTTCAGGATACTTTTCCTGGTGTGCCACCAACTCTGGCTCTGTTTCAAAGCCCTGGCCACACTTAGCACAGCGGTGGGTTTTTGTATGGTCCTCTGGCTGTTCTGCAGGTTCTACGTCTGGGCGCGGATGCTGGGTAAGGCGGTGAGTACGCAGCAGTCCAGCACTTCTGAAGACTTCATTGCAATCTTTACATACCAACTGTTTCTCTGGACACACCTGTCTTCTATGGGCAGTCAGCTGTGTTGGTGACAGGTACAAAAAAAATCATTTAGTATTAGCTACTATGTGCTAAATATTCATTCATACATGTATGTTGTTGTTTATTTTTTTAATGTCATTTTTCTGTATTTATTTGGGATATTTCTATTTTAATATTATCTAATATTTTGATATTGAATCTTCTCTGTGACTGTTAATTGTTTGTTTTTGATATTTTTCAATTTTCCTTTTGTCTTGATGTTTTTGATGTCTTGTGTAAAGCACTTTGAATTACCTTGTTGCTGAAGTGCGCTATCTAAATAAACTTGACTTAACTTTTAATACTTATTTTGGGGTGTGTGTCTCTGGTTTACTACTCTATCTACTGTCCTCTCAAATAAAAGGCATAGAGATTGGGGAATAACATGCAGGAGAGGAGCCAATGACTGGACTTAGACCGGGCCACTCAGTTGGAAGTCTAAAGCCTCCATGCGACCTAGTTGAAGGCCACCAGCACCACTGATGTGTTATTTTAATGCTTCCAGTGACAATCATTATAAGCATAAAAACATTTGACTCACTTCAGAGAAGGTTTTAAAGCTCTCCTTGCAGTGAACGCATTTGAAGGGCTTGTCGTCCTTGCTGTGTGTTGGCTGGTGCTGTGTCAGCTCCTCAGAAGACGGAAATGTTCGGTCACACACATAGCAGGTGAACAAGGTGTTTCCCTGTTGTAAAAAAAAATAAAAAACAAGAACATGGGTAAATTAGATTCAGACACAGATGGTACATTTACACTTTATCAGGGAGAATGATTGGAAAAGAATGTATGCCTATTGCATAAGAGACACACTTTCACAACTGTTTGAGGACTTTTAGGCACAGATATAAGAAAGGTGAGAAAAGGTATGAACACTGCAACTCAGTGTCAGTGAGGATGAAAACAGATTGTTCTTAAGGAATCTCCAAATAAATTAGCATCAAAGTGTTGACACTTGAATGTTCCCAGAATGTATTTTATCCACATGGGATTGACCTGTACACACATATAAAAGAAACATTTCTAGTTAACTAGATGACTGTTATTGTGAAGCTGACCTGCTGAAGCTGTTGCTTGTACTCTTCTCTGTGGCTTTTCTTCATATGTCTTTCCTTGGCTTTGGCACTGCAGAAAGTGATGAAGCACTGGAAACACTGCAGATTCTCGTGCTGGTCTGGAGGGACATAAGAGAATAAGGGATCGGGGTGAGACAGTGTTAGTTGTTGAGCTGATTGCTTTTGCCCACTTCAACAAAAAGTTGTGACCATGATCCTACTTACAGGGTTGAACAGTTGATGCAGGAGGTCCATTCAGAGTGATGGGTTTGCGTGGTTCAACTGGCTTTTCTGGGGGGACCTCTGGGGGTGGATCTGGCAGTCCCCGTCCCATCACTATCTCCTCTATGTTCAAAATGTCAGAGTCCATCCTGGCACTCTATGCAAGCCTTCACAACAACTTTCCTGAGATCAAATTGAATAACAAGATTTAAAAAAAAAGGAAAGATAAAATTAAAGAAAGCATACATAAATAAGGTTCTCAACATTTTCAATACTAAGATACTTTTCGACATGACGTGTTTTAAAACAATAAAATCTGTTTTTTTAAATGATCACTAGTTACCGAAAATACAAACACTCAAAGAAGGTAAGATAATACTTTAATGATCCCCAGAAGGGAAATGCAGATGTTGCAGCAGCACAAACACAAGTAGTAAGTAGATAGGTCAAAATAAAAAATCACAACAGAATAGATCAGATAAATACAAATAAATAACAATAAGAGGTATATACATACAACTGGAATATAAAGGAGTGAGTACTATCGGGGACATTAAATACATTCTGTGCAGTGAATGACATGTTAAAGTGACCAGTGATGGTTTAAAGTGACCTCTGCATTTGTATGCAAGAATGACGTACAGTTTGATATGCAATATTAGGTTTAATGTAATTTAAGGTGCACACAACGTCAGCTCTTCAGTCATATTTTAAACCCAAAGCTGTGGAGAGCAAAGAAAGAGAGAACTGTCGAAACAGCACAAATACATTAGATATCTGAAAAAATGAAATGAATCAATACTACAGGAGCATATGACGTATTTGTTGTCGTGATACCGCAACACTTATTGATATCATTTACTTTTAACTAAAATCATATCGCAGTTTTAAAATATGGTATCGTGACAACCTTATTCATAACACATGAAAATAAAAGTTGTTGGTTTAAACCATTCACTGTAAATACTAAACGCGAGGACATCAAACTGTTAGAACCGCTATGTGATATTTTACCGTAATAATAACTTATATTCAACAGATGAAAACGTCATTTCCATATTGACTTGTTAGTATTTGTTAGCTGGAATAGAAATGTGTTTGAGGAGAACCACAACGCATACAGCCTATGGGTTGTTTTAACTGTGTGAGAAGTATCACTCAAGTTTCAGCTAAATTTGGCTGACGTTACGTTACTGTCTGTAAGGCCGCTAGCTAATGCTAAGCTAACTAGCTCAGTGCAAGCTTACGAGCATCCGGCCATTCGTTTTCTGGTAAAAATGTATAAACTGCTCTGTCTTGGGAACTGGAAACGTTTACATTATGGTAACTGCCTAAGTGCGATATCTGTGCACGTAGCTAACAATAATAATAAAAAAGGATAACAAGATCCTGAGTTAGCAAACGCTGGCTAGCTTGCTACTGGTTAGCGCTAACAACACTGGCTGCCATTCAAAAAGAAAGAATACTTTTGGAGCCTTTTCCCAGCACCATGTTTTAACTCGTTGTTTTGGTGCTTGTATGAATCTATGATATAATTAAATATGATGCAAGCAATTGTGTCTACATAAAGCAAACGTTATGAATAACAGGAATACTGAATAGACGTTTTCGTTACCTCTGCCCGCTCTTTGAAGGTAGTTTGACTGAGAGAGTTGACCCCAAAGAAACACAACGGATAGATCGGACACTTCCTGGTGTACGGTCGTGATAGCGGTTGTTACAATTAAGATGGCTGCCGGACGACTGGTCGGTACTGTGTTATTATTTAATGTTTAGATCGGGGGGGGGGGGAAATCACTCATGAACTACTATACTATAATGACTACAAAAATAACCAAACAAAAAAGTGTGGTTACTTATGGGAACATGGATTTGTACCTGCCTCCTTTTCTATTCAATCCGAGTCTATGGCTGATTTCTGTCACGTGACCCAAACCAATTTAGTGAAAAGTGATAATTGTAGTTTTCCTTCAGTGTACTGTAAATGTTTTTGTCCCCTGCAATCCTTTCTATAAAATCTTAAAATGCATGTTAACCCACAACAACCAACTAGATGGTCCATTTCTAATTTATAGACACTTGTATCATCAATTCGTATCACAATGTTTAAATGATTATGTGTATTTTTTTTATATTCCTAGGCCTGCATTATACCTAGTTTAGGAAAATGGAAACAGAGAGTAAATTCATATAATGTTTTATTTTATTTAATCATTATCTTTTGGATTTTCAATACTAATATACCACATCAATGGAAATTTAAGAGCATGGTTCTAGAGACAACGCGTTTCCCTAATGTCATGTATTAATCCACCTCGAAAGGAAGATATAATGGAATGGAAAAGGGCTGGAAAATCAAAACATTTAATGATGGTTGAATAATATTTTGCTGCCTCTGTGTCAGAATGCTGCTACTATAGTTTCTTGTTCAGCTTATATATACTGTATATAACTGAGCCATAACCAATGTAGCACTTAGCAGCCATGTTTTAGTATTGTAATAAGTCCAAATAGCTGCTTGAAAAGGGTCTTTAAAAACAACAAGCGTTTCATTTTTAATGTATTTTATTGTTTTGTTTAAATCAAATAAATTACTTTTTCAATTCATAGAGCCAAATAAAAAGCTCAGTATGAAATGCAAATGAGGTCAGGTCAGAAACAGAAAAAAACATGGTCATTGCAAAATCAAATAACTAAATTACACTTTTTCTGCAGAACGAAATTCATAGTTATGAGCAATTTTTTCACATTTCCTTTTGAAGGCGAATTCATTTTTAAACATGCTCAATGACATAATAGGTCACAGTACAAAGCATGTTTTTTTAAACTGCTGCACAATTATTCATCAATACCATGACAAGGACAGTGAAAGGCATCGTGGAAAAGTTTTAAAGACATAAAAGGTAATACCATGTTTTGATACACTGGGTTTTCATACACCAAAATCACAGATGTTGAAACTACTTTTTTCCCAACCCCTCTTGACTGTGAAAATTCAAAAAGCAGTTGTGGTTCCGCGAGATACAAAGAAATACACAGCACTTAAGGCATAGCACTCGAGATGTTCTCTGACAGTCCCCATAACGACATCGTCCCCCTTCTCCCTCGACAAGTTGCTCTGGCCAGTGGCCTGAACCGTCGTACCGTGTGGCTGTATCTGGGAGAGGATTTTCTTCCACAAGGCCGAGATTTGTGGTTTCATGTGCTGCATGGACTTTCTCTAAGGGGGGGTTGAGGAGGAACTGAGTCCTGGGTATCAGAGTCGCTAGATAGGATGAAATCCTTGGACACCTCCAACCTAAAGGCCATGAAAGACAAAGGTGCAGAGGCCGCCAAGTGATCCTGTCTGTAAAGGAGCCAGGAGTTGACCAAAGCAATATCTGTCAGGTACCAGAGCACAGCTTGAGGCCAGCAGGTGGGGGCTGAGGCAGTGAGGGGGATGGAGTAAAGCTTCAGCAGGTCTCTGTTGAGATGAGTGGACATCTGGGCCTTTTCAAAGTTGTCAATGAGAGAAGCCATGTTCCTTTGGCCATTTCCCGCTGTAGAAAGTATGAAGCCGCAGTGTGATCTACGCAACATCAGCTTCCCATCTGAGCTCACAAACTCATCTCCAATCTGTCCTCGTGCCCCTCCCACCCTGCCCGCACCATGTACCCCAGCTACTAACAGACGCTCCAGCATGGCAGGGGTGGAGAGTTCCTGTTTGCAAAGAAACACCGTGCTGCCTTTTGGAACCATTTTTTCAACAGCATCTTCTTTGCCAGACGGACCCAATTTAAGATCCACATGTAAGAGCAAACCACTGAATCCAACTAATGTAGTGCAGTGGAGAGAGAGTTTCTTATTGTGCATCTTCCCAGTCAAAGGTAATGGATATTGGTCAACTGCATACTCACCATCACGTCTCAGTGACTGGCACCCAGCTATAAATCGACACAGTAATGGCTGCACTTTCCACAGGGGATCAGTTTGGGTTTTAGAACTGTTAAAGTCATTTGGCGTGTGCCCTTGCCTCTGATCATCACTGGATGGAGAAATATCAGTTTGCTTGCTTGAGAGTTTTTTACTGTGATTTAAATCACTATCATGTGTTCTTTGTTGAACCTTTCTGTCGAGTGGATCCTTTTCAGGAGAAGCAAGCTTCAACATACGAGACAGCTCAAGGAAACGGGAAAGGGGCATCGCTTCAGCAATCAAGGGCACCTTCGTCAAGTCCTCCCAGTAGAGCCTCAGACTGGGAAACTGGAAAAGAGCAAGAGACCAAGTAAACTTAAGTCGGCCTTTATTTGAGAAAAAAAAATTGAAAGGACTCAAGAAAATAGTTTACCAATCAGCACAAACCTTTAAAGTTCCCATTGCAATGTGGATCCCAACAAACTGTGCAACCGCTCTGGCTGTAACAGGATTGGACATGTGGGACAGTTGATTTGTGCAATTTGCAATTTCTGTCCAGGTATCCCAACCAAAATACTTGGAAAAGTAATCAATCGGCCTTCTGGTCCTTTCTCCCTCTTTATGTGCCTGAGAATGGACCTCTGAATCTGGAAAACTAAGAGAGAAGAATAGAAATTAAATCATGCACAAGGGTTAAACTGAAATTATCGTTTCATAGCAAAAAAACAACTGCATAAGGGGTTTCAATATATAAAACCCTGAGTTCATCATTTGTTGTCCAATTAAATATCAGAATAAACGGTTCTACACACTATCCATTCATCCATCTATTCTGCTTATCTCATTTGATCCCAACTTTCATTGGGTGAGAGGCACGGTTCACCCTGGACTGGTGGCCAGTCAATCACAGGGCTGATATATACACAGACAAACAAACCCTTACACTCACTTCCACACCTACGGGCTATTTAGAGGCCCCAATTCACCTAAGAAGCAAGTCTTTGGACTGTAAGAGGAAGCCTGTGTACCCAGAGCAAAGCCACACATGCATGTGGGAGAACATGCATGCAAAGCAACACAGAAAGGCACTGATAGACCGTGACATGAATCAAAAACCTTCTTGCTGTGAGGCGACAGCGCATTATTCACACCAATAAAGTATTATTTAATGTTTCAAAAACATTAAAATGTATATTTTTTGAAGGGTTTTAGACTAAAAGAAGTCAGGTGTTTCATACTTTTGTGATGTTTCATCTGATCGTTGTGTGCTGTTTGTGTGGTTCTTGTTGAAATAGGACATCACTTCTGCTTCTGAGTCAAGCTGAGGGTCAGCCAGTTCAAATCCACCCGTATCCTCCTCATCGGAGCTCTGGAGGAGAAATTCCTGGACGTCTGGAGTATGCTGCCATTCAGTATCTGTCTCCACTGAAAGTAAAGATATACATCTAAAGTCATCTAAAGTATGATTAACAGCTTTTGGTTGCCAATAAAATACCTATAACCTATGTAATGGTCATTTTTAAATAGAGAACAAACCTTGTCCATCTGCAAAGTCACTCTCTTGAGTATCTGACAACAGATGTCTAACTTTCTTTTTCTGGTAGTCTGGTGCAGAATGGCGCCCTCCATCTGTTGGATACATATTGAACATTACAATAAAGCTCTTCCTTTAAATGTCGGTTCACAACAACCACCACTGAACAACACAATGACTCACTTAAATGACTACCTGTCGCTTGATGTTCTGTCTGCTGGGTTTCACTGGACGACCCTGTAGACAAATCTTCATTGTTGGTCTGAGCAGCACCCACAAGAACCTCCCTCTCCTCTTCCTTCACTGGGTAGAAGATACACTGGTTGGTGCTGAACTCAGGGATGACGTGACCATCTCTCGTTTCCCCACTATTCATTACTGAAAAGAAAACACCATAGACGTGTATCTCGTAAAATACAAAGCACTAAAAGGCAGTAAGAAGTTTAAGCTACAAACTCTGCTCAACATCAACAAAGTCATCATCCTGTCCTCCCATCCACTTGTTTGCAGTGAAGCTTCCAGTCACACAGGCTAATCTCCTTCTGGATATAGCTCCATTCATAATGCACATTAATTCCTCCTAAGTCAAAGAAACACTAAGGGGTCATATCCAGTGTGGTCTAATACTTACCAGGACTGGAGGTGTTTACAACACTGACCGGCTCCACATTCCAACAGATCCTGCTGCCCTGTGTGGCCTGAGACTCATTCAGTACAAGGCTGCACTCCTCTTTCACCAGGACGGTCCTTATATCAAAGTGTTGCTGTGGTTGCATACTTGCACTCTGTCTGTTTTGACAGATTGATCCAGCCAGTGGGGGATCCAAAATAATCTCTTCAACCTTGATCTCCTGGCTCCCAAGGACCTGTACTTCATTCTCAGCCAACCTGTCCAAACCCTGGAAAGAGGAAAAATGTTAATTAGCCAAGTTTGATCCTTTATTGATTTTGGATATATATTTGTTTGTATAGTTAGCATCTCACCTTTCTGTGACTGTTCCTCGCTGTCATCAGGTATGGCTCATTGTCAGCAGTCCCTTTTGGTGTAGCGGTGACAACCTTCTCAAGTATGATACCTGGAGAGCTGTCCCTGCTGCATTCCTCTCCTTCAGTAATTTCCTTTTCATTCATTATTTCCTCTATTCTTGTGGTAACCGACTCAGACTCAAAGACGACTTGTTCATTAGGAGTTTCCTCTGACGTGCAGGGCATGGATATCAAAGACATGGCAGATGTAGTAGCATTGTCTTCCTTAAATCCAGGATTGGTCCCGCCTTCGTCAGTTATTTCTGAATCAGAGGTGATAGGCTGGGTTTCGTGAACTACCTGACATTCACCCTGTCCTTTTTTTGATTCTGATTCTCTGACAGCATCTCCAGCAAAAACTCTCTTCGAGATCACATCCCTTTTTAGACGCCCTGTTCCTCTTCCCCTACTTTTTGAAGCATTCCTCACAACAGTCCCTTTCACTCCTTTTTTCTTCTGGACTAATACTTCTTCCTCCTCTTCTTTGATTTCCCCATGATGAGTGGAGCATGACACAGTCTGGGAAGTTTGAGGTTTTTCAGATGTTTCATTAGTAACCTGCCCAAAATGTCTGTCAGTGCTTCTAACCTCAGAATTGCAGGAACCATTTGATTCACTTTGGCGAACTGTGTCTTTGATGGACGCTGGATCATCTCTCTCATTCTGTTCCCCTAAGGTAACTAAATCTTCCTCAAAAAGTAAATCCTTCTTGATTTTTTCATCCATAGTACCATGGCCTTCAGATCCTAAGCTTGGATTCTTCGGGGTAACTTCTTCTCGCTTAGCCTCATCTGACGCCAAAGGCTTTCCTGTTTCTGAACTCTGTGCCAGAGTAGAAGCATTTAAATATGATTCAGGTGGGATATTGGGATGGATATCACTGTTTATTATTTGATTATACGGTGACTGGATATCTGGTTCTATTTTACTCTCATCTTTATGTTCGTAAGCCCTTATTTCAACATCTGAGGGTGGAACAGGTAAAGATGGCGATGGAATCAAAGATGGAAAAGAGACGTTTCGCTCTCTATCTTCTAATGCAATCTCTCCCGTCTCAGGCTCAGTATCCCATCCCGTAGCAGCATTCATCAACCCGAGAGCCTTAATGTGCTGTTTTGGAAGCTGGTAAAGATCCAACCTGGAGACGCCTTCAAATATGTTCCCATTGGTGTAAGTAAGACCAGGGCTCTCTATGACATGAACCATTGTCTTGTGCTTCTGAAGGGACGAGACTTCACTGAATCTTTCCCCACAGTCCTTGCACTCTAAGGCAGGCTTGGTACGAGAAGAAGTTATTACTCCTTCAGTTTCCACTCTCGGAGAGGCTTTACGTTTCCTGGTGGTCTTTGACTTGTTCGGCACTGTCTCAAGTGGTTCACGGGAAACCTTTAATGAGGACAACAATGAAAGGGCTTTCTGGTTCTTTTTGACTCTCCCTCCCTTTTTCTTACCCTCTGATATGGGATAATTTGTAGAGTCACTTGCTGGATGTTTGAGTTTGTTGTTTTTACTCTGTGATGACTTTTTTTGGGACTCGTTAGGTAGCTCCTCCTTTGTGTTGCTGGATGCTTTAGAAGGGTCTAACTTGTAAACTTTCAACTGAGGCTGTTTATGACCTTTCAGTAAAAGAAGAGAGTCTTCCATTATGAGTGGGTCTGTTATGTCTGCTGAAGCTGGGCTTGTTTTTGTCTTGTCTGTTTCCTTACCTGTCACATTTCTTTTCCCCTTCCCCCCCTTTGCAATCTTGGGCTGATCTCTTTGCATCATTTTTACCTGTTTTTTCTTTGAAACTGTTGAGGCAACAGTATTTTGGTCACCTGTGTTATTCACATGCTTTGTGGCTACTTCTTTTTTCCTTTTCTTTTTTCTTGTATCCTCTTTATTTGGTTGAACCTGTGGGTCTTTGATTGATGAAGGTGACTTTATTTCACCTGCAGAAACCAAATGTCCTCCTATCTTGCCCTTTTTACCCTTTCTCACCTTCTTTTGTGAGGATACTTTTTTTTGAGAGAGATGTACTGTTGGTGATTTACTTCTTAACACTTCTTCCTGTGATGTCTGATGCTGCTGGGTTTGCTTTTTCTGTTTCTTGTTCTTTTTCTCTTTGCTTTGTGGGACAAATTTAACAACAAGATGAGACTTTTTGCGTCTTTGGCGTTTTGCAGGGGCCGCATCAATTTGTAAATCGTCGTTGTATAAGGATCCAGTCAGGTCTTGCATATATCCTTGAAAGAGAAACGCCCTGGCAGATTTTCTTTTCCGCACTTTCACCAGCTCTTGAGCCGACATTATATTTACAGGAAACTCTGAAATCTGTGATACCTTTTTTGCCACTGATTGTGGTCGATCCTCTTCTGTAGCAGATGGAGTCCCCATTTCGGACAGGTTCTCAACCTTCTCCTCTCCCACTTTGCTTTTAACCATCAAGTTTTTGGACCTTTCTTGTTCAGATTGATCTTGTTTAGATGGTTCTTGTTCAGATCGATCTTGTTGAGATGGTTTTTGATCAGTCGTTTCCTGTGTGCCTCGAGGCAAAACTTTATCCAAAACAGGAAGGATCAGATCTTCACTCACTGTTTGCATTTGTGTATCAACCTCTGCTTTGGGATTTGTTTCAGATTCATTTGGAGTTTGTGTTAGTGTGTCTGCTAGGACAATGTCCTGATACCCATTTTGTAAAGGTGTCAACTCCAACTCAACAGTATGAGATGGGACTGACAGGCTGGGATCAGCTTCGTCTACTACCATCTGATCTGGAGCCTGATGTGGAGTTTCCTCAAGTTCAGTAGTTGTTACCAGAGTGGATGACGAGATTTCATTTAGTCGCACAGTTTGGGATTGTTCCAGCTCCTCAGTTGGTATCAAGGCAGGGGTAAGTTCTAATATGACTGTTTGCTCTAAGTCTTGTTCATTTTGACAAACCATTTGATCTAAATGATCACACTGAATTGCACTAATATCTGGCTGTTGAAGAAGTTGATGCATCCCATCTCCCTCTGGTCTCTCTCTTTCTTCAGTCTGAACAAGAGTCAGTTGAATACTTTCATCAACTGCTGCTATGTGGGAACCTACTTCTGAGAAAGATGGGTTTTCCAGCTGTCCATCGGGAGTAATGGGCTCCAGTATAATTGTTTGTTCCATTGGGTCACAGGTGTTGTTTAAAGAGTCCAATTCAACAGTCCCACATTGAGAATTTTTCAAACCCATAAAATCTATTTGGGGCGGATTGAAATTCAAATTCATAGTTTCTGACGGTTGTGATATCTGATGCACTTCCATGGGTGGGGCATGAGGTGGCACCTGCCCCAATATGACAACTTGGTTCACTCTCTGCACATTTCCCAAAGACTCAATAAGTCTGCGAATCTGCTCTGTGTCAATATTGGCATCAACTTTTTGCAGAGGTCCATTGGCCTCCAGCTGTAGCAGTACAGGTTGGGAGATAGATATTGGAGTTATGATAGGTGTACTGGGTTTCACTTGGTGTCCAGCAGGGAGGCCCTTACTGGCTGCAGCAGACAGCAAAGTGTGCTTAGTTTTCATGTGATGTAGCTGTGTCTTCGTACTCTTGAAGGTGGCATTGCATACAGAACAAGGATATTTTTTAGGAATACCTAAAGATAATAAAAGGAAAAAGTTATTGCAGCGAGACATTTTCTAGATCCTGAAAGACAAACGTGTTTTTAAAAAATGTATATTTTTTAGGATGGAAAGTACTCAAATGTTAAGGTTAATAACAAAAATGCATCAATATGTGTTTGTTTTAGATGTTACCAATGCAAAAAAATATCATTCAAATTTTACAAAAACACATGTGAAAGAGTATAAACAAAGATGACAGGTTTAGTTTATTTTAACTTTTACATCACCAATATTATAAAGGCCTTTACTACCCTGTGATGGAGAAAACAGTGTCATGATTATCATCTGAAATTCCATAACTGTTTTAAAATTGTATGAATTATTTGTAAAATAAACTGTATATACCTCGTATCCCTTAGAATTTTAGAATTTTGGTTCAGAGAATGTGGCTGAGCCTGAACATTTAAAACCACGCAAGTCAGGCTGAATATGGGTGGTTAGAGCAGAGGTGCTGTAAACTAAATGCCAGAATTAGTATGTACACTGTTTACTATGTTAATGTGTTCAGTTTGCTTGTCAATGTGCTTACATTTGCCCACGACGCTTAACAGGACAAGTCTAGATCAGGCTGATATGACTTGTATTAGTTAATATAATTACTTTGCTCCAAAACTGAATATTGGACTTATTAAATTATGACCTTTTGTGAAACGTGTCAGGTTACAGGATCACCAAAAAGAGTAAAATAGAGGTATGGATGTCTGTGTCGTTTAATGGATATTTGTTCAAAATGTGTTGAATAATTCCCCTCAAATAAATGTCACCCTGATCGTAATGCTAGAAGCAAGTCAAGGGATCAACTAAGTCATGTTTGTATGCTTTTGATAACATGAATGTCCGAACAAACTTTCATGATAACAACTTTAAAGTTGTATTCTAATTTCAGTCTGAACCATTGAGTTTCACTTGCTATGTATTCTAAAATTTGAATGGCTAACATGAAAACACATCTGTAACATGGAAATGTTCTTACCATTATCTTTCTCCAGCAGTGCTTTGTCTCCTACATCTCCCTCGGCTCCATCCTGCATGTGTGACAGTACATGTTTCTGCAGAGCTTTGGACATGTTGAATCTCCTCCCGCACTCCTTGCAGATATAGGGCCTCTCTCCAGTGTGTGTGCGGCGGTGATACTTCAACAATGTCATTGTTTTACAAGCTTTGCCACAGTCCGTGCATGCATAGCCACCCTGGCCAAAATGAATTTTCTTATGAATGGTGAGCTCTGATGATTTGTTGAAGGCCTCCCCACAGATTGGACACTTGAAGGGTTTCCTCTCTACGTGGGCCTTCTGGTGGACCATGAGCTCTGTGGAGTTTGTGAAGTGGCGGTCACAAACATAGCAGGCAAAAAGGGCATTCCTCAGTATTGATTGTTCATATTCTGCTGGGTGGCTAAGCTTCAGATGACGCTCTTTACTCTTGTGATCACTGAAGATTATGTGGCATTCGAGACACTGCAGGGAGAGCTGAGATGCTAGAGGGAGGAAGGAGAGAAGATTAAAATGAACATATAACAAAACAAAAACAGACCAATATGGAAACAAAGCATAAAGGCTTGCAAAAACACAAGTTGACTGTGGAATCTAAATGTGGAAACTTTAGAAACAATATTTTGTCTGGCACAACTATTGAAAGGAGACTCTACCCAGTTTAGGTTGAAGACCCATCTGCCTGTAACTGTTTTTAAAATCTCCGCCTTTTCTAATATTTTATTGTGAAGCACCTTTTTCTTGAAAGATGCTATATAATTACACTTTACTTACTTAGTATTTTGTACATTCTCTCTGGCTTACAAACACATACAGTACATCTGCATAACACTATCTTTACAATATGTATCAATGGCATGTAATTGGCCCATCCATAACAGGGGTCTAGCTCCAATTTTTGGTGTTGCTACTGAAAGTCAGAAACTAACGGTACATGTCTATCTAAATTTGATACTGTATCTGTCGAACTTAGAAGTATTTTTAAATAAATAGCATCTTTAGAAATAAACAGTAAAATTACTGTAATTTCCACAATAATGTTAATAGAACGTAAACAGTTCATAACATATAGAATGACACACACATATAAAGTTAAATACTCACATGTGAGGGGATTAAGTAACGGCTTGGACATGTCCATCTTCAGTGGATCAATCATTGCTTTCTTAGAGGGAACATATTTTCTTCCATCCCGGACACCTTGATCTTTTTTCTTTGAACGCTGCCCATCAGACTCAAGAGTTTTATTTCCATCAGATACAGGTTCAGTTGGGGCACTTGGCTTTGTAGCTGGTTCAGTCTCCATCCTTTCAGTATTTTCTGAGGGCTCAGTGAGTGGATGAACAGCGGGTTCATTCTGCTCTGCTTTTGCCGGTGCCACACCTGCAGATTTTTCTGCAGTTTGCACATCTGACCTGTTTTCCTGGGGTGGGACTGGTGTTTTAGCACCATAAGGAGCAGTGGATCTCTTCTCCTCCTCTTGTGCATCTGTTCTACTTTGTGCTGGCTGAGCTTCAGTGTGGATGTCCAGTTGGAGCTCTGCGGTTGCTGTGGCCACAGGGTTTTGTCCACTGTTTGCTTGGGTCGGACTCTGCATGGCTCTCTACCTCTTGGCTTCTTAAATGCACTGTAAATATGCGTCTTTGTAACATCTGGGAATTACATAAAAAACACATATTCAAATAAATTCAACTACCTAAAAAAAAGTATTATGCCTTAAATACATCTTTTTGTCAATATCGCGACAGCTGGGAGCCTAAAGAATGAATGGGTTTCAAACATTTGTCCTATTATGAAAGAAGACCAAAGGAAGTGGAGGGCAGCCTTTTGGGCAAGTATAACGATAACTATTTAAATTCAGCTATTTTATTAGCATGAACCGAGACTTTTCCCAAGACAGGCTTATCATTTGCTTGAATCATTTCTCCATAATAATCACGGATACATTGATAATAATAGCCCGGTGCTAGCTTCCACTGTTATGCGGTTTTAAGGGCGAATAACAGAATAATTAATGCACCAATTACGCTAGATATTATCTCACTCTCAACGGACCCAGTAACATGGACAACAGTACAGCTTTATGGATGCAGGAGCATGTACATTTTACGTTACCTATGCTGACTCGTCGGCCCAAGCATCTTCGCGTCGCTTAGCACAAAAGCGTACACAGAGCAGCTGCAGACACCGTGACGTCACGTCTGACAATACCACAAATGGTTCATGGGAAGTGTGGTTTGACAAGATTGACCAAAACAGTAGTTGTCTTCTTCTTCTTCTTCTTTAAATCGCTACCAAGCGGAGCATTGTCGCCACCTACTGTTGTATCAGTCTAGATCATGGTCTAGAATTAAGTTAAAACGGGGTTTACAGTAGTTGTCTTGCATATTTTCACCTTTCACATAACGTCAATAAAATCTAATTATCTATCTATAACCTTAGTCATATACCCTATCTTAAAATCCTGTGTGGTTCATAATGACTAAGGTTTTCTTTATAAGCAACCACAACATGAATGCTTTGTCCAAAACGTTTTTTGTTTTCTTTAATAAAAACAATATATTTTTTTAATTAAACATCTTTTCATCCTGCTTGACTAAACCAGCCTACAGCACAGAGGTTTTGGTGCGTGTCGAAAATAAGTTCAGACTTGCAAAAGTACAATTAATAGCCAATTGGCGGAGCTATTGGAGTTTGTGATGTAAAGCATCCTTCACAGTGATGGACACACACAACTCATACCATTCCCATACCATAGTACACAAAAACCTTTCTAAATCCCAAAATTCATTGGCACACTATACTGGTGATTTGACCAAACATTCAATAAGGCTATTTGTAAGAGTCATTCTATTGCTTAAATATGAGATGTAAGCTACCATTTTCTTTTATGTCACTCTCAAGTTCTCGTTTTTATTTTAAAACTGTGGATCACTCATTGTATGTTGTGTTAAAACTGCTCAGTATGGCAAGCTGATCAACCAGTCATAGGCTCATAACAAATGTCTTTTAAGATTTAAGAGATTATATGGAAGTTTTCGATCTCCCACCAGCTTTCAATGTTTTGATAACTCAGCCTTTACTTTCAAAACTAATTTACACTTCAAACAGCTTATTTTGGCGGACTTATAAACCACATGTGAACCTTTAGTTACTTTACTGTCTGTGTATGTTCGCAGTCATCCAGGTCACATATTCTTTGCATGAATATGCCAATAAACTCTTGTAATAAGTGATGTGGGTAAAATGTGCAGGGAAAAGGCCGCTCCCATGGGCAATCTTTAAGTGACTGGGAGCTCAAAATACATCAATCCATACACTGATTTGCCTCCCGAATATCCCGTCAGTTGCTTCAAAATCTTTATTTGGCCAATGCAAAGGCAAACACACTGAAAACAACCATCCTAATACATTTTATCAGGTCTTAAAAATAGAGGGAAGGAGCTGTATTTCTGCTTATGTCATTTTGCACATGAAAATATCAACAACCTGTCGAAAAATGTAATTGCTTTATGCTGTTGAGGCTTCCTCTGTTAAACACATTCATTTATCAATCACCCATGGATCTCGTACATAATTTGGTACAAGAAGATATTAGATATCAAAATAATAAGCTCACTAGATACACAATGTTCTGAAAATGAGTCAAATATCACCTTTACAGTGTTGCTTAGCCCGAGGCACCTGTGTGAAAAAAATGCTGCTGTGAGCTTTCAGCCTTCGAAATCATCATGTGGTATCGGCACCTCCCCAGTAGCATGTTTTATATAATGCATGTGCAGCTGTCCTACTTCATCAAAGCCCATGTCACATACACAACACTCCCACTCCCAATACTCATGCTCTCTGTACACCATTTTGTTTTGTGTCTCAATCTGGTCCAGTTGCTGTCCCGTTTGTAGCTGTAAAGTTTCTGATCCCGACTCATCGTGTCCATCTGATCCAGGCGTCTTTGATACATACGGCTTTTCGACTCTGCTTTCCTCCGTGTAATCTTCCTTTCCTGGCAGCTCCTCCATGTTTGTATCCATTTTCTCATTGACACTATTGAGACTAAGTCTCTGCTTTTTAACCCCTAGCTTCTTGGTAATAATAGCAGATTTCTTTATACCAACAGGCATCCCACTGGATCCAGCATAAACTCTAACATGCTTTTTTCGATGTGAAACTAGATTTCCAGGATGGGAGAAGGCTTTCCCGCAGATTGTGCACTGGAAAGGTTTCGCTCCAGAGTGGGTGTTGTAGTGATGCTTAAGCTCTGTATGCAGGCGGAAGCTCTTGTTGCAAATATTGCATGCATGTTTCCTAAGACTGTGACTCTGCAGGTGCTTTTCTAGTGCCTCTTCGTTAAAAAACCCTTTGGTACAACTTAAACACCAAAACGGTTTTAGTTCATGGAGCTCAAGGTGAGCCATCCATGACTTTTCAGAGCTGAAGCTTTTGTTACACTGATCACATTTGAGATATTCCGATTTTGACAGTATACTTGACCTGTGAATTCTCATGTGACCATGTAGCCGGGCTTTCCTGATAAATGCCATCCCACATTCTGGACACTCATATTTAACTAACTTTGGGACACCTGTATTTGCAGTCGCCTTTTTGTTATGCATCTGTTGGTGTTTCTTGAATGACGAGAGGTATTTATAAACCTTACCGCAAACGGAACAAGAATTAACCTTCCTGCGTTTCTTATTCTTTGAGACAGTGGCAACGTCAACGCCTGGTATTGGGTCGGAGGGGTTTGTTTGTAATGGACTGCTTATGTTTGAGCCATTTTCATCACAACCTTTGTCTTTATCTGTGTTTTCACCATCCACCACTCTCTCAAAGTCCAGTTGTGCCTCATGGTTCCTGTTCTCGCTCTTCCCGACTTCCTCCTCCTCCGCCTCCTCTTCCAGGGCATGCTGGTGCAGGTGATTTTTGAAAACCTTCCAGTCTGCAAACTTCAGTCCACAATCGATACAAGCAAGGCTGCTCGATTTGACTACAAAAGAAGGGGGAAACACAATTTAGATCATTTACAATTTAAAATCTCAACACTTCATATGCTGTACTTAAATTAAGCAAGCAGACAGCTCAATTTATGAAAGACTTTTTCCAAAATCTTCTTGCAAAAAGGAGTCAATCTTGTCACTACTGGTTGAGTTACCAAAGTTTAACTGCAGCAGGTGAAACTTTCAAGACTTGCGGCTCGTCTCTTTGTGCAAATATTAGGTGACAGGGATAGTGGGCTATAAAACATCAAAGTCCGGTTTTGCCTTGTGTGATGAAAGTCGAGTATCTATGAAGCATCTACCAAGACTTGATCTCATAAATGTGGCAGCACGATTGCTACGTGGGTTCAATTGATTTTTAGAGTTTGCATATCTTTAAACTTTAAAGAGTCAATTAAAGCAATCACAAACTGTTCATTTTCAATATCTAATCAGTAAACAGACAACCTTAAATGTTTCAGGAGATTTGAATAAACTGAAATGTTGATTTGTTTCAGTACTTTTACGATTATTTTGCTACTTTACTGTGAAAATACTTATTATTACTAATAATAGTATAAATACAAGCATTCTTTTCCTGTTATAAAATCTAAGATTTTAATTGCTGTTAACTTTTGAATTGTTTTACACTTGAAAACACTTCTGATGCTTGATGATAAAGAAAACAGGCCGGAGTCATTAGTCAGAACATGAGTGCTAATCAGGACAATCATTATAATCACAATAACTAGATGGATAATTATGAAATCACATAGACTGACGTAACTGACTTTGAATTAATCAAGCAACCCAAAAAAGTTCAGGAAAAATGAGTCCATTTATTTGAACTTTCAAGAGAACGTTTTCATCTTCATTTCATAAACAACAAGATCAACAGGAAGTCTAATGGGACACGTTAGTCACCTAGAGAAAGAACATTAATATAACACCTCTGCTACAATGTAAATTCTTCTTTCCATCTTACAAGTTCGTAACAACCACTGGACATGAAAGCATCATTTAGTTTTAGTAATCAACGTCATAGAAACATAACTGGAGCTGTTACGACAGTTAATGCTAAACATCTTGTACACGTCACACAATTACTTGATTGGGATTTCTTGGCTGTAATGTTCAAAATCACTTCATTTCTTTGACCAGTTTACCATAAAAATTCACATTATTGAATTGCATGTCTTCTCTGTTTACTGGGCAGAGAGAATGTTGTTCTGCAAACCCCTCAGTGAAAGTGATAACAGTTACACATGAGTGTTTTCAGTATCTTCAAAAGCTTTGTTATAAGTAGTGTGCCACATTCCTTTTTGCGAGATTTAGGTTACATGCACAAATGTTTTTACTACATCTAGATATGAAGCACCATACACATAGCATATCATATAACCAGGAGGAGAACAACCAGGTCAAAGAGATCCATTAAAATAAATGCAAATCAAATGGTTCAGTTTAACTATCCTATTATGCGACCTAACCACAACTTTACAGAGGTTCTCTAACATTTAAACATGTACTATTCCAGTGTAAATAACACTCCAGGTAAAGGAATTTAACCTCAAGAACTTTAGAACATAAAGAATCTTAAATATACAATCAAAACAGGAGAGCATTTTTCTACCTCAGCAAAACAAAATACTCTTAGTCTCTAGTCAAAATAGTCTCTTGCAGTGTCTTCAACTCATCTTACTCCTTTTCAGGTAGTTCAGTCTAACACGCTTTACGGGCGTGTTCGGTGTAGTGCTGGTGCAAATCAGTTTCTAGGCAAAAAGTAGTTCCACATTCAAGGCAAGGAAGGCCACTGGTATCTCCAGATGCGACAGCAGCAGGTGCATCACTCTGCTTTCTGTAACCACCGATACATTCCTGGTGATGATCAATAAGGTCCTGTATTTCACTGAAGGTCCGGGGGCAAATAGAGCAGTGATACGAGTCATTGTTACAGTGCTGAGTTTCGTGTTTCTGTAACGCAGATGGTGAAAGGAAGGTTTTGCCACATTGTTGGCACTTGTGGCTGTTCTGTGACAGGCTTTCTGGTTTCACTGAGAAGGATGGAAAGGACTTTCCTTTGGTGTCAGCAGAGGGCATTGTTGGTTTAAGAGGCCTAGAGCTCAAAGCAGCGCTGAGCCTAAAGCGGACTTCGTTCGGGAGACGACACCGGACTTCATCGTGCCAGGCAAGATGTTGCTGCAGCTGATTCTCAGTCCAAAAGCCTTGGCAGCACAGGGCGCAACAATATGGCCGGCTCTTTGCCTTGGTCTTATGGCTTCCTAGTTGTTCCTCTGTTTGGAAAGCTTTCCCACACTTATCACACTTGAACAGGCATTTGGCTGCATGCTCAGACAAGCGGCTAAGAGATTGAGAACTGTCTGCGGAGGTGTCAGGAGTTTGGATCCCTTCTTCAGGCTCATGTTTTACCTCCAGGTACACTTTCTTCTGGTCTATGTGGGCGCCTCCAGGACTGCACTGCTCTACCCTGTCAAGGCATGAATCCAATTTCACAGGCGAGGGGTCCAATCTAGTTTTCTTCTCTTCTCTGTCAACGGAGCTGTATTTCACTGCTAACTTAGCATTTTCTAACACTGATGAAACCTCTGTCTCTTTGATGTCCCTACTTGAGGCAATGGTTGTCTTTCTGCTCAAAATAATCTGTTTTTTGCCTTTTTTGCTGTTCGAGTGTACCTGCCATCTGTGTGCACGCAGACCTCTTGCTTTAGCGAAAGTCATAGAGCAGAGGGGACACTGGTGCACTTTGTGCTTCAGAGTTGATGACACGGACTCACTCTTATAAAAGTTCACATCCACCTGCTGAGGGAGCTGGTCAACCAAGATGGGTCTGTCCTCTTGAAGGTGTGCGGCCTTGCAAGTTTTAACGTGCTCATTTTCAAAGTGAGCAGCAAGAATTGAGTGCTTCACAAATGTTTTTTTACATTCTGTGCATGACAACTCAAGATTTTTCAGTGTGCTGCTGCTCATGGTACTCCTGTCTGCATCAGGCTCTGGCTCAGTTTTGGTTTGACACTGGTGATTAAACATCTGGTGGCGCTGGAGAACACGATGGTTAAAGAACTGTTTGTCACATTGGTTGCATTGAAAAGGTCCACCTTCTGTCTTTTGGCTGACAGATTTGAAATCGTCGTCTTTTAGCGAAGCCCGTGAAAGTTTCTTTTCTTTGTGCCATCTCTTGTGGGAGCCAAGGGCTGAGTTTGACATGAATCGCCTCCCACATTCTGAGCAGTGAAATAGTCCTTTGCTTGAGTCTTCCTGTTTAAATTTATTTATAACCGACATGGACAATTTAGTTTTTACTACAGGTTTGTTACCCTCTACATGAATTCTTTTATGCAAATTTAATGCTCCAATCACTGAAAAGCTTCTGTCACACTTTTTGCATTTGTATTTCAAATTGGTTGTTCTTGAGTTTTTTAAGTTGCCTGTTTTATTTCCCGTCTTTTGCTCCTCACTACCAAGTTCATGCGTAAAGGACTTTTGCTTAGACGCTTCCTGTGTCCTAGCCTCCGTATTATTGTGGTGCAATTTAAGGTTATCATTTTCTAGGGTCTCAACCTTGTAATCAACAGCTTGAACTTCTCTTTTCATGCAAAGTTTCTGATGAGCCCTCAAAGAGGCCTTGTTGTTGAAATGTGCGAGACATGTTGCACACTGGAGATCCTCCAGAGCTACAGAGGATCTGGGTGACGATGGCGAGTGCGTGGTCTCGTAGCCGTGGCTTTTCATGTGAAACTGAAGAGCTTTGGCTCGTGAAAACAGCTTCCCGCAGTCAGGACAGCTGTATGTGTTCTTTTTTAACTGCTCCACCTGGTGCTGAAAAGACTTAATGGGCGGTGGGAGTAACTGGTCGTTATGCACTACCTGGTGTCTGAGGAGGCTGGAAAAAAGACGAAACGACCTGTTGCACAGTTCACATTTGTGATTTCCATTTTCGTGTTTTCGCATGTGTAATGCCATAATGCCTTTGTGACGGAACTTCATACCGCACACTGGACAAGCGACCTTAACACTGGAGCGAGCGTGTCTAGTAACAGAGTGCAAAGAACCTGAAACTCCTTTTCTTAGCCTTAAGTCTACACACTGAATTGGATTTTGCTTGTGATGGGAGTAAGCTCCCAGAGACCAAAAACCCTTCCCGCACTGTTCACAATGATAAATCTTTGGGCCTAAAAGGGTTTTCTTTGGATTGTACTCTTTTTTAGTGACAGAAATGTTCTCCTTCTTCTGTGCAGAACAGTTTTTCATATGGTTAAATAAGCTCGCAGCATAGGAGTAAGACATCATGCAATCAGGGCATTGGAATTGTTTTTTTTTGGGATGATGCAACTGATGAGAGACTAAAGCAGATAATCGCGAGAAGCATTTACCACACTCATTACATGTCAAATGTTTCTTTTCTGATCCCTCTGTTTGATACATTAAGTCATCATTTGTGTTTTGATTCTTGTGTTGTTGAATGTGACTGTAGTGTGCTGCAAAGCTACTGGCTTCGTGGCTATATGTGTCGTTTGTGTGAACTGACGCTGACTGACCTTGAGTCTGTTGTCTTCTCTTACGAATGCCATGCCACATTCTGTGAACGCGCAGTGATGAAGCACTAGTAAACCAACGGTAACAATCTGGGCAATCAAATCTTTCCCCTGTCGTGTAATTCGCCGGCTCCCTCTCTATCGGTTCACTCTGCATGTCAGATGGCTCAAAGTCAATTTGTACAATTTTCAAATCCATCTCCGGTTTTGAAAAGATTCTGCTGTGGAGGTTTCCAGGGTCACAATCATCTCTTTGTTCATGATCTGATTCGCACAGCAGCTCCAGATCAGGATTCAAGTCTTGGGCCGGTTCGTCCTCAGATTCACTTGCACTTATCACCTGTACATTAAAGTCCCCAGGTTCATAACTCTCAGCGTCTTCATCAGTCTCAACTACATGCAAGTCTTCTTCAGACATACTGGTAGGAATCACATTCTCTGATTCCTTTTGTTCCTGCTCAGTGTCTTTTCTTTCACTTTCTGGACTGTTCTGTTGGGGAGGTAGGGAGATATTGCCCCACTTCTCTGTTTCTCTAAAATTCTCTGTGTGGTGGAGCTGATGGGAGTGAAGTGCTGAAGCCCTGGAGAATTTAAGCCCACAATCTTTACATTCAAATGCTTTCTTTTGTAGCTGGCACACTTGATGAAGGAAAGACTTTGCAGGGGTCTCATCACTGTGTGCCATGCGCTGATGCCTGTTGTAGAATGTTAGAGTCATAAATACTTTTCCACATAATTCACATGGAAACCTTTTTGCAGGATCATTTGAGACATTGGAATGCCATCGCTGATGATTGAAGAGGGCTATATGACTATGAAAAGCCTTATTACACTCACTACAGTGAAATTCACTGCAGATTTTCTTTGGTTTTTCTCTCATTTCCTCTGGAGAGCACTGCATGTTGCGGCTGAATCTTTGATGCGTTTTAAGACGCACCAGAGCAACAAATGCTTTTCCACATGAACACTTGAAAAGTTTTTCAGGAGTGTTGTTGGTCTGGTTTAGAGTGGGCTTGACTTCAACCGTTGACTCATCAACGGGAAATGAATCTCCTGAACTCCTGTTGCGTGCCTTTACTAGCTTTTCCTCGTGACAACGACGATGTGCATCAAGAGCTGAGGCACGAGAATAACTCCGGCCACAAGACTCACACTGAAATGACTTCTTTTTCAAATGTTCAAGGTCATGAAAAACGGATTTTGACGCTAGCGTGTGTGACCGCTGATGGTTGAGAAAGTGTCCGAGCACACCGTAACATTTCCCGCAGTCAGTACATTCATATGTGTGTTGATTTGTTTTCCCAGTGTTTAGTTCAACACCGGAGTCCTTTTGAGCGGTTTCACCATGTTCCTTCTCCATGTGCGAGTGCAACTCATTTAATTCAACAAATGAGATTGAACATAAAGTGCAGAAATGAGTCTTGTCTCTGTCCTTTTCTGCATCATGAAAACCATCAAACTGTTTGTCTAAATATTTGTTTCCTTGCAGGTGCAGATGCCGATGCTCCGAGTAGGCTGCCTCTTCTCTGAAGGCTTCTCCACAATCCCCACAGCAGAAAACCCCAACCCCTAAAAACAGAGAGGGGAAAGAAGGAGGTCAAAGCCACTCCCGTTTCCAGTAACAGACAGACCAACAGATCAAAAAACTAAACAGAAAAAAAATCCAATATAAATTACAATAAATAACTAAAAAAACAAATAAAAGCAACCACAAATACAATGAGGCAAATTAAGTCTTTATTTTATAGGAGTAGAGATTACAGTTTTATCAGAAGCCTTGGTATTAATTGCTGAGGGTCTAACAACTCAGTGCATAAGCCAAATGACCTTTTTAAGTTCAAGGCAAGCGTTCAGTTACTTTAAAGGATTGCAACAGAACCTGTTGCATTTTCAAGTTACAAAGGCCCCAAAGGCAATAATGTGTGGTACTGCACAGCTGAGTTGTTAAAGAAAAAACTACTGAGATACTTCAAAAGAGAGAATCGTATCATTAAAACAAACGCTAGGATTACTCTTATTTTAACTGGCTACATTTTTACACCTGAGTGTTTTAGATAGGAGATACATTTAGTTTAAAGCCATATATGTTATTATTATCAGCAGGTAATTAACCGCATGGCAGCACATGTAGAAAGGCTGAATCAGTATGTAGAGGAGGAAAACACCAAATACAAAACACTGATGCTGACTGCAAGTGGCACTGACACTCATATTTGTTACACACAAAGTAAGGCAACCAATATTGCTTACTTGCAAGCAGCTAAAGCAGTAACCCAACTAACAACACAAATAGATTGCACAAAACCCCCTTATTGTCCTTATTGCAGCACACCTTTTAGTTCTCTTGCGCTGCTTTTTCCTACAACATGCAGATCAACTCCCTCATTGTTCGTCACATTATTGAGAACATGTCAATTAACTTCAAAACTATCAGAGAATTCAAATGTATCTACATTATTGAGTTTTTAGAAGAGCTGTGTTTTCTCAAGAACCTCAATTTAATTTGAATTTGATTCTTTGGGTCAAGATTAGATTCAATATCTATTCTCTATTGATCAATATGCATTGATATTGATTCAATCATACGCATAGATGACAGAAATACCTAGACAATTAATGACTGTACCTTCTGATAATTGTTAAACAACAATGTGTGCATTACTTGTATTGGTTTGGAATAAAGTGACTCCCTGTATAGTCAAGGGGAGCCTGTGTGCAACACAAAGTGCTCCCACAGGAGTGGGACTTCATTACGATGGAAATAATCGCTTTCAGGATTTTATTAATCAATATTGAATTGGGAAAATATACATTGATTGATGTTTCGATTTTTTTACTCAGCAACTAGCTTTAAGGCTGTACACATACCTTGGCTTTTCACATCTTAATTGAGGAATTATCCTTAAATAATGCATTGTATGTTAATTTTGCTTACAAAAGAGATGTGTGGTTACAGTAGAAGCATCTTCGTGGGAAAAAAAACACTTTAAAAGACACTTTAGTCTCCCATAAAAATGTGCTTGTAGTCTTATCTACATCTCCTGCAAATGTCACTAAATGTTTATAAAACCATGATGGAATAGAAAACAAATCTGTTTCAAAATATCTGAAAAAATAACTAGATGAAGTTGCTTAAAGATGTTATGGTCATGGTCATTTCATAAATGAAGGACAGCTTTGATTGTTTAATGGCTTTGCCTGGTACACTAACTTTTAACATTGACAGACTACTCCTTGTATAATGCATAGATAGACTTTTACAATACTGACTTTAAACCAATTGAAAACCAAACGTCTGAACTAAATGGGGCCCTCCTGACGAAATAAGAGCATTATTTATTATATCAAAAGTACAATAATGAATACATTTAAAATCGATATGAATAATGTTAACGTTTAAACAAATTCCAGATGGATGGCAATCAGATTTTTCTGGGTTTGTTTTATGCTAATTGTTATCGTCCAGAAGTGTTTTTTATATCCCTGCATTGAAGTCGGAGTAGGATATCGATGCGCCTGAACACGATTTGGTAAATGATGATTAGGTTTACTTTTAATTGACCGCGACTGGATACTTACTTTCAGAGGTGTCCTCAGCCGATGGACACACACTGTTTTCAGATGCTGAGTCTCCATCGTGGGGTTTCTTTTCAGTTCCGTCCTCTCTGACCGCAGCAGCAGCAGCAGCTCCGTCCATCTTGGCGTGGCTCTGTTTGGTACTGCTAGCTCACTTTAGCCTGTTCTCGTTAGCATCACGGCGCCACCGTTGTTTATTTTTATTTTTTTTAACTGCAGTCACTCGCATCAATACGGCGGGAAATTAAATACGCCTGCGGAACTAGTAGCGTATTTAAATAACATTCTTAGCAATACAAGATAAACTGTAGGGTTAGCTGTCTCACGCACGCTTTGCATTACAGTCTATGGTTGTGTAGCAGGCAGCGCGACTGTCACCGGAAGTGGATTCTTCTTCGGCTGTTACTTTTCGATTAAGAAAAAACATGACCTAAAGTTAATCAACTGATAACAATCTGAATCAAAGACACACGATTTCAATTTGATTAATACCAAATTATTTATCTGGCGGAACTTTCCATCCCTCCAAAGTTAACTAAACTTATTTTCAGGTGATTAAATGAGTCCATTTTGACCCCACCCATACGACTAACACATTATTTCCCCTCACTACCATTGTCAGGCGTGGCTCATTCAGACTACATGTTGACACAATTTAGGGTTCTGATAAAATAAAATACAGAGCAAACTGTCAATTGGGTTTTGGGATATGTTTTAATGTTTACAATTAGGAGTTTCCATCTCCCAATCAACCAGTTAAATAAATGTCTTATTGCATGTACTTCTGCTCTGCCTCCAGGCAAATATAATATTAAAGGGGAAATGTTAATTTCTTTTGTTTTTTTTCTTCACAATTTGCCTTTATTGATCTTAATGAATTCTGCAAACTAATATCTTGAATTAGATTAACCTAATAAGTAAGGTGCAACACAAAATTATTATAATCAAAGGCAAGTTTTATTAATTCCAGTATGTAGACATCATGGGAAATTTCTATTTCTTTCCATGCTTAAACAGTGGATAGAGGTAGAAGGACACATGTTTTTTAACCTTCAGACTCTAAAGGTCAAGACACAAAGGGACAGTTTTTTTTTAACAAATGGACCATGTGTTTATTTTACAGTAGAAATGAAGATTTTCAGTCAGTTTTTGGGCAACCGAAGCTACTCAAAGGCCCATTATTGTAAGAGGAGACGGGATTGTGTACTCATCTAAATCTACAGTTATGGAATGAAGTCATTCAGTATTCACAAAAAACACAATGAATTGTACTCAAAAGCAGACATTGTTTTATAAACATGGATAATTTCCAATCTGAAATACTCGTTCTGTTAAGAGATGCACAAGGCATGTCACTCATTGTTTTACGTCAAGTGCCAAATAGTGCCTCCCAGAATCACTTTGACATAGAATTGTCAAGAACACAAGACATTAAATATCGTCTGAAATTGGACTGATCATAGCATATCATCCACGTTATAACATCAGTTTGTGTTTGTTTTGCCATATTTAATATATATATGACAAATCCTCACATATATCCAAGGGAAATTTCAATAACAAATTTACAATTTCATGAAAGTGTCATCGATCACGTTTTAAAGCAACTTTTTCTTATAATCTTAAGAGTGACATTTTTAGACACATTCTTTTGTTCTTTCCAAATTTACCATGATGTGAACTTTACTTGAGATATTTGGACATTGGCCCTGTGAATAAAAGTGCTTCCTAACAAGGTTGTACTGTATGCCGTCAGCTTTTCATTGTTTTTCTGACACATGTAATCTTTGGGCCCAACCCACCCACCCCTCCCCTCCTCAAAAGCAAAAACTAACAATTCCTTACAGGATGTTGGAAAAAGTTTGTGTTCTGGGAGTGAGGTCACATTGTTGAGTCTACTTTAAGCACAAACTAGGCCTAGAATATCAAGACAGCAGACATGCAGACTGTACTCATAAAAGGCACACAGTATACTGTACATGAAGAAACAGTTTCAGAGACATATGAACAGAGATAAAAAAAAATACTATTATATCTAAATCTAAACGTCATAGGCAATAAATGAAATGTAGAGTGTAAAACCTCAACTATCTGCACCCTCAGGACTTGTTTAACCCAGGTAAGCATTTGTATTACTTTAATGCATATTAAAAGATGGTGAAAGTAATTAAATGGCACATATATGCATCAATCTTAACAAATTGTCATCAAGTGTGCAGAATAAATCAAGTTTCACTTTTATATTTTGTTTCTAATGCCCACCCACTTGACGGGCCAAACAACACAACTAAGGGTCAAATAAATGAGGCCCCACTGGGGTAAAAAATATTTTAAAAAACTAAGTTTTGTTGCTAGTGTAGAAATGTCAAATCTCTCCTTGTGCATGTTGCAAGTAATGCATTTGCAGATCCAGCTCCCGTGGTAAAGAGCACCCACATATCATGCACTGGAGGAGCCGTTCTGGGGCAAAAGGCAAACGGGGTCCAAGTTTGTGAGGCTCTGTCCGAGGGGCAAGCTGAGGTAGGGGCAGAGTCTGTGGCATGTGTGACCTCTCGCTCATGACTGCCTGTGGTGTGAAAAAAATATTTGGGTGTGGCGGCCTTGAAAGAGCACCAACTGCGACAGAGTGAAGAGGGTGAGGACCAGGCAAAGCTAGAGGAGGGGGGAGCGGAGCTAGTGGGGGGGAGAAAAAGGGGGAAGGCTGATTTATGATTATTTGAGTTCCTGATACCATTGGCTGTTGCTGCAGCTCCTGTCCATTCCCTGGTTTGAGTTGCCCAGTGAGCAGCGTTTGAGGACCCACAGGATTACTTTGGAAGCCCCATACTGGTGTTCCCATCCCCTGGCTGAAACGATGAGGCTCGTATTGAATGGAGATAGGAACCTTCTGTGATGTCTGGCTTTGTACGTTGGCCCAGCCAGACAACACCTGCTTTTGCTGCAGCTGAAAATCTTGATTTTTTACTAATTTCTCAGAGTTTATGGTCTTTGGAATACCCGGTGGTGTTTGTATATCCCACAAGGTGCTACCTACCCCGTGAGAAACAGGAGTTGAAATTGGCATTGCACTGCTTTGGTCTATTTGAGCTGATGTTGATGCACCTGCTAAACCTGGAGCCCACTGGTTTTGCAGCTCACAGCCGTTCCATGGCTTCTCGTGCTGGCTAACAGTCGACGGTATAACCTGAGGGTTACTCAGGTCCCAAACTCTACTGTCCTCTTTTTTAGGAGGTGTGGACGGCTCCTTTTTTGTTGACACTGGGGCACCTGGCCATCTTGCCAGCTGAAGCTCTTGACCAAACTTTGGCGAGCTCTGTGAGTTTGCAAAGAGTGCAGGTCTGATGCTCCACAGTGCTGCCGCATCTATGTATGACGCAATAGAAAAATCATGCTGCAAAGAGCTTGTGGAAGCTAAAACTGTGGATGTGGGTGGGCTACTCCAAGTAACAGGTTTGAGCTGCCTCTGCTGCTCAATCTCGCTCACTGCTAACGGGCTGGATTTTGGTGGTACAGCTGCCAGGAAGGAGCTGACAACAGAAGCTGGACTTTCTTTCATTTGTGATGACTCTGAGCTCTGAGCAGATGTGGAGCCTGACTGAGATATCGAAGGGCTCTCAGCCCAGCCTGGACTCCTCTGGTGGTGCTGCTGTAGGCCTGAATGTGGCGGGCTTTCAAATTGTGTTTGCTGTGGAGCTGCGAGTTGCTGCTGTGATGATGGGACAGGCATTACCTCATCACCGTCGACCTTCCACCGCACCGGTTGAGGTTGAAGGTCAGGCAGCCACGGCTCTTTCTGCGGTCTGATTTGTAAATCTATGCGAGATTGGAGCATGGAGGATTGTGTCTGGATTGCCCTTCTGTGCAACTCAGCATCTCTCAGTGCAGAAACTGGATAAGGAGATGGCTGAGAACTAACCACCCCTGAGCCCCCTAATTGTCTAGACCAGCCCCACCTCTCTCCTCTCCTCCCTCTGCTGCCCCTGCCTCTCATCCTAGTAGCCGTGGGGAAAGAATTATACTGGCTGAAACCCTGCTTCTTGCGATTGTGGATTTTCTGGTGTACAAGAAGGCTGCTAAACCAGGAAAACGATTTATTACACTCATTGCAGTGATGTGGTCTCTCCCCTGTGTGTGTGTTCATGTGATCCCGGAGCAGATAGGCCAAACCAAAGCTCTTATCACACTGGTCACACTTGTGAGGTTTGTCACCATTGTGTGATAGCATATGTTGCTGCAGTTGGGTTTCATCGCTGTAGCCTTTGCGGCAACTTGTGCAGCGAAACGGTTTTTCCTGATGCAGCCTCTGGTGTGTTTTCATGTTCTGCATAAAGGCAAAGTCCTTCCCACAGTCAGGACATTTGTATGGCTTCTTGCCTGTATGGATGATGAGATGCTGCTGTAAGTAGCTACTGAACCTAAAGCCCTTGCCACACACTTTGCACTGGTAAGGCTTGTCCTTGGAATGTATGCGCATATGCAGCTCTAACACCGAGCGGTGGCGGAAAGTTTTGGCACACTCAGAACATTTGTAAGACTTCAGACCTTCACTTTTCCATTTTCCCTGCACAGCTCCGCTGCTTATGGGAATAATTTGTTTTTTAGGTGGGCCTTGTACCTCTTCTGCAAATTGTGCTACAGACTTGTGGACACTTAACAGATGTACATTTAAAGCAGATTCTTCACAAAAAATACTTGGGCAGTGGGGACAGGTGAGTCCTTTCTCCCAGACTTTGTTAATCTCAGTTGGGGGTCTGGGTGTTCTCTCTAGTTTCTCATACTCAGCTTCATGAATTAGCATGTGAGCTCTCAAGTTGGCTGGTGCCAAGTATGTTTGGGGACAAAGGGGGCAGTTAAATGTACGTTTGGGTTCCTCAATCTGGTGTGTGTTCTCTTTTCCCATCCCTCTAACTGCCACATGTGGGGCCACAGGGGCCTGCTTACTTGCCTGCTCAGTGGTCAAGTTTGTTTCCCGACGTCTATGCTGGCGGCAGTGTGCCTTCATATTCTGGGCAAAGGCAAATTTTTTACCACATTCAGTGCAGCGGAAGGGTTTCTGGCCGGTGTGCAGATACTGATGCTGATGGAGGAGGCTGCTGTATTTGAATGCCTTACCGCAGATGTTGCACAGGTGAGAACGTGTGTTGTCTGTGTGCTTGCGACGGTGGTCTTCCATGACCGAGTAGTGTTTAAAGACCATGCCGCACTCAGGGCACTCATAGGGTTTCAGAGCCGTGTGACATCGCTGGTGGTAGCGCAGGACCATGATGTTTGGGAACGTTTGACTGCACTCTTGGCATGTAAATTTTCTCTCCTGGGAGTGCGTCATCATGTGCTTAGTGACAGACGCCCTAAACTGGAACTCTTGGCGGCACAAGGGGCAGTGGTAAGGCTTTTCTACTGTATTGCAGCAGTTATGGTCTCTTAGCTTATCCACAGTAGAGAAGATCTTCTCACATTCTGCACATTCAAAGCTACCCACTTCCATGGTTTGCATTTCCTTTTTTGGAACAAGAAGCTGCTCCTCCTTTTCTTTGTGTTCATTTCTATGTTTAATGAGGCTGCTGCGGTGCTGAAAGGTAAGGCCGCATTCTTTACAGGTGAGGGGCGTGAGCTCATCCTCGTGGGCGTGAAAATGGCGATGAAGGTTGAACATCTCACGTCGGGGGAACCTCTTCCCGCACTCCTTACACACCAAACGACACTTTTTTTGCTTGGCTGTCGGATCTGTTCCCTCATCATCTTCAGCTACGTCCTCTATCCCATCAACATCTCCCACCAGCTCCTCTGTGTGCAGTTGACTCTTGGCGCCCTTTACATCAGTGGGAGAGTTCCCCTCCTCGTCAATTATCTCATCTGCATCATCTGTACTTTCTTCATCAACATGTGTATCTTGCTGCACCTCCTCAGCACTTTCCGTTACATTATTGAGGTCTGAAAGAGGAAAGCACATCACACCGACGACTAAGCAAACAGATATAAACAGTGTATAGACAAGCTTTGAACATTCTCACAAAATAAAGCCACGATCACACCTATCCGTCTCAAATACACATGAAAACGTGTAAAGCATGATGATTGCTTTAGTTTGTCAAGGAAATTATCATAAGCATGGTCGACACTTTGTTATGATCAAATAGTGAGAGATAGCTACAGCTCAGGTTAGCCTGGAGGCTAAAGCTAACTATAATATACATTAACAACGTTAGCATACCAAACTTGTCATTTTCCTGCTTATCTTTTTGCGCCTCTTCAGTGTCGTCTTCGGTTTCCGACCAGTCGAAATCCCGCTGGTCGATGCCGGGAGCCTCGGGGGTTTTTTCGGCCGTTGTTGGGTTTTCCGGTGAATTGCATGTCGTTTTATCGGCTCCAGCACCGGACTCGACACCAACCTCGGAATGGCTGGCAATACTTGCACCGTCGTTGCCAGGACTGGTTCTCTGCACTTCGTCGGGGCTCTCTGTGGTTTTGTGAGCAGTTGTTTCATGGTTCTGATTAAGGCTGCATCCCGTCTCAATCGCCTCGGTCTTCTCCCCGCATGCTCCCACCTCCTCTGCAGGAGATTTCTGTCGTTTTGGAGACTCCGACGGGTCTACGGCGGCCATGTTTCCCCATGCACCCCCTTGTCCAGAAGAACACACAAGGATCGTGCTACACAGACTGAGGAGGGAATGAGATTTCCGGTCGAGGTTTTCAAAATAAAACTTTGTTAGAACAATTAACTGTAGAACATAATTTCAGTAAATGAAATTAATTTGAAAACGTCCCCTTCCACTACCCCTGTGGAACCATGGAACTACACATTAGGCATGCTTTCACAACTTCATTAATTCAACATAAACTTTTCAGCACAACAATAAATAATACAACTTTTAACATGCTACGTGAAAAATCCACATTGTTCAGCTGGATTTATTTACAGTCCATGTCTGATTTTTATTAAGGTTTAGTTACATTTCAATGGAACAGTAGTTATCTACAAAATATAGCTTTTGTAAAACTACTTAGATGGCCATATTATTTATCTTTTTTTCCATCTACAAACACATCCAGTATACTGCATGCAAGATTATACTAGCCCCTACATACTTCTGTAGGCTTTTGAATCCCACTGGAAACACACGATGTACAGTCTGAAACGGCTGTGATGTTTATCTCTGAATATTGTTTGTTTTTCAAAACACTAAAAAAAACTGGCTTTTTTAAAATGTATATATTTTCATCTGAAAACACAACAAACAGAACACTGTCTAACTTTATTGGCCAACCAAAGCTGTAAAGTTCCATGAAACCATTTAAAAAAAATACAGAATCCCGCAAGGCTCAGGCAAGAAATAATAAAAGTGTAAAAAAAAACAAAAAACTAAGGCTGTGAGCTTTAACTAATTAGTCGTGATTACCTAAGGTCTGAAATTAATGCATCATTTTGTTTTTTAATCGCAATTAATTGCATGCTATTTTGTCCCTTTAGATGAACCATGGATAAGCTTCTAGTGTCTCCCTGTAGTCACAGTGCTTGAAAAGAACGATACTGCTGCGTCTTTTAATGACTTATTTCACTTAAATAAAACCTCATGAAATCAAACATTGACATTTTTTACAATTCATTTTAGCTGTTTGATTTAGTTTTTGATCCCAAACGAGTTTCTTTGTCTGTGGTTAAGTTAATGTCGTAACCTTCAATCTAACAGAAGGTCCTTACTTTATTTCAAAATAAAAGCAGGGTTGAATTCAAACAGCAAGTAAAGTACTCTCTGCTTAAGTCAGTATGAAAATTCAAAGCAAAAGCCTTACAATTTATCATTTTAAATGTGATATGATGGAACTTCTAACATGCGATTAAAAAAAATGAATCAGGATTAACTATTAAATTAAGTGATTAATCGCAACAACAAATTGAATCGTTCGACAGCCCTGAAAAAATCTTTGCAAACCCATTCCCACAGATGCAAAATCTGTGTGCACAGATTGTTAACCGTGCGAACAGATTTACAAACTGCTTTTTATTCTTTTTTTTAATCTGAGCCTTGAGGGGCTCAGTAAAAAAGCACAAGCATACATTAGCAGGTAATTACATTAGCTGTAGAACTACAATATGGGGTAACAACTGCAGATTACAGGTACTTTACGACAATGTAGTCAGTGGGTCAGAAAAGTTGAGACAGTACTGAACTAGAGAGAGCATCATCATCTTTGCAGCTCAGCTGCTAGGCTTTTACAGTGACATGCAGTGACACCATCAAACATCAGCACCTACAGTTTGGTGTTATCTGGGCAAAAAAAATCTCATGAGTGCAGCATGAGCAACTTGTTTCATAAAGTTGTTAGCACATTATATACATATATGTATATACCTAGGAACTAAGCTTATGTTAAGGCCACCCTATTATGTAATTTGTTTTATCTGCTTATCTACTTCAGTACTTTTTGAATACATACTTAAGTGCAATATGAATTACTGATTTGGAGTGTTATGTAACACTCAAAATAACTTAACAAATCACAATTTCTTGTCACAAACAATGAATATGCATGATGTCCGCATATGTACTTCTATGTTAGCGTCGTCTCCTGCGCCTGTGATCAACACCTTTCCCTCGCCTTGGCCTCGTCACAGTCCCATTTGTGTTAGTGGGTGGATCAGAGGGAACAGTGCCATGTAAGTCAGGGGACGATGGTGAAGGCAACGATGATATTGTTGACTGATTATTTGAAAGCTGGGTGACCACAGGCTGCTGCTGAGGATTTTTTTGTATTTCTGTTTGCAGTGGTGTTTCAAACTGCTGTTGTTGTTGCTGTTGTGGTTCGATGTGTTGTAGCTGCTGCTGCTGAGCTGGCTGAGATTGTAAGTGCTGTTGAGATGTTTGTGTTTGGTGTGCTTGTTGTACACGATGTTGCTGTGGTTGTGGTTGTTGCTGGGCTTCAAGCACTCCTAGCAGTCTTTGCAACAGGACATTGTTTTGTTGCAGACTGACTGCTAATGTCTCTTGAGAAGCGACAAGTGTCCTCATGTCCTGTCTGAAACCTTCCCCAAACTCCTGCAAACTCTTTTCTACCCGATTTCCCAGTTGAATGGCTGCCTCTCCTAACCCTCGTAGCTCATCTTCAAGCCATGAGCTGCGTGGAGGCGCTTCCAGAGGACCCTGATGTGCTCCAAGTGATGGCTGAGGACTGCTGGGTTGGGGGCTGCCATTTAAGAAAGGAGCACTGTAAAGGGGGGAAGGAGGAAGCCATCGTTCTGAAGAAGGGGGTGGTCCTATGCCCAAACCCAGTCCTAATCCCAATTTGTCCTCCATGCTGTTCTCGACCGGTTCACACTCAGGTTCTCCCATGTCTCTTTCGCGCTCAGGATTGTCCTCATCTTTCTCCAAACCATCTCTTTCTGATCCTTCCATTCCTACAACTGCAAAAAAGAATCGTAAGTCAACATTAGTAACACCTGTAAATTGTGTAAAGACTAGCAGCTGCTCAATCAGAACTGACAACTGTTTCATTTATTTTACCTGTATCTGAGTCAGGGAAGCATGGAAAGCTGGGCTTTGGTCTGGTGCTTTGTTTTTGCCTGGCATGTTGAAGCCTGGGGCTTGTCTGGGAAGGACGGCCAAGCATTGAGGCCCCTCTGCTGGATGGCAAATAACAGCTGCGGTGGCGAGCATCTGCTAGTCTGCCTCCATTGCGTCTCTTCAAGTCGTCCCAACGCTTCTTTACCTCTCGAAGGGTACGTGGGACTCTTGAAACAGCGTTAACTCTCTCTAGGATTCCTGCCCAGATGCGCTCTCTCTCTCGTCGCCTAAGCCTTCCTGCTGGACCAAAGAGCTCTCCTTCACACCGAGTGACTTCTGACACCAACACCTCCAGCTCTGCTCCACTGAAACGACTCTTTCTTTTTCCTGCACCACCAGCAGCCAATGCAGCTGACATAGCTCTGTCTGCAGTGGAAAGTTAAGAAGACAGCCCATAAGAGAAAGGAAAAATATGAAGTGTAGTTTAACAGGAGGAGAAATGTATCTTGACAGAGCCAGACTTGTTTACACTCTGCCAAGCGAAAACATATTGAACCATGACTATTTCTAACAAGACATGATACATGAAGATCAAACTAAAACAAAGTTCTAATAGGAAGGAAAAAACTGTAGGTGTTTGCATAGGTAATTATATTACTGTATAACAAGTCTGTCCCTTTGTACACTGCTGATTAAAGCAATAGTTTCATTTACAAATACACCAGAATCTTTTGTATTCACTGTTCCCTTAAGCAGGCACACACTCTGTGGAAATTAACATTCAGGCTTACTTTGTTCGATTGACAAGAGGTCGTCTGAGGACATGCCGGGTGCCATAATGTTCGGATGCACCACTACCACATTGAAGGGAAGCCCACCAGGTAATCCACTATTTTGGTCACAGCTGCCCTCCGAGTCCTCATCCTCCCTGGGGAAGCCGTTTTCTGAGGCTCCCCCTCCAAAGGGTCCCTCTGGAGACTCCACTTTGATGTGCATGGGAGGTGATTGCTCGTACAGCGGCCCCCCTTCCTCGTAGTACTCAGTCATGGGTCACACCTGATTCACAGCAGAACTGACTGGCGGGCCAATTCTGATACTGGCAGCTGCTGCCCCATTAACACAAGTTCAAGGTGAAACTAAACCTCCAACTAAATACATTTCAACTTCCAAATGTTGTATCAAATAATCCTACACCAGCTTTGGGCAGAGCTACCACACTTAGTATTGGATGATATTATAGGAAATATAGAATTAAAGAATTCTTATTTACAATAACAACACTACTTTTAAAATAAATCAAGATATAACCGTATTTGAGTGAGGGATACAATCTTATTGTTTGATTAGGGAATAAGGTCTAGACACTTAATGACCATCGTAGCAGTCACTTCAATCTCGACATCCTTTACATGTATGCTCAGCTGATAGTTTTTTGAAAACATATAAAACAACACTGCGTAAAATGCAGACTGTAGCTAAAAGCTAAACATACACGCAAGCTGTCATACTGTGAGATGCTTCATCCAGGCAGAGGATCGCACCCAGAGCTGAAATACAATAACAAAACATAACACTGCTTAAAACTCTTCATTTTCAGAAAGCTTTCTCCGTTTTTTTCAGTTATTTGGACTTCTGTATTCTGTCGCATCGATGCGCAATTTTGTCTGCACCACATCCGCAATGGTTGCGCATTTCGCATACATTAGGTGCTGATCTTGCAATGGAGCTAGCTGTAAGCTAACAGGCTAGTAATGTTTCAGGTGCAGAAGCAGCCTGAACAGCCAGCGACAACTGAGCAGAATCGATGACAAGGCTGACGCTGTTGTGTGTCTTACCTCATGATAAGTGCACATGATAGGCAAAACAAAACCAAAACACAATTGGAGCAGCTGTAAGCTCGGCAGCCGACACAAACCGAGGTCAGTCGCGTACTTTTGACGTCATTAAGGAGGTGTGTTCAGGAGCAATCAACGTTTGAAAATAGTAAATACGGACAAAAAAACTGATGTGTACTTGTGAAATTATACAGATATTTTAAAATATAATGACGTAAGAACAGGTTTATGTTATATAAAATATATTTCTTTATAGAGCAGTTTTATAGATATAGATAGGACAGAAGGATTACATGAGTAATTTAAAACAATTCAAAACTAGAGAGTTAAATCAGTTGAACATGCAAACTATGACACTAGTCTAGACTAGAGGAAACAAAAGCAATAGATCATATTTTATTGGCTCTTATTAAGGTAAATCTTGAACGTACATAAGGATACCTCCAATAATGAACAATCAACTCAGTAAAACTAAACAAAATCAATAATAACAGTTTCAGTATTTTGTCTGTCTGTCCCCAATAACCCATTTCATTTACTCTATGTAGCCTACTTAAAAAAATGTAAAAGCTATGATAATAACTTAAAGGTAAAAGACCTGCCTTGTGACAAAATACTCACGAACTTGTCAGATGTTTCTGCAATGGTGTCAGTATAATCCATATTTCCTATAACCAAACTCTACATTGAAAGGTCGTAATTAAAGGTAAAGGAGGGTTGTTATAACTGCATATTTATTAGCTCAAAGAAATTAAATGAGACATAAGACACTTTATCATCATTTGAAGTCTAGAACATAATGTCAATTGTGACAATCAGCCAAGCAAGATACAAAATATAAAAACATGAAATGTAAAAAATACAAACAGCAAATTAAAGACAAGGGGTTCAAAATCATGGGGGAAGAAGCTGTTCCTCAGTCTGTTAGTCCAGGTATTGATGCTGTGATATGATTTCCAAGATCGCAGGGGGACAAACAGACAGTGTCCAGGATGCATTGTGTGTCTTGCTGATGTTGGTGGCCAGCATTCACAGTATCCAGGTAGAGGATCCCAGCTCCCACAATCCTCAAGACTGTTTTTACAACCTGGGCCCGTCCTTTCTGTTTTCTGCAGTGCGGCTGGTTTCTTGGAATTCCATATGTTCTTCTCTTTGACCATGCTGTCGTTTTTCCCAGGTGGGGTAATATTTAAATATTGTGCAAGGTAAGAGGAAAAATCCTTGAGAGAGAGTAAGATAAAGAGCCCTGATCTAGATAGTTAAACGTATATAAACCCACTACATCTGCTACTGTTGTGTGTAGGTGTGGACTCCAATCATGAAGTACTTCATTCTTCTTGGCCTCTTTGCTGCAGCCTGTAAGTTCTTCTAAATTTTGTTTGTTCAGAATCAATTTAATTTGCTTAAGAGTGTAAAGAAGTTAATTATGAAATGTTTGTACTACAGATGCTGCTCCCATTGAGGATGACAAGATTGTAGGAGGCTATGAGTGCAGAAAGAACTCTGTGCCCTACCAGGTCTCTCTGAACTCTGGCTACCACTTCTGTGGAGGCTCCCTGATCTCCAGCACCTGGGTGGTGTCTGCTGCTCACTGCTACAAGTCGTAAGTACAGATATTGAAACGTGACGTACTGTTTAATTCATCTGCTGCTCCACTGATTCTTACGCTCTCTAACCCTAACCCATGTGTGTTTTCCGTGTGCGCTGTCACAGTAATAAGATGCAATCTTCATGTCTATCCCTGCAGCCGCGTCCAGCTGCGTCTTGGTGAGCACAACATTGCCGTCAATGAGGGCACAGAGCAGTTCATCAACTCCGCCAGGGTCATCCGTCACCCCAACTACAACAGCCGCAACTTGGACAATGACATCATGCTGATCAAGCTGAGCAAGCCCGCCACCCTGAACAGCAACGTTCGCACCGTGTCCCTGCCCTCCAGCTGTGCCAGCTCTGGCACCCGCTGTCTGATCTCTGGTTGGGGCAACATGAGCGGCTCTGGAAGTCAGTCAAATACTACAAGTCAATCTTAGAAATAGTTCTGTTGCACAATAGGGAATGAGTTTGTTCATGTATTATCTTTTTATAGGCAACTACCCTGATCGTCTGAGATGCCTTGATGCCCCCATCCTGAGCGACAGCAGCTGTAGGTCCTCTTACCCTGGACAGATCACCTCCAACATGTTCTGTGCTGGATTCCTCGAGGGAGGCAAGGACTCCTGCCAGGTACCAGCAAAAACCTTCACCACTGCTTCCCAAGTGTTCAAACCAAACTTCAGAACATCTCTGCTTACATGTTATCCTCTCTGTCTGTGTCATATCAGGGAGACTCTGGTGGCCCTGTGGTGTGCAATGGTCAGCTGCAGGGTGTGGTGTCTTGGGGTTACGGCTGCGCCCAGAGGAACAAGCCCGGAGTCTACGCCAAGGTCTGCAACTACAACTCCTGGATCCGCAACACCATGTCCTCCAACTAAAGACAGTCTATTGGAGCGATACAGATCAAAGTCATCTCTGACAATGACATCAGTTTCAAGAGAATAAATTATTTACACCAACCTCTGTCAATGCCTGTTAGTTCTCTGTGATTTCTTTTATTTAAATCAGAATATACATCTTCATCATCAAAAGCTCATCACGTGTTCTTTAAACACAAAACACAAAATACAAAATAACAAAAGTTTTTTTAAACATTCTTAGAAATAAAAATGATTATCCTCTTTTTCTGTATTCTTAAATAAAAAGAAGGCAGAGCTCAAGTTTCCTGCTTTTTATGAATTCAGGGAGTATGTGCAAATTCATGATAAAGTAACAGAAACAAAATCATTGTCATTTTTGATGGCGTGTGACTCTTTCAGTAATATGTAAAAATAATTATATCATTTTTTCCTGAGCAATATGGGCATCTAGTTTGCTTCTGTTAAGCAGGGTGACGACATAACGTAATAGTTAAAGTCATATTTAAAGCCTTAATTTAATATTGAGAATCAGTTTATATGTCATAACAACACCAACTGTTCAAAAGCTTTGCAAACAAACCTTAGGAAATATAAGAGACCAAACATTGTTTCAACTAAAAATCTTGGGTTTGCTAAATATGAATGTAGACTTGAAATATTATGTTATAGTAACTGTATTGAAGAAAGTTGCTGTAGATCTTCATTTAGACTGAATTTAAATATTTATTTAAACAAATCAATAAATACATCTGTGTCATAACCTTTAGAGTACGTAACTGTAGCTGGGACTTGAGATCTTGTTATCAATAAGCTCTCATGCTCCAGGTGTGTTTTCACACAGGTTACTCAACAGAAAAAAAGGTTAAAAAAGTGAAATACATGTCCTCGGCTATTAGGCAACAGAGGGACAGAGCATGTTTCAACATATAGTTATGCAGGGACCAATCATAAACATGAGTGAGGATGTGGTGAGCTAAGTTCACCTTCTAATGCGGTCATCTAACAAGGAGACAAGGTCTCTTATCAGGGGCTTAGTCTACATAACATAGTTATAATTGCATGCACTGTCTGTGCACAGCTAGAATTTAATGTGCTAAAATTGAGACGTATCAGCTTCTGTACCTAGATCTTCATCACTAAAATGTATTAGGTCATATAGAATCTGCCTCAGGGTTTCAAATGAAGCTTTCCACCCAAAGCTTTAATACTGATATTAAAACTACCATTCTACCATCATGCCTGAACACTGATGCATTAACACAAGGTTGTTGTTGTTTTTTTGCAGGGACAGGACTAAATCACATTTTAACAACAGAGTCTAAGAAAGGTTGTCTATTGCACATTTTGATATAAAGCTCATACATAACACGTGGATCAAAGTTTTTCCATATGGTACACTGATAAATGTGCCATGTTATATTTGATATCAGTGTGACTAAATTCTATTTATTTGACTTAGCTCATTGTTAGCTAAACAGTAAGCTAGCCTAATGGCAAATCATGGCAAAGTTTTGAATCCTAATCTATAACCAGAAACAGTTTCTGCATCACAAGCTTAATCAGTGAACATAAATTGCAGGGCATTTCCAAAATGTATAGGTTTCCCAATAAAATAACGTAGTTTATCATCTCCCACATTAGTCAAAGCATGCTGTTCCACTTTAAAATCAACCTTTCCTAAAGTGGGACGACTGAAGATTGCTCTAAATAAAAATACTCTCAACACATTTGATACAATATTTCTGCATCACTTGATTCACAAACACATCACTAAGGTCATTTTAAAACAATTAGGATTGTTGTTTTTATTTATCAGAGATTTGTATCATTAGCATTGGTTTTGTCCGGATGTCACTGGCCTTGGAGTAGACCTCACAGGGGGTACTTCCTGTTAGGTGATTCTCCTGCATTGATTTATGACATCACATCAGCAAGGTCATGTGATTTCAATAACATGATACCCCTTCTTGGACTCAACACTTATCATGTTCACTTCATGTTGTCAAAAAAAGAAGAAGAAGATGAATGCACTGAAGCTTGGGTGTCCCACATTACACTACTCCATCTATGTAGGATATCACATCCACACTGCAACATTATTTCCATCTGAACCAAGTGATTTTTAAGCGTGTTTGCTTATTCATAGGTATTGATATTAGCTTAATGATAACTCTGGCTAACACTGGCTGAAGGGAAATGCAGTAAAAAAAAAAGAAAAAATAATTCCAGTCCCATTTTTTGTTTTATGTCACAAACTTTTTCATAAATAACTGACCATAGTTTAAAACTATACATGTTTTAAAACATCACTTGTTCGCTTGAGCTCTATTCATATAATAAACTGAGGAGAGTACTAAGGGGGTTTGCACGAAAACTGAATACAAACGAAACTTTTTTCTGTATGGCATTAGTAACAATTTAATCGTCTACCTCCGTTTTATTGAAAGGAGCAATTGATCAAACATGGAACCTGAAAAGTAAGCTTCTAGCTTCAAAAGTGTTTTCCTCTAAATGTATTTCCACTGTTGAAGAACTTAAATGCTATTTCTGATTGTAATTTAGATGCAATCTGTTGTAGAATATCTGATGTTCCTGTGCTACTGTCTATAATGGACATCAACTCAGGTTAGGAGGTAACTTTGATTCAGTGTATCTAATAAAACATCATTATATAATATATGCACCCATGGGGGTTAAATAGTTCTGATTATTTTGTACATTTCAAATTTTTACAGAAAGAAATGCACCTGTGTTTCAAAGTTAATGCAAACACACGTGTTGCAGGACATACTGTATTATCATTAACTTGGCTCTGGTCCTTCAAATGTGTTTTCCCACACATAACTCAGCAAAAAAAAGTGGAAATTTGTGTCCTTGGCCCAACCTTAGCTTACCTTACTCAACCTGTGTTTTAGGGTTAATGCAAACACACGTGTTGCAGGTGTTGCTGGGACCAAAGGACGCATTATCAATAGCTTGGCCTGAGTCCTCCAGATGTGTTTTCACACACATAACTCGCAAAAAAAAGGGCTGAAAATGGAAATTTGTGACCTTGGCTGATCAGATAAGAGAGGGACACGGTGGGTTTAAAAGGGGCTTCAGGGCAGCTTAGTCGACACCGAGGCTCCTACAGGTACCACCATGAAGGCTTTCATTCTTTTGGCCCTCTGCGCAGTGGCATGTGAGTATGAATTTACTTTAAGGGAAGTTTAAAAGTCTTTTTGTACATTCAAAGGGTATGAGTGGAACCTCATTTACTTTCACGTTTCTCTGAATATTGCTGTCCTGCAAAATGTATATTCTTTTAAACTCTTCATATCAGATGCTGCTCCCATTGAGGATGACAAGATTGTAGGAGGCTATGAGTGCAGAAAGAACTCTGTGCCCTACCAGGTCTCTCTGAACTCTGGCTACCACTTCTGTGGAGGCTCCCTGATCTCCAGCACCTGGGTGGTGTCTGCTGCTCACTGCTACAAGTCGTAAGTACAGATATTGAAACGTGACGTACTGTTTAATTCATCTGCTGCTCCACTGATTCTTACGCTCTCTAACCCTAACCCATGTGTGTTTTCCGTGTGCTGTCACAGTAATAAGATGCAATCTTCATGTCTATCCCTGCAGCCGCGTCCAGCTGCGTCTTGGTGAGCACAACATTGCCGTCAATGAGGGCACAGAGCAGTTCATCAACTCCGCCAGGGTCATCCGTCACCCCAACTACAACAGCCGCAACTTGGACAATGACATCATGCTGATCAAGCTGAGCAAGCCCGCCACCCTGAACAGCAACGTTCGCACCGTGTCCCTGCCCTCCAGCTGTGCCAGCTCTGGCACCCGCTGTCTGATCTCTGGTTGGGGCAACATGAGCGGCTCTGGAAGTCAGTCAAATACTACAAGTCAATCTTAGAAATAGTTCTGTTGCACAATAGGGAATGAGTTTGTTCATGTATTATCTTTTTATAGGCAACTACCCTGATCGTCTGAGATGCCTTGATGCCCCCATCCTGAGCGACAGCAGCTGTAGGTCCTCTTACCCTGGACAGATCACCTCCAACATGTTCTGTGCTGGATTCCTCGAGGGAGGCAAGGACTCCTGCCAGGTACCAGCAAAAACCTTCACCACTGCTTCCCAAGTGTTCAAACCAAACTTCAGAACATCTCTGCTTACATGTTATCCTCTCTGTCTGTGTCATATCAGGGAGACTCTGGTGGCCCTGTGGTGTGCAATGGTCAGCTGCAGGGTGTGGTGTCTTGGGGTTACGGCTGCGCCCAGAGGAACAAGCCCGGAGTCTACGCCAAGGTCTGCAACTACAACTCCTGGATCCGCAACACCATGTCCTCCAACTAAAGACACCTCACAGTTATTTGTTTTACGAAAGCAAACTGTGTTCACCTTTAAAAAATAAAAATCAATGACACCTCATCTTCTTGTCCTTTTGCCTGGCAGCACACCTTTGTACTCAATCTCATCACTGCAGGAATGTTTCTTGCAGATTTTGATACGAGTAAACAGGCTTGTGTATTATATTGCGAGGAAATGTCATTTTTATTCAAAGCGTGTCTAAACCTCAGCATCATATTATCACTGGGAATATTTCTTAATCACAGATATTGCAGTTATCTTAAACCAAGAGTTGCATTGTCTATTTCTGTGTAAGCAGACATTTAGCCCTAAAAAAGACAAAAGTGATGACACATTCATACAAAATTGACCTTTATTGATTGAGGACAAACTAAGCATCATATCATACATACATCATGTCATCAACTGTATACAACAGGAAAACATCTTTAATAATGTTCAAGACTCCAATGAATCATGTCTGACACTTCAAGCATGAAAATGTAGTTTTTCAATAGCAGTAAACAATAAATGATGTTCAACAACACTCCTGTAGCACTTAGAACATTCTGCATCACTTGGTTTCAGCATTCACGTTACCTTCGGACAACAGAGCCAACTCGCTGACAAAACATGTGCGTGAGAAAAGCTGATATTGACTCAAGAATTTCAGATACAATGAGATGATACATGTCATTGTTGGAGACCAGGAGAAAGCAATTCTTGGGTAACGGTCTTTGTGATTTAGAGTTTTATTGTAAAGATTGAAATGTGTCAAACTACTCAGTTGTTTAAGTAACTGTTGATACTACTTACTGACAAGACAGAATGTGTCTTTCTCTACCAGGTTGTCCAAACTAAATTGTTCACAGTATTGAGCAGATTTTAATCTGTCTCTCTCTCTCTCTCTCTCTCTCTCTCTGCCATGAGCTAAACAGCAATGAGGACGAACAAGGGCTTAAATTGTTCGCTGTTTTTTTCAGGCAGAAGTATATTTCAGTCCGTGATCAGTCATTTACAGGAAGAGAACTTTCTTTTTCAATTGTTTATTTGGGAGAAAAGTATGTAACACTGTCCCTGGGCTGATTTCCAGCTTGGCATCAATGTGCTCAATATACAAAAGGTTTTCATATCTGGATCACATTAAGTCAAGAGCCCCCTTTGTCAATCCACATCAATCAAACCTTAAATGTTCTCAGTCAGTCTGTTCTTTTGAATTGGAAGAATCCTGGTTATAGAAACTAAAGAGCAATTGATGGCTTCTGTCTGAAGTTGAATAATGAAATGGATGACATTAGGCTTTCCTTACATTCAGTGTGTAATTTTGAATCTGAAAACTGAGGCATGACGGATTGAATACATGATTGTGAGCAAACCATATCCTTTTTTTTTTTTAAGTCATTTAAATGTCTCAAACTTTTTTCAGGTATGAAACAAACAATGTTTACACTTGTTCATCTATGTATACAAGACCCTTGTGTTAAATTAAAATGGGACTAGATATTGGCTGGGTAAAGTATGAACGTTTCAGTCATTACACCTGACATCGAGCATGCTGCAAATAATGTTGATAAAGGTCTGAAATGGCAGGATATGTGTTATCACAAACGGCACACTTGAAGCCATCGGACGACCCTTCATTTGATATGCTGGGATTGTGGGTCTGGTACCTTTTCACAGTTCTCAGGGGTGTAATGGGTTTCCCAAGTGCATTTTTGTCTGTTCTGTCATGACAGGTTTCTCTTGATTGAATAGTTTTACCTGAATCAACACCCTGATTATGAACAAAGGGAACCATTAACCCCCCGGGTGACTCTTGAATAACTGGGTCTGGATATTTAGAACAGGTGGTCAGAGGAGAGTGGTTGTTCTCATGTTCTGAATGTAATACAATGTTGTTGTTAGTCGATGGAGGTTTAAACATTTTCCTGCTCGACTGAGCATGGTCATTCGTGGATAAATCAATGTCAGGGACCTTGTGCATGTCTTGTGTTGAGGAATGGCAAAGCTGGTGACTAAAGAGCAAATCCAGGGTCTTGAAGCTGCAGCTGCACTGCTCACACTGATAAGGCAGAGACACTTTCTTTGGTCTGACCTGAACCCACTGGAACTCCGGGTGCTTGCTCATGTGTTGCTTGTATGTCTCCACAAAGCGAAAGCCTTGCCCACACAAGGGACAAGTGAAGCGTCCGCGCCTATGTCGATGGATTCTCTGATGATGCCACAGTTTCTTCCAGTTTTCTAGAGTCTTACCACAGCAGGCACAGGTGTAACTTTGTGCCCGGGTGTGAGTGAGCATGTGGGCTCGGAGTCTGCCCATGTGTCTGAAGAGTCTCCCACAGCTTGGACATAAATACTTCCTGGGGTCAGAGCGGTTATCTAGTTTGTTTAACTTTGAAACAAGGTGTGAGTGATGGTGAGCAGGTATGATAGTTGACTGAAACGGTTTCTTTAAGTTAGCAGCGTATTTCTTGCGTTTTTTCTGTATTTCACTATTTGCAGCTGCGAGTGTCGAAGCTGAAGTATGTCCAGAGGAACACCTGACTGCAGGCACCGCATACTGTATTGATGTCACTGTCTCTTCCTCTTTTATCGCAGAGCCGGAGGCGCCTCCGCACAGACTGCGATGGGCATTATACTCCGACAGCACACCAAACAGCTTGTCACAATACATGCAGCGATACAACTTTGCACCACTGTGGGCTTTCATGTGGCTGTTGAACTCCTGCAGATGATTTGACACATTCTTGCAGATGTGGCACGTGTATGTAAGGGAAGGCCTGCGTCTGTTGGGCTGCAAATTGACACTTTTTCCCCCCACACAAGTGTGATTTTTTGCATTACTGTAATGAGTGAAGGATTTCTCACATCGTGTGCAGTTGTAACGCTTCACAGACCAGTGTGTCAGCTCGTGCACACGCAGGAAATAGGCCTGACCGAAAGCTTTGCCACAAATGTCACATTTATAAGGCTTCTCTCCAGTGTGGACACGCACATGTCTAAGGAGGGCAGACTGAAATGGGAATGTTTTGCCACAGAACTGACACATCTTTTGCTCCCTCTTGTCTTTGGGGACTAGTACCTGGAGTTCAGGGCTGTTTTCATGGTCGGGCTCTCTGCTGCTTATTTCAGATTTGTCGTTGTCAGGCTCCTGGTCCAGCATTTTTGCATGAGTACTTATATGTGCAGCATACTCAGCGGATGACAACTTGATCTGGCAGTATGGACACTTTCGATATAATTTATTCCTCATGTGCACCTTGAGGTGAAGATTTAAGTTAGAATTTTTGCTAAAACCTTTGCCACATTCTTCGCACTTGTAGGGTCTTTCTCCTGTATGAATACGTTGATGGATGATAAACTGAGACATAAATTTACAAATTTGCCCGCAGTAACCACATTTAAAAAGAGTTTTCCCCCCTCTTTTAGTGATGGTTACATTTGGAATGTCATTTGAGTTGCCCTGCTTGTCCACCTCAACAGATTCTACTTTTTGTTGAGTGGCTTCGCTGCCTTCACTGGCTTCGCTGCCTTCACGGTTGTCTTCAAGTTCAGTTTTGGGTAACAAAACACGATTTATTCTCCTCCTTCTCTTGGCACCTTTTTTGCGTCTCAAGAACTTTCCCTGACTATTTGGACCCTCAGATTTAATGTTGGAGTAGGGACTGAGTCGTAAGGATTTGGCGGTATTTGACTGTAAAACAGGATTCAAACAATCCAGCTCTATCTCTGTGTTTTCAGCTTTCACTGCAGGGAGGGTCACGATAGGTTTAGGTAATCGTTCAGAGGACGTTAAGACATCTGCGCTGGAGGGCTCGGTGTCCCGCAAGCTTGTTTTCTCTGTAGATTCAAGCATGCTATTTGATTGTGACATCTGGATGCCACTCATGTCTGAAGACTGTGTTATTTTATCACTGAGAGGGGGACTTGCCAAGTTTCTACTGCTGAAACTCTCTAAGGGAATAACTTTGGACTCCGCTGATGGCTTGGTGGATGGCTGCAGATGTCTTTGTGGCTTTGCGCCTTCCTCTTGTTTTGTCTGCAGCTCGTGCTCTACCCTGGACTTCAGGGAGACTTGTCTTCCATTTTTATCTGCATCAGTCTCATGTTTTTCAGTGTTTAATTTCACCTGCTTATCTGTCTCTTCCTTCTTCAAACAGCATGTGTCATTGCCCAACACCGCCGATGCCTCCTGGGAAACATCCAGTCTGGATACTTTTGCTGGAACTTGCTGGTCTGCCAGTTCAGCCCCTCGTCTTTTAATATCTTGAAAGTTAAATGTATCGCTACTTTCTATGAGAGTCTCTTCAGTTTGCTTGGAGTCTACCTTGATGTCAGACTCAGTCTTTCCATCCTGTGTCAAAGGCTGTTGTTCTCCTCTACTCCTCAGTATCCGTGCAGGAAAGCTTGTATTAATGACCCTTTTACCAGCAGCTTTGGGAACCTCGGTTGGGAAAATGTTAACGTCAGTTTTTCTTGGCCTACCTCTTCTTCTTCTTGTTGTGCTGACCTCCTCATCTTGAACTGCACCAACTACAATCACATTTTTTTTTTTACAAGGTCGCCCTCTTCTTTTGCGGACCTCCGCAGGCTGTTCATTGCTGTGTGATGTAGAGCTGCACACACTCGCAGAGGTCATTTCAGAGTTAGTGTCTTTCCCTACCTCTGTTGATGTGTGATTATTGTATTGACAGTCCGTTCTGTCTTCTGTTTCACAGTTTACCAGGCTATCTGAGAGTCTTGACGAGTGGGATATGGGGGCAGCTTCAGCCAGTCCTGTTGCTTTCATTTCCTCCTCCCTCCTGGAGTTCAGGTCTTCTTCACTGCATATCTTGTCTTCAGGTATCTGTTGAGGGAAAGAATATGCATCTCTTTGACAAAAAAAATGGGAATGGTTTGCAGCACAAATCTTCTCAAATCATCAATTATTACTGTTAATGCCTAATAATTTCACCTACGGTATTACCATCTTTTAACTCAACTCTATTTAGTAAAGTCCAATAAATACATACTAATCCAAATGCATGTAAACATAGACATTGAATACAAATAGAAAACTCACATGTTGATGAATGAAAAATGTTCTAAAGTTAGAATCAAACAGTACCGATGAGTATGAGAAGTATTTCAGCCTTAAGCGATTGTTCTCCTTTCATTTGTTTTACACAAGACCAACAAAATCATGACAAACTAAGTCAACACACACTTAAACGCATTAAGATATATTATATACTTAATATTCAGACACATAAGGACAGGGTTTCAATGTTTTACACAGACAAAGAATAATTTTCCATAGCAAGCTACTCCACAAACTGAGTTATAGCAAATGTTTGGAAAACATCTATTTGTCATTTTCAAGACGTACCTGCTTGCAGTCAGGAGTGGCATGTATGGAGTTTTGCAGCTGGGATGTCACAGAGGATAACTCAGAGACTGTGTTTTGGTCACCGTGTCCTCTGCCGAAGGACATTTTACTCCCCATGTCCAGATCTGTGGATTAAACAGTGATTAAAGACGGCTATTACTCATTCATCACTGAGGTGGATTCGTACAGTAAAATGTAATGTCACAATAGCGAGGCCTGGGAGGTAAAACGATAATATAAATATAACAAATGTGTGATACATTTAAACTTATAATTACACCAGAAAACATGTGAGGCTAAAACAGGCACCACAAACCTTTTCCACCATTTGAAACGATAACACACAAAGCAAGAAATGGGCAGACATCCCAAACGAGTGTAAGTGGTTTCTTCAACTTTCACTGAGGAGCAAAAATCAGCCTTTCAATTTGAAAGAAATAATGATTTGACATTTATGGTGATAATTACCGATATCGACTGATGTGACATTTTTTGTCATATTGCTCAGCCCTATAGCAATAGCCACAACAGACTGGCCTACCTCTTATTGTTGCAGGTCTGCAAAAACAAATGTGCAAAGAACATATCTATCACAGTTGTGATTACACCTCCCGATGTGCTTATTTGTCACAATTACTTAAAAGGTGGCTGGCCTCATTGTCATCCGAGGAAATCCAGCAACTATTTGGGGCGCAGTAACTTCTTTAAATGAAAAAATATTTCTTATCAGTGATTTGAGAACTTGAACATTTATGAACGATAAAACAACAGATTGCATGCAGCTGTAAGAAAGCAATGTGGCAGTTTATTACTTGAGAACTCAAAATCAAACCTGTTAAAAAACCGGCCATGTAGCAGATTTTTGTGAAAGTGTGTTAAGTGAACTGGTAAGGCTTTCCTATCTTTTACCACCTGTGGTCGATAGTGACAACATCTTTTTTTAAGTTCCCTTTTAAAACACATTTTTGCTGAACTATAAGACAGAAAGAAATGTAACATATTCCATAAGAACATAATATATATACTTTAAGTTTACCCTGTTAATACTTTATATTTTAGTTAATTGAAACATCTTCACAATTTTGTGTTATCTTCAGAATGACTCAGTTTGTTATAGACATCGAAAATAAATCTTCTTTTGTGGTTTCTAATGTTGGCTTGTCTTTCATCTTCCTCGACGGTATGAGTGTTTCTAATGTAAACGAAGCAAATGGCTTGTGATTGTGGTTACCAATCGTCACACATACACACACTGAACCAAGAATCTGTCTTTACGGGTCACTAAACATATATTTCAAACACCAATGACGGACACGACAGCCTCAGCATTCAGTAATGAACAGATAACAGCATGACTAACAATGTAGGCGTTATCTCTGCTAGGCCAAATTGCTAGCTCTTGTTAGTTCCCGTTACAGGCCAAACGAACCGAACCGTGAACTACCATGTCACTCCATATTACTTTCCTTGATGATATAAATGCCTTTACGTGCTACTTCTCAATGCTGGCTGCAAAATAAGATAGGTGGTAGTGAACAAAAACTGCTTGCCTGTGTGGGAGAGAGACAACTCTGGTCTCTGCGTAGCCATGCACTGACCGCTGTCCAACTAGCTAGCTAGCACTGGCTAGCTCGAGGCTAACATCTGCTATGCCGTTGCTTGGCTGCTTGGCACTCTTTAAAACAGTGCATTGGTCTGTGCGTTTAGTTTATTTGGTAGGATCTGGTTTTCTCCTCTTTTTGGGGCAGTTTGCAGTAGTGAGCCCCTCGATATCCAAGTACAAAGCAACCCGAAAAAAGTGTCAATCACGCCGAGCAAGCGCACATATTGGGTGGATACTTTAAGTGCCGTGGGACATTTTGGAATAATTGATTTCAACTTTAATAGTGAAACTCTTCGTTCTAACGCTGAAAGCTTCAGTGTTAGTCAGTGCCGATCAGTATATGTCATGACATTAACCACTTACAATTATATTTGTCTCAATATTTTGTTTGTCCTACCTTAAGGTGGAACGTTTTTACTTAAAAGAATACAAGCTTACAAACAGCACTTGAACGCAGCATCCATTCTTTTGGATGCATTTACCTCATCAAAAATGGACGCACATCCTTTTCTATGAAATGGTTCCCTCTGCTGGTCTAAATGATATTGTCTGGAACTGTAAGAATAAAATTGACCAAATCATGTTTGTTATTATTGCCACCACACCTAACACCCCACAATAAAGTGCTATAAATAGACGTTACGATACAAAAATGCAGTTTTGTGTTAATCAAACTTTTGTCTTTAAAATAATTTTCTTAATCTGCAATGAAATTATTCTATGAACTACCAACAATTTTATTTAAACAGTGATCAAATGTTAAAAGCACTGTATATTGTCGATGTATCTAGTGATTAACCTTTTACAAATTTTACCTGCTGCTGATAATACAAGGCTCTTTATTTCCAACAAAGGTCAAACGCATTGTGAGTTTAAAAATATAGTTTAATACAACATACTGTATTCTATAAGTGTGACAAAGCCGGTAAGAACATGGGGTATTATGGTCAATTCCAACAGCCTCACAACACATTATAATCATACTAAAAACATATTTAAAAAACACAAAACTACTATTTAGCTGTAACTGGTTATCCCAGCAAACATGGGTAAACCATGAACATACATTTTCATCATATAATCAACTGTTACATCTTCTAAGATCATTGCAGTACAACCACCATCGTCCATCGGGAAGGATATATTTAAATGTTTACTGAAAAAAAATAAAAATAAATCCAGCTGATGCATGTTTGATGTCACTTTTTGTCATAATTGTCTTTATCTTGTAATATATTTTGGAGAAAGCCAGGAAGCAGTGTAATCATGTGCCATTAACCTGATCAGTTAAATGATTCAACCAGAAGTTGCCATCTTTTTGCACTTGGTCCTATTTTTTATTTTTTTCCTTCAAAAAATTGACATGCACGTTGGATAAGGCCTCTCCAGTCAGGTAATCAGGTCTTAATAGGAACAGATGAGGTGACTTGGTAAATCATCTCAGCAGGTTTGTCTGGACCCTTTTCCACGATGTAGCAGTCATCGTCCATATCCACTTCGGCTCCCCCATTCACAGGAGCCACCCCCTGCGCTTTTTCTAGATTAACAGCCATGACTTGGTGTATCTTTATGTTGCCAGATGCTGGAACCCCAAGTTTTATCTCACCATTCATCTGAACTGGATGTTGGCCTGCCACTGGTGTCACACTTGTTAATTTGAGGCTCTTTCTGCTACCTCGCAGTGCCATGAACTCCTTTGCTTTGACACACTTGTGCCTCTGTAGGAGCTGAGGAGTTTCAAAGGGAACAAAACAAACTCGACATGTGAATTCATTTGGTCTTGAGGATGTCAGTATGGGTCTACTTGGTACACCTAATAAGAGTGTTGCAGGCCTCTTCAACTGCCCAGAGGGAGTCACAAGACGCCCTTGGCTGCTTTTGATGGATGCACTGGGATTTCGACTGTAGGTCTTGGATGGCAGAGAGACGAAAGGTTTGGGTGGATTTGTATTCTGTCTCCTAAACTGCTGTGATGGAGAGACACGAAGCCCCTGGTTGCTTTGACTGTATGTTCTGATGTTCATGTTTTTCGACTGAAGGGTTGAATTGCCATGGGTTGTCTGACTTCCACTGTTGCCTGCACTTGGATTCTGGCTTTTAAAATTTAGGAATGAAGTGACCTCTTGCCCCTGAGGAGCCTGACTCAGACTCCTGACAGGTCCTGCTTCATTTTGCATCGCGTAACCTGACGGTCTTGCAGTAATGAGTTTGAATTTGGTAGTATTGCTTGGTGAGTTACAAACATGGAAGCGAGGCACTATCTTTTTGCTGGAGAGCAGCAGCCCACATCCTATACAGCCTGAAACTTTAAATAGAACATGCGAACTGTGATGGGATATAAGGTCTGTCTTTGAAGTAAAACACTGCCCACATTTACTGCAGGAGAAAGTTTTTTTCTTGCTAAATGTGCGCACCGTTTGCAACAACACTACTGGCTGGTAAATTGTCCAAAGATCCACTGTTGGTGAACCTACGCCAGCAAAAATGTTCTTCATGTCTGTTACCGAAGAGATAGGATTTTGGAGCAACGTTGCTTGTGACATTGAAGGGTACAACTCAGGCACTTGTGAAATCAGCGCAGACTGCATGGGAACTTGAGACATAAGAGCTGAAGTCAAGGGCACCTGAATTATCGGCTTCACTGGCAAAGAAATGGATGGCACTATTCCTAATTTAGGTGCTTTCCAAACAACATCACCCGTCTGTAATCTTTTCAGCTGTGCTTCCTCTGCAATGCGCTTTTCATTCCTGCGCTTCCTGATTGTTTCATGATCAAGCACTTGGTGTCCTGGTTCATGTGTAGTACTGTGCTCGAGCATGTCATTGTAGTCAGTAAACTCAGTTCCACAAGAGCAAATGTGACTTGCAGCAGAACACATATGTTCCTCAAGGCATCTTCTATCTGCAAATATCTGCTCACAGCTGAAACAAAACCGCCCAGCATTCTTCAAGTCTTGTCCTAAGCCATCCTCCAGGATGTTTTGCAGTTTTTGCTTCCCTCTCTCCATGTTCACGTTGGACACGGATGTGTTCACTGTTGAAACGCAGCACACTTAGGCACCTAACCTGTTGTAGACAAGTTATGAAATATTTTAATTCAAACAGGGCATTATTAAAATAACAAAATATCGAATATACTGTATCAATTCAATCATTTCATGCTGTATTTACATGACTACCAAGAGCTCATCGTGCTAATGCTACATAATGCTACATACAAAAATGAATTGCTTTCTAGGCTAAGCACTGACAGCTGCACTAACTTAGAGTAAAAAATACTATCTTTAACCTTTAAAGAGTATTTGCTCCTGATTGAAGGCGAGCACAAGCAGTTGATGAACTCTATAATGTTTTACCATGTTCCCTGTCGGCTCTGAAATAACCACATAGCATATACAATCATTCAGGTTTTACGTTATTATATTAACTAAACATTTATAACTATTACAATGGAATATTTGTAGTCATATGTAGGAGAGTTACGTTTTATTCTTTTATCGTCATTTTGTTGAACGCGCGCTTGCCTTGCTAGTAGCCTGGAATGCTAACGATAGCATCTACTAGCTAACGTAAATTACAGATGGCTTACCTTCACATTAAATTACTTCAAATTCAGCTGTCTCAGTATTCAGGTATACGGCTGAAACAATCTACCAACAGCGTGTCGGTTGCCTTTTTCAGACATTCACACACTGGAAAACTAGCCGGCGTTTTAGAATTGCAGTTAGCATGTTAGCCACATAAAAACAGAGGAGGAAGTGTCCACTCTCTTCTTCTGTGTATGGCGCGCTTCGAAAGGCAGAAGTCCAACAGGGTTATACTGACACCTATAGACAGGAGGTTCTCTTTTTCTTATACTCTTCATAATGAGGTACTTGGAGTTGGGGGAAATTAGGCTGCATTCACACTGCAAGCTTTTGCTTGGATCCACATTTTTTGTTTGGCGTTTCACATAACTTTTTATTTGTGGCCTGGATCGGACACTGATCTTTGGGAATCTAATAAGATAAGATAAGATATTACTTTATTGATCCCCAGAGGGGAAATTCGGGCGTTGCAGCAGCAAGACAGAGAAGCAGGTAATACAGAAATCAAAAGTCAAAAACAGAATAGGTAAGATAAATACAAATAAAATAACAATAGGAGACACAAAAGAATATAAATAGTGAGGTGGATTTTATGGAATATGGAATCTTATTTTAAATAATCAGATTTCATGTGACTTGTGTTGTTCACATTGTCATAATAAATCAATTGTGAGTCACATAGGAGCGTCAAAAAATCAGATTAAGGTCACTTTTACCTGCAGTGTGAAAGCAGCCTTAGTATGCAGTCCACTGCAAACCTTAATGCTTAATTCCAATTTTTGGCTCTGATTTAATTGTAGTTTGGATGTTGACATTACTTTTTTAAATCTGTTCTGTTTTAGATTCCTGTGTGAACTAGTCATGGTCCTGAAGTGACCCGCATGCATAAAAACAACCACTAACACCTCACACGCAGCACAGGAGAGAGATTATTACACAATAGGCAAAACTGATGATCTAACCACTTGCAGATGGACAACCTTTACAATTATTAAGGTAATTTTGTTTCTAAAAAAGTGGTTAACTTCTTACCAGAGCACTTCACCATGGTAACTAATGCTGTTCGGATAATTTTCAAAATAATAAAACAACCTGTGTGAAACTCAGTTTGCTGACTAATTAGATCTCTTGATCACATACCTCCATGAACGGTTCGAGAGGGGAAGAGGGAGAGAGACCAACACATTATTTTAGTTTCCTGTTATTATTTTTCATTTGAAGTTTATGATCATTAATATATCATTGAAGCTTTACAGTTATCATTCTACAACAAAGCCTGAAAAGCCATCCTAAACATTTAGAAATGCCACATATTACAAAATAATTAATTTAAGGAGAGAAAAGGCTTGTTATCTTTAGATCTATTGTGCATTAAGTGATATTACAAGCCATGATTTACACATTCACAACCTGTAATGTTTTTGTTTTTTTGCTGTTCTTCCTGCATTTGTTGCAGCAGCTGTGGTTTTATGTGAACAAGGCCTAAGTGGCCCAGATCTGATTTGAAAAGATCAGATTCCTTGTGACTTTTGCTGTTCACAGTCATAAAAAATGAGTCGTATTAGAGCAAAACAAATCAGATTTGGGTCACTTTTACCTGCAGTGTGAACACAGTCAAAGAAATGCAGAACAGTTTATATTGTGAAGTCTTATCTATGTTGATTTTAAAATTGAGCTTGACTGGTAACTCTTGACCTTGGAAATAGACAAAACAATCCTCAGTCTAATCACAAGCAAGCTAGTGGCCTCTAAACACCAGGGCCCGGATTCACGAAGCCTCCTAAAGTACTAAGAGTTGCTCTTAGTGACAAAATTCTAAGAACATTCTTAGATTCAAGACATTTTCTAAGAATTTCCCTTCAAAGTTCAGACTAGATCCTTGTAAAGATGAAAGTTATTCACAAAGTGTTTTAGCCTTTAAAAGAGCTCCTAAGGTGTAAAACTGTTAGGAGTAGTGAGGAGGACTTCTAACAGGCTTAAAAGTTTCTTAAGCTGAGGAGAAAATAGAGAAATGTTCTTCAAACACTACATGAAGAGTATTTTTGATTCAGTTGGGCAGAACAGACAAAAATGATTTGTGCAGACATTTCAATCCGTCTACAGCTGTTTTCAGTACATAGTGAGACATGCATGTTGAGGTTCTCTACGTTTGGTTACCTCCAATCACTAATTAAGACCCTTCACCTGTTGATATAACTCTCAGCATGTGATTTTAAACATTTTGCAGGCTTTACTTTTAAAGTACGTCTTACAAATTATCACACGGATGCTATTTTCTGTTAATTACACTATGTTTGACAAGATTCTGTGATTGACTTTTTTTTCCCCATTTTGTTGGATCAACCAATCACAGCTTCTGAAAAAATGTGTCATACCTAACAACAGGGTCAACCACACCTCCTCACTGAGATAAAACTTACTGTCCCTTCCTTGCTCAAGAGTTGCTCTGAGAATGTTCCTAAATCACTCCTAGGCTAAAAATCCTTGCTAGGGGTTTTTAAACTAAGTTAGGAGCTCTCTAAGAGGATTCTCAGAATGTTTGTGAATACGGTCCCAGGATCCTCTAGAGGTAAAGCAAACATCTATATTTCAGCTGTGTGCACTTTGGAAGAGTAAACAGAATTATTTATGTTCAACCTACTGGTGTTAATTATGGTGAACATACTGGCTGCCATCACTGAGTCCACCTCCATCATCATCTGGTCCATGCTACCACTGCCAAGGACGAGGGGATGCCACTGAAAGGGGTTCCTCCAGGATCCTGAGACGTGCAGGAGAGATGATGGACAACTACAACGGCCTCGTCACAAAGACCCGGTCCCCCAACTGACATCCGCTTTTATTTTTCGACGCAAGATTTTGTATCATTGTAAAGTCTCCACATCTGACTCATGAATGCATTTAAACACCCCTTAGTCAATATCATGCATGTTATTAGTTAGACTCCACAAAAGTTATTGTATGTGAATAACTACTTGGCATAATATCTATCTATATATCTATCCTGGCTGTAGCCCTTCTCTACCAATAGTACTGACCTGCTATCTTATTAATAATCTAGCCTCAACAGAAAGGAGCTTGCATTACATTATCCCGTACATAACCCAGAGGTAGATGTACCCAATCAACACCAAAATGCACCCTGTGTAGTTTTTTTTAACTACTTCTCAATAAGAAAACACTTAACTCTTATTAACGTGGAAAAAGAAATGTCAAAAATGTGTATCTGGTATACTCAATGGTAGGGCTGGGTGATATGACCTCAAATCAATATCACGATTCATTGAACATTTGACCTCGATTGCGATGAATGAACGATTATTTCGTTTTTTGCCCTCATAGTTCACTGACATGGTCTCTACTGTAAATATGCTCAACTATTAAAGCTGGGATATTGTTTCTAATGAAAGAGTGCTGATATCTGATGAACTATTTTGTGGTTATTTATTGAATGTTTCGAACTGAAATCAAAGCATCGCTTGAAATGAAAATGACACATTTTTGTTTTAAAGTAGAAATGAACTTCTCTAAAACAGTAGAAAATAAATAACCTGTATTTATTGCAAACAGTTTTTCCGCAGTGTTTACATTTGACTTCTTCTTGTTCGGTGTCGTCTTCCCTAAAGACAAAATGTGTCCAAACGACGGACATTGCTTCCATGACGATTGGACGTGTCATCATGTGACTCTGCCCTGAAAATAATCAAAATAATCGACATGGGCAAGATGACGTCCGTTAGAGGTTCTGAATGTCGGTTTCGATTAATTTTCGATTAATTGCCCGGCCCGACTCAATGGGTACTCTAAATACAACTGAAACCACATCAACATCAATAGTGGAACAAAGACCCAGTTATAAAATGTCATAACTCAGTTTACAGATTTCATAATGGATACACACTCTTGACTACAATTTCTTTTACTTCAGGTTTCATTTATGACTGACTTTACACTTGGTACATTTTGATAGCAATGTTAAAATAATGTCTTTAGTGTTTTGTGTAAAATTTCTTTATAACAACATTTTTGCCATTTCACAAAACAAAACATTATTCTTTTTACATACTAGTATCTTTATTTACACCACAAACAAGCTACATCACGTTCTTGTGATAAAGTTTGATGACCAAACATTTATTTACAGACTAAGTAGGCTGTGAGATAAAATTATTAAGTTGACTAAACAAAATGTACAGGGCAGCAAAGCTTTCTTTACATTGTGAAGCTACTAAAACACTCGTAGAGTTGAATTTAAAAAAGTTAAAAAAAAAAATGGCTGTACAATGTCATCACCTCTAGACAGTAGAAAAAAATAATCAACAAATAAAAAAACTAAATTTGAAAAGAGACATATGGGAAGAACATGGCATAACAAAATTGCCATTTTTCTGAACTCTCAGGTTAAGTTTTTTTTTTTTTTAAACTGAATTGACATTAAGAAGCTAGTTGTTCTTGTGGTTTTCGATTAGTGTCTCCAGCCATGATGCGATGAATCCTCCTGCGGTGGTTTTTGAGTGACTTGAGGCTTGGATATGTACCCTGGCAAACATCACAGCGATATGATTCAGACTGTTTGTGGGTAAGTAGGTGTTTCTGCAAACTTTCTACAGTGCCAAACCAGCGAAGGCAAACAGGGCAACGCACAGGCTTTATGGACGGCTTTATGGGCGGCTTGCAAGCCCCGCTCCTCTGGTGAAATAAAAGACTGATTGTGTTTGGGAAGTCAGAGTTGCAGTGTGAACAGTGATACGTTTTGGGCAGGTTTAGGGGCGGGTTTGTAGCTCGTGCACCTTTGCATCGATTCCAGGTTAAATGCCTTCGAAGGGAACAACGAGTGGCAAAGGTGTTGCCACATTTTGTGCATACAAGCCGTTGCTGTTTTAAGGATGGATTTGGAAGCTGCACTGCTTTGACAGTTTGCTTTGGTGCAGGCTGATGCACTGAGGGAGGTGACTGCTGTGGAGGCCCCTGCTGCTGAAATCGAAGTAAAAGAGGTTGTGATCTTTGTGGCTGTAATCCTTTCAGCAGTTGGTGATGAGGATGCATATGAATCTGCAAATGTACTTCATAGTCTGCCCAAGAGCTGACAGTCTCTCCACAAGTGGGACATGTGTATGATTCCTGTGCATGCTTCTGCAAATGCTCTAGGAGAAGCCGAGGTGACGTAAATCCAACGCCACACTCACATGTCACTCTCCTTGGAAGTACTGAGGGCAATGACATGATACCCCAGTTGCCTCCATCATCCGCCTGGGTTTGACTGTCTGCTGCATGGCCTGATACACTCTGTTGAACAGTCCCTTCTGCAGCATTTGATATTGTTCGCTGTAACTGACACTTCTTTCTGTGAACCATCATGTTATCTTTGCGGTTAAAGACCCTCCCACAAACAAAACAAGGAAACATTGGTCTATTGTTGTTGGAATTTGGTTGCTTGGCACCCTGAGGACCACCCTGTGCTACAACACTTAGTCCCCGTGGCCTAAACCCACACAGCCGTAGATGGCGCCTCAAAGTAGCAGGCCGACTGTAGGTTTTCTGGCACCTGGTACAAGGGTAACGTTTTACACCATCTCTGACAAAATAGCGCAGGCTATGGGGTGCTGTCTCTGCATGTTGGACTGATGGAGATTTCTTCCCCTCAGCACCATTATCTGCTTTCTCTGCAGGGCTAAGAACCTCCATTTCATCATCCAGGGGCATTGTCCACTGCCCTTCATCACTGTCTTCTTTAGCACCTGCTGATGAATCCCAGCAACCTTTTTCTTCTTCTTTCTGTAGCAACACTCCACACAGAGCAGCATCCTTACTCTGCTCCATCATAGAAGATTTGGGATAAAATGGGGAGAAGCTTTGTGCTGGATGCACCCAGGCCAGCTGTGAAACTGCAGACTGATCTGAATCTGGAGAGGTAAACTCTACCTTGATACGACTATTTACTTCAGTGCCCACAGCAACACTCTTGGGAATTTGAGATCCAGCAATAACCTCTACATCTGTGTTGGCTTTACTGTTTGATCTAAGTATTAGCATTTTCTGAACGGGGGAATTGGGCAGTCCAGGGAGCACTGACCTAGGGCCCTGGCACTTGTGCATTTTTAGGTTCCATCTCCGTGCATAGCTGTGCTTGCACAACGGACAAAAGAAAACTTTTCTTGCATTGTTTTGACTATGGAATGGCATTATTTTGGGATTATTTTTGAAAGAGCTTGACAGCTGTGTGGGCTTGTTTCCCACTTGAGGGCATACATGATTGTCATTTAACGGTACACGCCCAATAATAAGTTGTTTGCAGCGACGGCAACATTTAATCCTCTCTTTTTTGTGCAAGAAATGATGCTCTGTTAGTCTGTCCAAGTTTTGAAAGACCCTACGACAGCGGCCACATTGATACCTCCCATACATGCTATTATTACCAGGGTCCTTAAGCTTTTGACGAGTCTCAAGTACCACAACAGGCGAGAAAGTCTTAGTCAGAGAGACAACTCGCTTTTTACTGGACTCAAGAACTTTGCTGATGGAAGGACCTTTTGTCTTTATACCAGGTGTTGAAAGCAGACGCCTCAACTGGGCAATTGAAAGATCATTTACTGGGGAATCCTCCGTTTTTGCTCCTGGTGTTACGTCAACTTGGACCACTTCTTCTTTTGGGGTTACAGCGTGATCAATCTCATTCGGGGACTGAGAAGCTGGAGAACACTTGCTGTATGCTGACGCTAGCAGCTTCATAAGGGCATTATTTTCTGGTAAACTCTCACTATTTTCAAAGGTATGCACTGAATTTGTTGTGTCCTGGAAATGCTTGTCCTCTACAGCCTCTGGCATTTGCTCTGATATGGCTGACATGTTCTCAAGTTGTTTGTCACTTTCATCTTGTGGGGGTGTACACTGGCCTTGAGGAAGGGTTGTTATGGCAATACCATCTTCCAAGCTTACATCTTCTTTACTGCGTGTTGATGGGGATAACTCGACAGCTGGGGGCCTTGAGGTAGAAGGACAACTAAGGACCAAATCCGGCTGGTTTATAGTTGGACTGAATGATACATTTTGGGTGGGCAGAGCTTTAGTGCACCCAGTTCCAGAGAGAGTACTGTTATCAAGGGAGTGCATTTGCTGTGGTTGAGAAACACAAGACACATGTGATTGCTTATGCTCAAGCATAAGACTAAAGTCCTGAAATTCCTCTCCACAATCACAAATATAAAAAGAAGGTAAAGTGCTCTCAGGAACAAGTGTGGATTGACTTGGTTGCTCAGTGGATGAGTCTCTACTTGAAACCAGCGTTTCATGTGGGCTGCTGCTAGACTGTGGAGGAGCAGGGGCCTTGGGGAGTTCACTCGCATGGGTTGCCTGATGTACTAGCAAGGAGGCCAATCCTGTGAAGGTGGCAGAACATGCCACACAACGAAACACTTTTGATGATGAAGTACTTCCCTGTAACCCAAGCATCATGGCAGCCAAACACACAAGGTAATCCAGGCGTTGAGTTCATGCAAGCGAGCTTCCTGTAAATCACACAAAACAGAGAGAATGTCACAGTTTAACATTTGCAAATAATGTTTTTTTCAATAATTGTCTTTCTATTTGTTCTACCAAAGTAAGCCAAAGACCCTTTCTCTAAGTCAGTCTTACTGGTTTAGCATTTTCTGAAATGGTTTCATTTATATTGATGTAAAACAAATGAAATGTAAGGATTTCTTCAAAATATGGTCATTAAAGAAAGTGTAAGGGAGTTCATTTTGTATGTATTTTTTCTCATATTTGAGAATGTCTTTTACATCCAGAAATCAATCAATTGATAAACTGCCCATGGGGAAAAATACTGTATCAGTAGTCTCTGCAGAACTGCATCATTGCACATGAGTGGAGTCTTCAACAAGCTAAGTAGTATCGGGCTAGTTCACAATAATGGCAGAGAAAAGTAGCTTGATACAGGTTAGGATGCACAGCACTCTCCTCAAAAACACTCTCTCATGGACTCTGCACCGCCAGTGATGTAAAGCAGGTACATGTATTTGGGGCCAGAGGGCCTAGACCAGTCAAGAATATATGAAGAACATGCTTTTGCTTAGTCACTGCTGCCTTGGACTGCATTCTCTCCCACGATCTTACTCCACAGAGCATCTCATGAATGCCCTTGATTGCAACATGAAGAGACACAGACCTGCCTGCAAATCTATCAGGTCTTCTGCAGAAATGGGAACACCTCCAACAGCCAGCTACAGATTCATGCCCCATTTCCAATGGCTTTGCATAGCACGCTGTATATTTGCAACTCTATCACTTGCAGGAGGAAAAAGTGATGCAGACCTGTGATACAGCCATATTGACTTAGAAAAGGGCTAAACCATGACCGTCTTACTGAGCTGGAACCCAATTTGAAGTCACGTTTGGTCCCATATACAAGTCACCAGAAATGTGACACTCTTGTAAGAAAACAAAGTTAATGTAACAGATGTTCAGGTCTAACTAAAGTAAACAATTAATTCATTTGACACACATCATCACAGTGTCGGTGTCTTTTTGCAAAATGTACTCACAAGGCAAAAGGTCCTAGAGTCACTTTACTCATTTGATTTTGTTGGGAGTACCCCCAGCAGCAACTGTTCCAGGTAAAAATAATACAATTAATCAATCAATATTAACCAATGCTGTTTTCTATTGTCTACACCTCATGGAATCTCCATAAAACAAAAAAACACCACCATTATCAACCTGTACATTTCTTATAGGATTCCACTTAGAAAAGGTTTTAAGCTTTTGAAAATGAACATCCACTGGCAGTTTTAAAGTTCTAAATAGCTAAAGGGAGAAATAGTGAACTGGGTAAATACAGTTATGAGGTCGAAAAGGCTTTTAGCAATTACGGTAAACCTTATATCACCAATATATCAAAAAATAAAATCCTGGACAAGAAATGTCTCAGTACTTGAATTCTTTTAGATTTATTTTTACTGTGAGCAAGTTTTGATAACAAATAAATATTTGAATTCATTATTTTCTGACAACATTAAAGCATTACCAAACCAGGAAACTACAACAAAAAAATCACAGTGCTTGGACTGTTAAATGGTCTATCAGTCCAATGTTTGCAGCATTTAAAAAATAGGGATGTTAAAATGTATAGTTTTATACGATGCAACCCAGTGCGGATGTGGACGATTCTGCATTGATGCAGTTGCAAAACATAATCGATTATTGCATACAGACATTGCTTGTAGATTTTCGAACAGCTGTACCTATAAGATTGATCTATTTTGGTTAACAATGTTAAGACAATCATATTGACATTGTTTTTATGGCACTTTCTAAATAATAAAAATGGAGTTCACATTGATCTGCTTTCATCCAAGATGACTGCTTGTGTTCATGGATGAAGAAGTAGCCATCATGTGCAGTAATATAGAAACCTTGAGGATGCAACCCATCGTGATATCGAATCGTTGCCAGGGTAATGGTAATTAAATTGTGAGATCAGTGAAGATACACAGCCCTATCACAATGAGTTTTTTGTTTACCAAAGTAGATTAATTATTAATGTTCTAAGATCACTGTGTTCACAGGAATACCCAAATCTAACACTTTTATGTAGTTTTTATACTTGGGTAACAATTAAGCTATTACTGTTACCACTTCATGATCTTTGATGTTTTTTAATTCTGTTGCAGTCTGATGGCTGCTTGGCTCTATCTGAAGATGTTAGTCATTCTGAGGAATTGGGTTGCTGTCTTTACTTTTACTTGCGTATAAATTGCTTTATAACAGCAAAGCTTTGGATCATACAAAAAAAGACCACAACATAATCTATGACCTTTAATCAGAACATGTCAAATTGATGGGGATTGAAGCCTTATATGCGCCTTGCTTTATCCGACTGACACATTGTGTAAGACAAGCTTAACAAGCCAGTGAGCCTCCAACATGAGGTGAACATAAACAAAACAATAAACACACAGAGACCCGTCGCTCGTACCACAACATCTCGGGGGTCTAGCGCTAACGTATTGTTAGCTTGCTAATACTGACGAGCATACTAAAGTTATTTTCCAACAGGCGTTACTGTTAAACACATAAAGCATGACCGTTTTAATGACCTACACATCTATGCGAATAAGACTTTCACACGGATTGTATTTATTTGCAGCGTTGCAAGCTTTGCACCCCACCTAAACATACACAGCGCTCGGGTTTTTTAGCTCGTCCAAACATCTCAGATGGGTTGCTAGTGCATGCTAACCAGGGGGAGGTGGCCGACCACGTTCATGAAGAAGGCCGGAGAATTGAAGAACTGACATGGATAAGCTATCTACCATGGCATGTAGACCAGCTTCTGCACAATATTCAACCATCTCTTATTTTCATGTACTTACCAACCACAGGAGCCAAGACCTTATCCCTCGAAGCGAAGCAACAATGGCTGGGCATGGGGAGAAGAAATGGTTCAATAGACATCTGGTCATGCAGAGACCATGAACTCTCAAGGGAAACGCTTTCCGTGCAGCTCCTCCGTGGAAAAAAAAACGCGATACTCCGCCAAGAGGTAGAGCGGCGAGCTGAGAAGGTTGAGTGCTGCAGCTGCGATAGGCGCGGAACGGAAAGACACAAGAGGTTGTTCCGCGCATGCGCAGTCAACCGCAGTCCACTACAGAAAGAAGAGTGACAGAAAGTGCTTACCGGTAGTTCTGCACCATGGCCTCTATGTGATTTGTCGCTGTGGCGGCAATTGAAATTGCAGGCCATGTGATTATTCTAGGCTGGCTAAAAAGAATTTGCTATAAGAAAACAAAATGCAACATATTATGCAGAAAATGAGCTAACCACTACACATCCAGCAATAATAACTTTGCATTTGAATTACTTTAGTAATTCGTCTATTGTATATTGGCTTTAATGCCGCAGTCTTATGTAGACTATTTTCTCATGTTTGCACACAGTGCTAGGGGAATTCATCTGCAGAACACTATCAATTACCATATTTCTCTCGTATAAATTAATATAAATGAAGTTAAGGCTGTCAATTAGGATGACTTAAACTGCACTTAGACCTCAAATTAAAGCCAGACAAATAAGAGGACTTGATTTCACAGCAAGGGGTCCACTGTGCACAAATCCATTGTAAATATACATTTGATTCTAGTTTATCTTATGCATTGCACTTGTATTATTTATTAGGCCCTATTGCACTTTTTGGCTTGACAAGAATTTAGTACAGTGTGACTCTTAAGCGTGTCACCTCAAGGGCTGTAAAGCACACAGTATCCGCCTTTAATACAGCCTGTTCAAAACGTATGGTTACACTGTTGTTTTAAAAGTGCTATATTAATAAAGTCTTACTTACTTACTTACTTACTGTTATACAGATTTACTGTTGTGCATTAAACCTACAGTGGAAGCAGTAACGGGTGAATATGTTTGTGTAAATGATGGAGCCAGCAGGACAGAACAGGACCATGTGCACGTAAAGCTGAAGCTGTACGTTAACATGCTGTCCCTAAGCCAATCTAAGTTCTTGGTTCTTTCAAGTCAAGCATGGAGGACCTGAGTACTTTCTTTAGGAGAACAACTAGGTTCAAGTTGTTGGATGATCATCCTGGTCACGATGTGGGGGCAGGTGAGATCTTGACAGTTGACACATATTTTGCACACACTGCAATGATGAAAAAGGTTCTTTTATGAATTGTAATCATCACTTTTGCCCTTGCTGTCTTGCAGTGTTAAATAAGAGAATCATTTGCAGACTTTGCCAATCAAATATTTCAAAGTTGCAAGGTGATAATGTTAATGGGAGACTTGGTTAACACCTAAGATTGAAGTTCTCTCATTCTTCTGTTGGCCAGAAGCTCAATACCTTCATATCAGTAACATGAATACATTATGCCAATGATTTATATAATTGAGCTTCATATGATTTATACACTGAGTAGAAGATCTCCAAGTTCTGGTTGAAGATGATAACCATTCCTTAAAGCCCTCTTCTGATTGATAAGAAAGCTAAGTAGTCATTGGCTGTGAAGATTGTTACTTACCTGTAGCTTGACTATCAGAGGACAGCTTAGAAAAGGTGCAGGCAAACAAAGACAGAGAGATGTGTTGCAAAGAGGTTTTAAAGAGTCTTTTCTGTGTTGCAGGCCCACATCACTGGATCTGTCCCCCAAGATTTTTTTGCATGTCAGTTTTAAGGTCATTCAAAAATTGAAGGGACTTCTGCAGTTTCCATTTACAATGAAGTCTCATGTTTTGTGTTTGACCACTCACTTAATGTTCAGTAGAGCAAAGCACAACACTAGAACTACCTAATCTTCATGTTACTACACCCGTTTAACTTTAAGAAAAAGTGGATCACCATTTGAAGTTTACTTTTTACAAAATCATGACTAGAGCATCATGACTTTGCTCGTCAGTAGCCTGAACTAATGATTAGTTGATTCTGTCACCAGCACACTGCTACAGAACTGTTTTTTTGTCCCTGCGTGTCCTGTTTATGGTCATACTCGCATCACTTTAAATTTGATTGGCATACATTTACATTTCATTAGGTTTCTTTAGTCCTTAGACAGGGGAGAGGAAGCCAACAGACACACAGGCAGTAGGTACAAAAGACAGAGAAAGGCCCCAGTCCTCATGTCTGTGAGGTTTCTTTAGCTATCTGGACTCTCACAACCAGCTTTCAAACTTATTATTTCTAACCTAGGAGGGTGTAAATTCTTACATTATGAATAAATGGCCTTTTCATACCAAGCCAACGGATGCTAAGTTTGCTTTCTAGCTTTCCCTGAAGTGCCCCAAAAAAATTAAAAAGACAATCCAAAAATATTTTCTGTAGACTTTACTCGATATTTGAATCCATTAATCCAAATTTCTTTAAAAAGTAACATCATCAGTTTATGAAAGGATAATTCAGTATGAATGTTTCAAACTTCTGTACAAGATGCTCATTTATATCAAAAACAACTCATAGGGAAAAACAGAACAGAGGATAACAGAACATTTCTCAAGTATGTTTAGTCCATGAACAGTCCAGAGAAAATATCAAGATAGAACTGACGTTTGAAATTTTACATCTGTCAAAAATAAGGACTAAAAACTATTTAAAAAAAAAATGTCCAACATAAAAAATGACCATGCTTGATCAAAAACTTGAGTCTTTATCAAAGACATTTCATAAACATTAAATCCAATCATGTTTGTATTCATCTTTGATTCAAAATGTCAATCAACTTTACACAATTTCATCAATTTACAAACACTGTCAAGAAAATATGTGGCTACTTAAATGTATACAATGTAACTTATTAAAAGGTAAGACTATACACTATGTAAAAGGGAACTTAGGAGAATATGCCCCGTCAAAGTGACATGATCAAAGAGCTTGTAAATATACAAGGGCAAAAAATACAAATCGGATATGGGTAGTGATTACCAGCCGAGTAACACAACCAGATGTAAGGCATGAAAAAATAACTCAAGGAACTTTAGTCTCAGTTATTCAAAGGAAACACAAGATAGATGGTATATAACAACCCATTCTCTACTGAGAGGACCCGACATGAGTCTGTTGATGTTCCTCCAATAAGTGAGGGAAAGCAAAGGCTTTGTCGCATTCTGTGCATTCATATACAACTTCGCCAACATGACTCTCTTGGTGCTGCTTAAGTAAAGAGCACTGGCTGAAAGACTTGTAGCACATATCACAGCGGTACTCTCCACCTTCTTTTTCAGCATGCAGTCTCATATGCAAAGATAGATCCTCCGCTGAATCGAACTCAATCCGGCACTGGGTACATTTGAGTTTGTTGTCTGCCCACTGATCGCTACTTTGAGTGGTAAACTTCTGACTGTGCCTTCGCTCGTGCTGTTTAAGGTACCTTCTCAGGGCAAACCTTTTTCCACAAAGCTCACATTTGAATGGCTTGTTATCTGTGTGCTGTTCATTTTGATGCTCCAAAAGACTACTCTTTGAGGAGAATTGCATTGAGCAAACAACGCAATCATGCACATCCTCTCCGGTGACATCAACCTCCTCTTCCTCTCCTGCTGCTTGATGGTAGTTCATAGTGGATGTCATAGCTGGTGGATTTGAGTCTTTAGTCTGCTTCCCTCTGTGTTGCTGATGGGAACATTGGTGCTGGAGGAAAGCATTGCTTCCCAAAAAGCTCTTGCCACATTCTGGGCATTCAAACTCAGCAGCTGATGTCAGATGACTGCTCTCATGCTCTTTTAGCTTACTCTCAGAGGGAAAAGATATTTTACAAATTTTGCATTCAAATGAATCATCAGGATGCATGGGAAAATGATGAATCAATTCAGTGGCACTGGCAAAACACTGGTGACAAACAGGACAAATGAAACCATGTGGACCTCCGTCTTCATCTTCAGTGTTGTGATCACTTTCTGCTGCAGTATTAACATGGCTCTTAGCATGGCTCAGAAAGTCCTGTGATGAAGAAAAACTACTGTTGCATTGATTACATGGATATTCACAACTAGACCATGATATTTTATGGGTGGCCCTGTGCTTTTTCAGGTGTGATGCATGGAGAAAATGTCTGTCGCATTCTGAACAAGAGTATTGTCGCTCTTTGGCTGCAATGCAACCATGCTCTGAAAGCTCCTCTGGGTCTTTGAAACGCTCACTGCAGACACCACAGCGGTATTTGAGTTCAGCAAGTGACACAGGCTTTTCTTTTTCTTCCCTTGAGACTGAAGGTACTTGAAGCTCTCTTGACTTAGAATGGCTTTTTCGATGCTCAGCTCTACTGCTCTTGGAGGGAAACACACGATTGCATATGTCACATGGGAAACTTTCTTCACGATGGGTGGACATGTGTTCAGCCAACTGTGAGGGTCCTGTGAAGCTGAGGTGACACTTGGAACAACGGTATGGACGGCTCTTTCCATGGGTATGCTTGTGTTTACGCAGTGCGAAGAGAGAGACAAACCCCCTGCCGCATAACTGACACTGAAATTCAGACTTGTGCATTCGTTGATGTTGCTGCAACTGGGATGCCTGAAAAAAACATCTACCACACTCGGCACATTCATGTGGTTTTTCACCCAGGTGGCAACGCTGATGATCCTCAAGACTTTCTGATGTTGGGAAAGTCTTGCCACATACATGGCACGGAAAGTATGGCGCAGAGTCTGAGTCCCCGTCCTCACAGCTGTGATTTTCATCCAAATCACTTCCAGCAGGTGTGCTAAGTTGACTGCTGGGTAGTTTTTCATTACAGCTTTTGTTCTGTACATTACTCTCATGATCCTTCAGCTCTTTTTGATGCCATGCTTTGTAATGTCTCGCCAATGATTTTTTGGATGCATAGGCCTTGTTACAGAAACGACAAGTGTATACATCCTCTGGATGGTCGTCTTTGTAATGATTACACAAAGATTGTCTTGTCCAAAATCTTTGATTACATAATTTGCAAGAATAAGGTCTACTGGGGTCGTGACATGTTCTGTGGATTTCAAGCTCAGATTGGGAGTTAAGAGCCATGGAGCAGTCAGGGCAAGAATAATTCTTAGTTGTGCCAAGATGGCTCCTCATGTGTTTTTGGAGATTTCCTTGACTAGAGCATATCTTCCCACATTTAGTACATGCATTGCGCTTTTTCTCTTGCTCCTCTCTTCCGTGGTCTTCTAGGTGACTAATAAGCATTAAGCCATCCGAGAAGCTCTGATCACACTCTGAACATTGGTACTGCACAGTTTTCTTGTCTTTTCCAGAGTTGCTTCTAACCTGGTTTTCTTCTGATTTTTCGTGGGAGTCATCTATCAAATCCTTTGGACAGGAGGAGTGGGTCTGTAAAACCCCAGTGCCAGTTGATTTGGAGTCATCTTTAAACACTAGAGCAGAGTCATTAGGTGCAAAATCCATCTTTGCTTTCAAGGGGACTTCTAACTGCCTTGTGTAATTACTCCCTGAAATATTTGCCGATCTACATTTCCTGTAGTGATTGCGATGAAGGTTTTTATTCCAGAACCCTCTTTTACATATTTTACAGTTAAAAGGATGCTCTGTACTATGCACACGCTGATGAGATTTTAGTCCATTTTTACATGAAAATGACATGTCACACTCTAGGCATGAATACTGGTTGGGCTCCTCCAAATCAAGAGCTGTATCTAGTTTACAGATAACATTAGCGCCATCACTTAACCCTTTGTCATAACCATCATCCAAAGGCTCTTCTTTGATGTTTGGAATATTTGACAGATGATGTTGTAGGGGAGCAGTAGTCACTGGGGGTACTATTGTTTCCATCTTGTGTGCATTTAAGAAATGTTCTTGGAGCTGTGAAAATAGCAGAAAACGGGAACTACAATATGCACAGGAAAAGCCTTTAGGTTGGCTGTGAGAGGTTGACTGTTTGCTTTGGCCAACTGTTGGCTCTGAAAAGCTTGGCTTTAGAGAGCAATGTTTTTTGTGATTTTCAAGTTTAAGATGAGTGAAAAACCCTCCACATCCATCACAAAGCACTTTATTTTGGCCATGTTTCTTGCTACACTTTGGGTAATGACGCTTCACATAATCCTTCCTTATGAATCTCTCACCACAATAAAGACAGGGGTATGGCTTCTCTCCTGTGTGCAGGCGAGTGTGCATGACTAACTGCGAAATGCATGCAAATGCACGGGGACAGTAGCTACACATATGTCTGTTCCTTTTGTCAAAATATGGTTGGAATCTCTTAAGAACTCTATTCCGCACCTCAAGTGGGGGGATTGTCAAGTTGTCAGTGGATGAATTAGTGCCTAGTGATAAGACTTGTTTTGCTCTGGAGACGTTTCTGCATTTTGTCATCTTTAGATGCTTTTTCAGAGTTTTTGCATGAGCAAAAGCTGTCAAACACTTTGGGCACTTGAATAGTTTTGTGACATGGTACATAGTGTTATGTCGGGAAAGTTTAGACTGAGTTGGGAAGCTCCTTGAGCAGACTTTGCAATCAAATGTCTCCTGCTTTTCAGCCAAATCAATGCCAAACTTATTTTGCCAACCCCTGCCAATATCATTTAAGCTGACTTTGGGAATGCGGACTTCCAATCGCTGCTTTTTCCCTCTGCAACGAGTCTGATGTACTTTCAGATGATCATACCTTGAATAGCAACTGTCGCAGGCTCTACAGCGATATGGTTTCACTTCATTGTGTGTCAAAATGTGACGTCTCAGGTTTCGTGGTTTCATGAAGGTCTTTGTGCAGAATTTGCATTTCATTACAGTTTCACCTTCTGCTTGGAGCTTCTGTGCTGTTGTTCTGAGAGTAGGAATGCTTGACGATTCTGTTGCAGCAACACTTTCCACCTTAACCCGCACCTTATCTCGAGTGCCATTACACAGAGCTTCATGCAGTGAGCACGGTTTACGACCTCGAAATCCTTTGCCGCAGTATGAACATAAAAAGGGTTGCACACCGGTATGTGTGTAAAGGTGTCTCAACAGTACAGATCTGTACCTGAACTTCTCTGAACAGTGGGAGCACTTAAACGGAAGCATCTTGTTTGCACTGGACTGCAAAGGCTTTTTCTGTACATTCTGGGGTGTCTGTGAGATTCTTTTACTAGGAGAGGAAAAGACAGCACTGGTCTCTGTCGTTTTCTCACAATTGTTCTTATGTCGTGTTAATTTTCTTGATTCAAAGTATTTCCCACATCTAGAGCATGGATCCAGAGAGTCTGTCTTGTGGCCACTGTGATGTTTTATCAGGCGGGTTTTGTCTTTTAACACCCGTGGACAATAGTCACACTGAAGAGATATCTTAGTTTTACTGTAAGGATCCATTGCGACACGAAGTCTGGTTGGAGCTGGCAAACACCTTTTATTGTGAACTGTAAGGGTGAAATTATGGTAAAACTGTTTCCCACAGTTTGTGCAGGAAAAGGGTTTGTCGCCAGTATGTGTGACCATATGGCGCAGCAAGTAGCGGCGATGATTGAAACCACGCTTGCAAAATGGACACTGGGTTGAAGAAGACCGCGATATATGCATTGGGAAATGTTTTCTTAGGAGGTTGGCATCGTTAAATAGTTCTCTGCATAAGGAGCACTGCAGCTGTTTTGGACTACTTTCCTCTTTCATTGAGTCCAGGGACGGCTGTGGTTTTATCAGCTTTCTTTCTTCAGGCCGAGATGTCTTTCCTTCTTGTTTTTTGTGGGTGCGTAGATGTTTGAGGAGATGTGCAGGATACTGGAACTCCATAGTGCAGTCTGGGCATTTAAGCATTCCTCTTTTAATATGTGTGCTTCTGTGCTGGATCAGTTCCCCAATAGTTGGTAGAATCTTTCTGCAGACAGTGCACTGTATCCTTCTCTGGTGAACAGCTTTATGACCAATCAGGTAGGCATGTTTCTTGAATTTTTTCCCACATTCAAGACAGTGGTATGGTCTTTCACCTCTGTGAATGCGCTCATGATTCTTTAGTGACTGCACTGTGCTGAAAGATTTTCCACAAAAATGACAGGTCGGGCCAAGAATGCTATTGGTTTCAGTTGATTTCAAGTCGTTTTTACTGTCTTCATTCTTTGGACTACTTACATTTGCTGGTTTAGACATGGTAGAGAAAACTGATCTTCTGTACTTGGTAACTTTGCCAGTGAGTTTACTCAATTCATGTTTCTTCATATGCTTGTACTTTCCAGAAGCATGGTAAAATATTGCTGGACAAAGGTTACATTTGTAACCAGGTTGCAACTTTGCTGCGAGGGATGCTTGTTTTTTCTGTTCATTTTCCCTTGACAGGGTTTTTGTCTCTTTTGCATTGGACTGTCTTCCCTGCTCATTCTCCTTTTGCCTCGACATAGTCTCTTTTGAAAGCTGACTGAGATAGTCTCTGAGGCAAAATGATTTTATATGTCTATAACGGTTTGATGATAAAGTGAAGGTAGTGTGGCACAAGGGACATGGGAATTTACCGTCAATTTTACCCTTGCCACCAAATACAGAATCTTTGACACATTGACGTAAATGTCGATTCCTGTTGTATGAATACTTGAAAAGCCGTGGGCAAAGAGGGCATTTGAAGTTTATGCTAGTCTCATTCTTCAGTGTTTGGTTTTTCTCAACATTGAGTGTTTTTGTACAAAGACTTGACAAAACTTCACATTTCTGCTTCATGTGTTTGTTGAAGAAGTGTTTTCTGACCTGCTGTGGAGTCGAGAACGCTTTACCACATAAACTACACAGATTGTGTTTGTAAATGTCAACAAGCTTTACAAAACAGTTGCGCAGTTTTGCAGATGGCTTCTCCTGTGCCACAGTCTTTGATGGTGATGATATAGTTGTGCCGATAACTGCGTCTGAACTTTTCACTGGCAATTGTGGCATCCTGTATCTGCAGTTTCTACGCTTGTGTCTTTGAAGGGTACATGACTGTGAAAAATATGTTCCACATTCATTACACTTGTAAGGCGTTCTGCCAGTGTGAGACCGCATGTGTGAGATGTAATTAAGTCGTTTTGAAAACTTGAGTTGGCACCTATTGCATTTGTGAATGACGTTTTTTCTTTTCTTCTGTAAACTTGAATCGGAAGAGAGCCGAGGGTTTTCTGAAGCACTTGAGCCTTTAGTTTCACCACACAAGTGTTTTTCTGCTCGTTCATTTCTCATCAGGTAGAGGTTGCAAGTCTGGCAAAACTGAAAATCTTGTCCTGAATGGCAACAATGGTGGTGTTCTATTAGATGATCCACATTGTAGGTTGTGTGCTGGCAATTTGCACAATGAAAGGAGTTAACCGTTCCATTTATTGTCTCTGACGTCTTCAATATCACAACAGGTTGCAGTTTTCTCTTTTGTGAAGAGGATTTAAGTTGAGGCACTTGTCCTTCGACATGATTCATGCTGTTACCATCAAGTCTGGCCAAAGGCGCGTCTCCATACTGACTGATGTGAGGTTTTGTTTCATCAGTGTCACATGACGAGTCCTCTCTTGACAGGGGTTCACCATACAACATGCCAAGTACTGGTGGTTCTTTTGTAGATGTATCCAACCCTTGAAATGATTCTCTTGAGTTTTCAGCAACATCTCCAATAAGACTCTCTGGTGCAGGTGCCACTGGCATTTGATTTAGAGACTGATGCTCAAAAAGACAAGCAGCTGTATTTGCTTTCTCTGTTGCACTTGTCCTTTCCTCTTCAAGACAGGGAGCAATGTCTGTTTTTGAGTTGTTTGTCTGTACACTTAAATCTCTGCTATGAAAATCACCTTTACTTAATTTGTCACCAATTTCCACCGATAGACCGTCACAAGTGACATCAGGATTATTGTGATCTGGATCCGGAGGAGTGTTAGTATTTGTCCTCTCTGCAGCACTTGTCCATTCTTTATCTTGACAGGAATTTTCCTCTGTGCTGGCGCTACTTGACTGTAAGCAGAATTCTGTGTGACTTGCAATTGATTTCTCAACCTTTTCACTTCCATGGCAAGAATGATCATCTGTCATTACAGTACAGCTCCCACAATCATTTTCCTCTGCTCTACTAGACTCGTGTGCAGAATACTGTAAACAGGATTCGGCATTGCTTTTCAAATTATTGGTGCATTCCCTCACTTCAGGAGTAAAATCTTGAGAATCAGGCACATCGATGTCTGCTAGATCTGAAGATTGGGAGGTATTTGACTTAATGTCTTTGTCCACACAGTTGGTCTTCTGGTTTTCATCTTGATCATCCTTGGAGTTAGGATTTGAGCAAGTCTGCTCATCAAAAATCCCCTTTTCCGATGTAACATGTTCTTTCCTTTCCCCCCTTAGGACTTCACATTCATGTAGCTGCTCCTCTGCCATGTCTCCATCTTGTCCCCCTGTGAGGATTGGATTGTCCAATCCCACATTTTCTTGGCAGAGTGATTGCTTTGTTTCTTTTCTTACAAATTCTCCAATGTTATCTTGCTCGTTTTTAGAAACAGTCATGCAACTTAAAGAACTTGCTGTGATGTGCTCTTCGTTTTTTCCATCATCAGTTATGTTTTCAATGGCACTCTGGATGTGTGCCGTTTCCTCTTGTTTTCTCTCAATTTCATTTATTTGTTTTTGACAACAATCATTATCATTTCCATCCTCTAAAGGCTCCCCCCCTGTATTTGACAACATGTCCAAAGGAGAGGGCTTGTCTTTTGCTGCATGATTTTTAATTTTGTCTAAACTGCTGATCTTATCATGTCCACTCTGAACTGTATGTCCTACTGTCTTCATGTTTGAAGGGCTTTGCCCATTGTTATTAGCTCCAGACATATGAGGATATTGACTTCTTTCTGGGATAGTCATATTTCCAGTAGGAGGAAAAAGCCATTCTGATGAGCTGTGTTTGCTAGCCATGCCAATTTTAGGTTTTGGAACTGAACTACTTGCCATAAATTTACAAGAGGGCTTTGTTTCAATGACATCAGCATCTGAGCAGCTACTAACATCTGAATAGTTCTCAAAAATGGATGTAGCAAGCATTCCACAGTCCTGGTTTATTCCTTGTATGTCTGTTGCCACGGACGAAGGAAAGGATCCAGATGTTGACAGTCTATCTGTGGCAAAATTTGAGATTTCACTATTTGGCAAGTAGTCTTTCTCCATTTGTCCGACATCAGCTTCCCACTGAGTTTCTTTGTAGTATCTTTGAAAAACGCAGTCTGAAGCAGAATTTGAGTAACAGTTTGTGTTAAAGTTTGAGTTTGTTGCAGGGGCTTCATGTAAAGCCACTGTTCTAGAGAAGTCATGGTGTCCAATGAAGTTTTCTATATCCTCTGAAGGAATTCTTTCAGACTCTGTCCTTCTCAAAGTTGTTGGATCTGATGCTAAAGGTGGAGGATTATGGAAGTATGAATCCCACCCATTAGCCATTTTTGCTCAAAGCTAGGTCTTTTTTTACACAATCCTGAAAACAAAAAAAAGCACAGAATTATGTGAAATATACTGTCCGCATTATCATACAAAAAGTTATACCGAAATTGCAAAGAAAATCTGACCTTTTCTTTGAGCAAGATCTTTCCAGGATGACGTGGGTTACATCTGAAAGGAAACCTAGAGAAAAATATGAATTAGTTGTATTATTGTTAGGTGACAATAACATCTCCTTTAAAGCAATCAAAATTATTTCCATATTTATTTGCCAAACATTTGCAATTTATCATTCTGTTGTATTTAAGTGCAAAGTTTGTCACTAAAAATCTCGAAGCCATGGTGTCAGATTACCCAGTTCCCGACAGGCTTCACTAAGCAACAATTGATTCCAGACAAAGGGTAAAACTATTTTGGATCAAGTCATTGGGAGAATCAAAAGGAGCCTGCAGGTGAGCACTTTGCGGAAAATTTCAGCTTGATCCAAAGGCAACTGGACTGGTTGAAGATCTTGAAGATGCTTCACCTCTCCTTCAGTAAGGCAGCTTCAGTTCTAAAATATCTGGTGGACAGAGCTGGCCAGGGAAGACTGTTTGTTTGAAAGGGGGGTTAAAGAAGCCATCTATGTTAAGGTGGGAAAACCATCCCTTAACCAAGATGGTGGTCTGAGACACCATCTTTCACCAACCTACAATGCTTTTTTGAATTAACTCCCAAAACAACTGAAGCCCCAGTCCCACCTTGGAACATGTGACTCCAACAACCCACAGACGACTGGGGGGTGTTAACGACTCTAGACAAAACCAGGTTAACAACTCCGCTAACAACTCTGATGCGAGTCATCCTTGATGATCCACCAAGGCTTAAGTTTCTAGCTCTGCCAAACAGCTTAAGAACTTAAGAAGCCTTTCGAAGGAGAGGTGAAACGTTTACAAGATCTTCAACCAGTCCCATTGCCTTTGGATCAAGCTTCTAATTTACCATGACTTGGATGACTGAGAACCTACACAGAAACTTTGTGGCAAAATGTGCACTTATGAGGCATTGCCATGCAAGGCCTAACAGATTAACATGGGGCTACTTCTCCAAAAGAAATGCCCATGGATTTGGTAATATGCCTGTGAGAGAAGGCTTGGTGCATTGAACCTATCTATTAGAACCAAATCTTATAGGTAGAAGACACTGGAGATATTTTACCAGCCTTCTTCTAGACTGCAGTTGGAGTCCTTTAGGAACTACAGTTTGTTTGGAACTAGCTGCATAGCTGAGAGATGGTTGTGGCCAGAGTGGTGCTTTGTGAATTTTTGAGCAAGTAGTTTGAAAGATTTCTTGGTACAAGAACATCATAGACAAAAGATTGATAATTAACTAAGCAGTTGTTAAATTAAATCTGGGCCTTGACATTATATCTTAAAACTTGTGTGAAGAATGAAACATAGCTCTCACCTAGTCACCATATTTGTCTGAGTGATCCTGTGTGAGCGAATGAGCTGGATGTGCTCAGGTAATTTTGGCTAGGCAGTAGTGGCAGTGTGGCCTGGACTATCTACTGCAAAGTACATATCCTACACTATCCACTGTCCTGTTAAACAAAGGCATAAAGCCCAGCAACTGTCATGCTGGGTGATGCTACAGGCAGCATAATCTGAAGAGAACAGGCACCAATGGCGGACCTGCAAATTCTGGTGTTCTCTGGCAAATGCCAATTGAGCTGAATGGTGCTGGGCTGTGATCACAATGTCCCACTACAGGATGTAGGGCTGTCATACCTTCATGGAGTCTGTTTCGGACAATTTGGTCCGAAACATGCACACCAGTAGCCTGCAAGGTGTCATTTCTTAGGGCTCTGGCAGTGCTTTCCTGTTCTTCCTTTCACAAAGAAGCAGATACTGGCCCTACTGCTGAGTTGCCCTTCTATGGCCAGACTTGCTCTCCTTGTACAGCTGCTGGTTCCCTTGTTTCTCCTCTATTCTCTTGAGACTGTGGTGGGAGACACAGTAAGGCTTCTTGCAACCACACATACCAATGTGACATCCTTGAGGAGCTGGACTACCTGTGCAACCTGATTGGGCTGCAGGTATTGCCTCATGCAACCAGTAACAATGAGGACACTAGCAGAACACAACACTAGAGAAGAATCAGTCAGAAAGTATAAGGAGAGACCAATTGTATGTGGCCACCACATGCAAAACCTTTTTGGGGGTTGTCTTTCTTTTGCCTATCAATCTGTTGACACTTTCATTTGCATCAAAGCAAGTGAATTTGATTCACATCAACTTTTACTCTCTAAATGGACAGATTGACTTTTAAGGTTTAACTGACTTGGTGTTATACAGTGATGATTTAGTGATCCTTTACTTTTTTTTGCAGTACATCATTCATTGCCATGAGGCCAGTCTGGCATCTCAAGCCTTCAAATTCCAAGGATCTTCCAAAGATCTGCTACTCAATGGATTGACTGGATTACATTTCATGTCTCATCAGTATCAAAAGCAAATCCTTACCAATGCAGGTACTTTAATCATTTACATGGTTACTTATGGCCATAATTGCTTATATCTATTTTGTAAGAACAGGCTCGCTCAGCAAAGGCAACCTTATTCAAACTTAAAGCCAGTATAGATAGTGGCAATTATTTAAAATTGAGAAATGTGTAATAATTCTAGAGGCCCTTTATTTAGGCATCATTTGATTCAGTGGCTTTACAGTAGAACTGTTTCGGAGTAATTAAATCCCTATCAGTGGAAAAAAATGAGCTCCAGATTTTAATTTTACTGGATAGAATCCTTCATACATTTCTCTATTTCCTTTTTAAACAAGCATTACTTAAGGAAGAAAACCAGAGAATACACAACAATTAAAGGGATACTTCACCCATTTGCATTAAGCTTTGTATCATTAGAAACCTGGTAGGATGTTTGAATGGTCGTGCATCCAGCCCTCATTTTCCCCTGAGACAGGAAAGCTCCTTATTATTTCCTGAAAAGGAGCCTCCGATGACGCAAAAATCGTCATTCTGCGCCATCGGAGGCTGTTTTGGTTAGCAGAGGTGAAACATCGCTAGTTCCTCATATTTTCGACCACTGAAGCTACAGACCTATTACAGATCAGTGGGCGGGACCTCACTGCCAGAATCTAAACTTAACGTCCACCATCTTGCTAGTAAGCTATGCTAACAGGCTCTGTGGAGAAAGCTGAAGAAGAACCGAGAATAGCGAAAAAAGTATGTTTCAACTTCAAACTGATATGGATGAAGGGGATTTTGAAGGTCTTGTGCTCGAACCGGATTTTCATGGCTATCTCTACGAGCCGCAATATAACGGTGAGCAGTTGAGGCTGATGGAGGAACGGGAGCTGTCTGCCTCCGACAGACAGGTCTCAGCAGCTGGGGCACAAGATCTGCCTGTTGCCGGCGGAGCTGGGGCGGACTGGTGGTGTCGGTGCTCTCATTGTTTGCCTATGGACACAGACATAGAGTCCGTTTGCTGCCAGGAATTTCTAAGATGCCAATTCCTTCTGGAAGAAATCTTGTAATCAGTTGAGAAAATGGCCGTATGTGTTGTAGATAGACTGTAAATACACCGTAGCTTCAGTGGGAGTCGCCTGCGGTGCTGTGCATTCTGGGAGTTGTTGTCTTTCATCAACAGGAGCCAAGAAGACACTTTCTGCCTTTTCTCGGCCAAGAAGGCACCAACTTCAAAATGTATTTCACATTTCTACTACATATATGACCCAATTTCAATACAGATTCATGTTTCAACGAGTGAAGTATCCCTTTAAGTAATTTATTTTTTTAATTACCTGGTGTTCCAATGTCTGCTGGTTGCTAAATCTTCAAAGACATCATTTCAGGTTACCTTTAAAATGGAGAGAAATTCTTATAAGTACAATAGGAACCTATATTTGGGTTTTCCCAGCAATATTTTTTTCCAGAAGATATTGCATCAGCCAAGACAAATCAAGACGTAAGCCCATTAGATACTTGCAACAAAAGTAAAACCATTCAAGCATGGTCTTAAGATCTTGACAATCTGCACATAAAAACCATAGACTTAAATTTGCAGCACATTATGGTATTGGTAATTGAGTTTATCACTTATGTCAAAAGCCCTTATTAAATTCCCCTTAATCAATTCATTCACACGCACAAACACACCGGAGACATCAAAATGGTGAGTTACCATTAGAAATGGTGGAAAAAAAATCGATGTATGTAAAAATCGAGATTCTTATCTTCTGAGATTTTAAATAGATCCAAACCAACAGGGCGCAAGAAATGGTTATTTACAGAGTTTGAACATTTTTGGTTTGCACTTTGGATGGCGTCACAACATACTCTTTAATGGGCCCGACAGACAGAGCCAGACAGAGCGGAGCTCAGACAAACAGTCAGCGAGGGGAGGTATAGTCCTGATGTTTAAACTGTTGCTGTTTTTCTGCTCTTTCTTGGTTTTTACAAGTTATCAACAAGCCTCTCCACTCGAAGCTCACCTGTTCTGATAACAGAAATGAGAATCAAATGACTTTATGAAACAGAGGTAGGCGATAGGGTTTAATCCCGGGAGACGGGATTCCCGGGAAATCTGATCAAGAATGATGGGAAATGGGGAATAAAATAAAATAAAAATCGCGCCTCTATTGTAGTGCTGCCTTTAAGCAACCCTTATAAAACCAATATTTTACAGAACTCCATTATATAAACTAACGAAATCCACGAGTGTGCCATTACGCACAGAGGTGGAGAGACTTGAAACTTTGCGCACAGAGGTGGAGAGATATGAAACAGAAACTTCAATCGATCATCAGTTCTACTAATGTAAATCAGTTTAGCACAGAATAGTGGGATCTACACTGCAGACTGTTGTCTCTTTTAACAGACGCTGTCCAAACAGCTCCAACGTGCAATAAGTGCGCACTGATGTCCGTGTGTCTGCTCGTCCGATGGGGGGGATGTATTTCGTGACATTTTTGTCTCTTCCTGCCGCGCCGGAGCAGCAATCTCTCTGTGCTCCGGGACCTCAGGGTTTACAAATTAAGCACTGCTTATAGCTTTTCAGAAGACATATCACAGAAAATCCACTTGGCATTTCATAATTAGCATTGCAGCAGATGTCACGCACGCAGCACACTTGATCATTGCAAACTGATAGCCTGTGTTGATGGACATAAACTGTGTTCTTTTGCCCTAATAATGTTAAAAATAATATACAAAAATGTCAGTTTGGGATTTAGGAACACATAGGCCTATTTGAATAATGTCAAAACATTAGGCCTACTTGGGTTTAGCTGCAAAAAAAAAACGCTATTTCCCGGGATTCCCGGGAAATTGGTCGTCTTTTCCCGGGATCAGATCCATCTAATTTTCGGGAAAAATATGAAACCCTAGTAGGCGATCATATCAGGGCGGTCCAGCCCTCAGTTGTTGTTTATTTTTAACAGTACAGTTGTTTATTTCTATGCATTGATTTTAATGCATGCCGCTTGAAGTGATGTCAGTCACAGTCAAGGGTACTGGTATGAAGCTACAGTTGTAAGAATTCTGCAGGGTTAAAAAAAACAAGATCTTGATGTCTACATGATTTCGATTGAATTCATCACTGTTTAAAAATGTACATGATGAACACTAAAAAAGATTCAGAATGAAATATACAAAGTGGTGCAGGAAACCCTCAAATTGTGCATAAAGCATTAATCAGAATGTACAGAAAGACATTTCTGGTGCTAAAAAGGTTCTGGGGGAAACCTCCAGAGCCCCAACAAAGACATAAATAGACTGAACTTATTAGCACAGTATGGTGCATTTAAAAACATAATACAGGGAAATAAGAATGATAAGTAAGGGCTTTGCCTTTATCAGATAGGATATCACTCATGTCGCAAAAAGATCTGGAGAAACTCATCCATGCCTTTATCTCCTCCAGCCTTGATTATTGTAATTCATTATACACCTGTCTCAGTAAAAAATCAATCCACCGTCTTCAAACAATCCAAAACGCAGGAGCCCGGCTTTTAACAAGAACAAACAAATGTGCCCATATCACTCCAATCTTAACATCCCTTCACTGGCTCCCTGATGATTTTACAATTCATTTTAAGATTATTTTAATTACTTTTAAAAGGCACAACATGGGCTGGCCCCTTCCTATATTTCTGAGCTTTTAACCCCTTATGAACCAGGACGCAGTCCAAGATCCTCTGGCAGAGTCCTACTGGCTGTTCCAAGGTCCAGGTTAAAAACAAAAGGGGACAGGGCCTTTGCTGTCAGAGCACCCGGACTTTGGAACAGCCTACCAGAGGAGATCAGACTTGCAGAGTCAGTTTATTGTTTTACATCTCTACTTAAGACATTCTTTTACAAAATTGCTTTTACTCTGTGATTTCATTTTATTAGTCGGATTTTATTGACGGTTTGTTTACTTTCTGTCTGTTGCTTTTATTGTCTCTCTGCTTTTATTGTCTGTTGTAAAGCACCTTGTTACTTGTATAGAAAAGTGCTATACAAATAAAGTATTATTATTATTAAGGAAATTCTGCTCTCTCCTCAACAAAGTGCTGAGGCTAGATTTGATAATCACGGCCACTGCGATGAGGGCTATAATTTTCGTACATGGGGTGCGTGAAATAACTGCTAGGCTATTGGTAGCCCCCATTTTGTGTATTTGAAGTAACAGTTGAAAATGTAAAGCTGACTGGGCTTTTGCACATGTCAAATCAGCTCCATCAGCACAGTGAGAAAAGGTTTTCCTGTTTCCAGCTCATGTAGCACAAGCAGCATAAAATGTATGCTTAAATATTTGAATCTCTCTCCCACTAACTGACAGCCACGCCTGCTTGCATTAATGAAATACAGAGTTTGATGCCAGCTGTTCTGGACTACATATGCTTGACATGAGTGTCACATACAGTTACATGGGTGACCATGGCAACCGGCAAATGTTTTACCCACATAAAAAAAAACACAAATTCAGGACATAACTGCATCAAAAGCTGAACATTTTCTGCAGAGAATTTGATTCCTCAACAAGAAATCTCCTGGGTAGACACAAAGAACCGTGGCCTTCCATATGCCCTTGCAAGTTGCTGTTTAACTGAGAAATGTTAGTTTACCACAGTGTCAGATCTAGTCTTAAATGCTAGGACTAAGGGAGGTCAGTTAGCACTAGGGTTGCAAAATTCCAGGAATTTTCAAAATTGAAAACTTTCCATGGGAATTAACGGGAATAAACCGGGAATTTACAAAATTGAAGGTTGGCCCTTAACAGGGAACTTAAATATAGTTGGGGAAAATATATTTCAGCATAATCTTGACTAAAACAATCAGATTCCATGCAAGTACACTTGAATATCTGCTATTCCTCAATCACATGCACAGAGCACACTGCTTACTGCAGGGCTATTGAGGCCACGCCCCCTACATGCACTGTGCACTCCTCCATCACATGCACAGATGATTTCTAGAACCCTGGACCACACTTTTGAGCCCAGAGCACAAGACTATAGAAGCCACACATTTTAGCCCGTGGACTACCTAAAGGGAAGTAAGTTTGGATGATATTATGGGGTAATATATTTTAAAAATTTGATGTAAATCTGGTGAAATGTCATCATTTTAAATTGTATTATTTTGCATGGATGTCTGCTTAAGACAAAACAAAATGTTTATATTTATGCTTGGATGTGATACAGTTAGATTAAATTACTCTTAATTTCAAGTTAACATACATTCCCATAGAAAGTTTCCGATTTGGAATATTTCCAAAATTCCCAGTTTAACTTCCCATGGAAAGTTTCCAGAAATTTACTGGAAATGTTCCAACCCTTTGCAAACCTAGTTAGCACACACCATATCAAAGCCTTTTTAAATAACAATTGCTTACGTCACCTTGACTGTAGAAAAAAAAAGTTGATTAAATTACTTTTGCATAAAATTGGTTCAAGAGTAAATTGTTGACAGTTATTAATTTCTGAGTGAAAAGTAATGTTCCTTGACAAGTGGTTACAATGGTTGGCCAGTGATCTGAACAGCCAGTGGCTTGGAAGGTAAATTTAACTAAATGTCAACCCCCTATAAGTGTAGAAAATAACAGATAAAACTGCAAAAAGTGAGAATTAATTGTATGAAAAAGCAAGGATTAGATAAGAGGGCTGAAATTATGCCCAAAAGTAGGGTTGGGTATCGTGTGTTCTTGTGTATGAGACAAATACTAACCAAATTCAGACAAAATAAACCTCTCATAACCTACTACCTATTTTGAGAACATAAACGGTGAATAAAAAAGTGCCAGGAGCAAAATCCATACATTTCATTCACTTATAGTAACAAAAAAGCCAGCCATGGTCGAGGCTCTACTACAAATGTTAAAGATGTCATGTTTAGTATTGGTTGACTGACACTATCACTTTAACACAGTACGGAAGCTCCACCACAGAATCAAACAACTGTATATGTCCCAGCCTAGTGTATGATTTTACATAGGGATGCCAGGGACTGCTTTGTTTCAGCATTGTTAAGAAAATAATAAAATTCACAATCAAAAGAATCTTGCGGGCCAATTACTGTTTGCTAAGAGAGACCTCAAATTGAACGTGTTTACACTTTTGACAGGGGTCTTTTTGGAGCAGATTTTACAAGTTGCATAATCTAAATAAATGCTAAATTTTGCAGAGAAGGTTCCTAAAAGAGGTAAGTTATATTCAGTTTAGGTACCAGTGCAGTCGGCGTTGCCCTCATGCGCCCCGGTTGGCTTGTTAATACTGCGAGAAATCATTTTTGTGGTTACAGCGACGGCCCTACCATACACACAATGCTTTGCCAATTTGTTTCCACCCAATTTGTGCAGACATTTTCACTCTTATCTGTTATTAACTTTGCAGCAGTTACAATTCTGCCTGCTCACTTTTAATGTAATATTTCAAAACAGTGGAATAGTAACAGTCAAGCTTTGAACAAGCTGTGTAAGAGAAGGTAGTGCGAGCAGACACTGATTGAATCGGGCTCCATAACGTTGAGAAGAATTTATAGAGAAATTCTTGAAGAATTGGGAAATAAAGATTTTATGGATTATTATGACAATATTTTGTGTTATCAGAGAGACTGTCCAAGATATGGCGGAGGGCAATTCTTAGGAATTACAATGTTTTTTTTCTTTCTACAGGATGACAAAGAATGCAGATGTTTGATGCAACTCAAACACACATAGCTTCATAGGCTACAGCACCCTTTTACCCCTACAGGGGAGACTTTTGGATAGGTGAACTAATTAAACAAATCAATGAAGATGTGAATTTGTTGATTTCACACTGGACTCAGAGATTGTTTTTTTTTTTTTTTAATCTTTGAATAGGGTAATAGTGTTTAGTTTACTGAGAATACTGTAAAATCCTTTTTTAGAAATTAAGACTCCACATCAATAGACACAATAAATGGTCCAGATGTGTTATACATTATTCAACTTCATCCTGTAAACTTTTTAGTGTTGTAGTTTAGACGAGGATGAGAATTCTTGCGATCATTATTGCATACACTATATGACCACCTGGATGCAGTTTGTTTCTCTGGTCCTCATTGTGTGTTTATAAGATGTTGCACTCTTAAACCAGTCTGGACAGAGGACAAATAGAAAACGACAAGATCAGCTCAACAAATAACAAACATAACCCTGAGCAACTTTGTGTGGTTAGTGACTCGAACCACGTGTGATATTTTAACACTGGCGTTGATCGTTATTTTGTGTAAAACTAGCTAGCTAGCCGGCTACCTCACTCACTATCACAATGCTAGCTAGCACTGAAAATCGACAGCTAATGGCTTCCCTGCAGCCGGTCTTAAGTAGGATCTCTTACCAGTTCAGTGTTTCCCTTCCGTCCTTCCCCGCAAGATTGGCTTCACGGTTTATCCGCTACATGGTCTTGGTTTTATTAATCACGTAGCAGACTGAAAGACGATGCGCCTCGGGTTTCTCTACAGTAGTCTTGACGATGGTTTCCGTCTTCCCAGGGAGACCTCCTTTCTTTCTGGACTCTTAGTCCGTGGTAGTCGTTCAGCCCTAAAACCTCTGGTTTTATCCTACACGACGCAAGCTACAAAGCTTATTGTTGTGCTCCGGATACTGGCGCTAGGTTTTGTTCCCTCCCCATCACGCTGATATTACTTTGCGCATTTTCACACAATGTGCCCGGAATTGTACGTACGTTATACAACGGTGTAATGATTACAACCAATAACAAGGTGCGGGGAATCCGAGAGCCCGCCCCTCCGCGCTTTATGGCTGTTCCTGTCAGAGCCGAGCTTGGCGGAGCGGTAGGACGACTGCTTCCGGCCGACTGCACCGCGGTTGCCTCCTTGCTGCTGCTGCTGCAGCTGCTCCTGCACTCCCTGTGTGCTGTGGTAGGTGCACTACTTGTGCCGACAGAAACCAGGCTGATCATTACAGTTCTCAGTGGGGAAGTGCTCCCATATGCAGTTTCAGTACAACTGTGTTGATTTTCACAACAACAATTATTGGGGGACTCAATCAAAACCTGCTAGACAAAGTGGACTTGATGGAGTTGGTCCTTAAAGGGTTAATAGGTTGCTCACAACCATTTTGTGGACATGTTTTGCTACAAAATGGCGCCCTCCCTTTTTGTGCAGACCAACTGCAAGCCCCTTAGGCTAGGAGAAACCAGTTCTTATGGGAAAAACACAGACATAGTTCCATAAGGAAAAAACATAATGTGGACATAATGGGCATGAAGGACCTACTGACTTTACTTTCATTGTTAAATCCAAATTATTAAATCATCTTACTTCTAATACCCCCCACTTTCATGCATTATGGCTTCCATTAAAAAAATTAAATAAGTTTGCTACATGGGCGCACTCCCCAGATATAGGCTGTGTTAAAGGATGTTGTCCTTGCAAGTTCAAATATGAATGGACCGGTTATGACTGAAAGACTTTTTGAGGATGTGCCATAAGACCATTTTCAAGGTAAAAAAAAATGTGTATGGATGTTCTTAGAAGCCACACTTCTGGGCAACACAAAAACCTTACTGTCCTATGGCGCTGTGATAAGCTAAGTGGGAATATAAGGATAAACTTTTGAAACTCCAGAAAGGCCTTTGTGGTAATGCACTTTGTGCAGAGAGAAGGTAGTGGATGTGTTGTTGTGGAACGTGAAAAAAGAGAACTTTGAAAGAAACTCAAAACCTGCCTTTCTTCCTTCCCTATGCCTGACAAATGCTGCTTTAGGGCTGACATTGCTTTCATATGGATAGTTTTGATGGGATAAAGAGTTCAGTTCAGGGGCTGATCCTCATAGTTCTAACAAAGTAAAATGTGGGATAGAGGTTGGGCTGGGGTCGACCTAACAGATCTGACAACCATTCTGACACCCTGAAGGTTGGGCATGTGATTCTTGAGAAATTTTGGCTATATTCAGACATGCCCAAAAATACATCCAATAACTCCCCATCCAACTGTGTTCCTTCAGAAGCTCCGCCCCCAAATTCCTGAAATGATTATTGCTAGGGTAACAACTCATTCATAGCTAGCACAATTACGAAAAAGGTTTATTTTATGCTGTCCATGGGTTAGTCCTGTGGGACTTCCATTTTCTGATTATAATTATGAAAGTTTCTTATTCAGAGTAAAGAAGCTTACCAAGACGGAAATCTGAGTGTTACATGTTGCTGGAATTGTGCTTTGTGGCTTGGTGTTTTCACACATGTAGAATACTTATGAATTTGTCCTGGTGTGCTGCATGTGTGAACGCAACTGGCCACATTTTTACCCTAATTTTACCGGTATTTTTTCCTGCCAGTTCCCTTGTACATGTAAAGTCAGAGTAAGCTGATGCAGCAGGAAATATTCAAGTATTCACCACAAGCAAGCGTGTGCGTTTGTGTGATGCATATCAGGGAATGGTGGGCAACCGTCACAATCATTGTCCACCTTTGTACATAAATAAGTCCAATTACAACTACCATTGATCTAAAGGCTAAAACTCATCACAGCTTTAGACTGTTTTTGCTTCGTCAAACATTTCCACACCATCCATTTAAAGTCATGTCCTGCCTCCAGAGACAACCCCCCCCATTCAGATGTCGAAAGTCTAGCACTGTGAGTTGCATGTGTGACCAGGCAGGTCGGGATGATTTTAGTGGCATCCTGCCCTGAAAGTTCCTTGAAATTTTCGGGCCTGCATTTGTGCAAAAGGCTAATTAATTCATGCCCATAAACAGAGCCAGGGAGTGTACACACCAGACTACTTTAAGGCTCAGATCAGACAGTAAGGAGATATTTGCTGAGTTTGCCTTTGACAGCAGTCAAGGACCAATTGGTTACCATGTGATATTTTTTATGTAGATTTATTACAGCACCAGATTGTGGAGTGATGTGGCAATTTTCAATGGAATGAACGGTTCAGCATCTTGGAACATGGTTTTCCAATTTTATCAACTTGTGTTTAAACAGTATTGCAACCTATTAAGCGTATACTGGTGCTGTTACATTGTTTTCATGACCAAACCAAGTACTCCTGTCCAATTAACCCTTGAATATTCAGCTGAGGACCTTGTTGGCAGTTGATCCCAGGGGAAAACTGGCCAATAAAAGAGACTACTGCTATTGGCCAACAACTACTTCTTTAAAAATAAGATTAAAAAAAAGGTGGACGACATCACAGCTCCCCAAAAGTGAAGCCAAATAATTTTAGTGCCACCTTCTGGCTGGCTGCTGTATAGGTAATAAGCTCTGCCTAAACATTGTTAACTGATGGCACATGGGTCTAACGAGAAAATAAAAAAAAACACGTACAATTTTCTTAAACCTGGTTTCCGTCTTTAGAGTGAGCTCCTACCATGCTAATTTATGTCCCAGTTTCGATATTTCTTAAAGTTTCATATTAATTAGTTATTTGATGAAAAAAAAGAGTATAATGCATGATTTACTGTTGACAAAGGCGGCTTCTGCAGCATGTGCAATGGATTAACAGAGTAGAGGAGGAATGATGAGAGGAAAGGGGGACATGCTAACAAGAGTTGAGTTTCTTTAACCATGAGTGTTTGCTTCAGACCAACATTATACTCTCTGCTTTCAACTGACCAGAGGGATCTTTGCCGTTTTGTTGGCAAGTTGATTGTGTGTTTTGGATGCAGGGTTATTTTCGCTTCACTTTTCTACAGTCAGTGGTCTGTCCAATGAGGAATGAGTAACTCAGAGGGTGTTCCTTATATGTGCCCTTGCATCTTGCTTTTTTAGTGTTACCCCCTATATTCTCAGGCCTGGCAAATGTAACTGATCAATGAAACTGTATCAAACTGATTTGCAGGTGAATTCACGTTTCCCAAGTTTTATTAACACCAAGACGTATTTTGTTGTATGATGACCAAGAGGGGTCTCCTAATTTAAGTCAGGAATCTGAAATGTGCAAACAAATACATGAACATAGCATTTTTTTAGGGGCTATCACATCAGTGATTCTCATTGCCAACAATACTACAGTGATTGGATGCGGTTGACAGATCATAAGAAGGGCCCCTTGGTTATTTTTAACCATCCAGTAGTAACAGGTGCATCAAGGGTAACACATGGTCTTCTACACCAACCTTAGTAAGCAGTTAACCAATGTTACTAGTTTTAGGACATTTGAACTAGTTAACTGAAGTGAAAGTTTGTGCCACTGCCTGCATAAGCAGCACAACCAAAAATAACTTCTTGATTATTTTGGAAACCATATTGAAAAGTAACTCTAGTGAACTGTCCACACACACAGGATGACTAAATAAAATGCAATTTGTATAAAGAACCACTGGCATCTCCACTGCTCTGTTTAAAAAAAAAAGGTTTGTTATGGCTTTCAGTTGATTTGTTGGTAACCACTTGACTTTTCATCTAATACCACCAACATGACAAGTCTTAGTCAGGGGAATACACTTCCCTAAGGTTGAGCAAGGTCCTAGGCTCAAGTGCCCAAATTTCCTGGAAGAGTCCCCACACTGCACCATTAAAACCTTACTGACTTACTATACTACGCATTTGAAAAATGAATGCCTATGTGCCCCTTGAACCCCTATGTCAGGTAATCCATTATTAAAGTATGCAGCTATGGCCCCAAGACCAAATTTTCAGCAAAGCAAACTTCATCACGTCTTTACCAGCTACTTAACTATGTCTAGAATGGACAAAGCTGCTAACAAACTACAATTCTACAATTCTACAATTCACTTAGCAGACGCTTTTATCCAAAGCGAAATACATCAGAGAGTAAGAACAACACAAGCAAGGATCAAGGAAAAAATAAAGGAACAATGTCAGTAAGGAAGAACGATCAGCTTTGAGTCCGATTGGACACACAGGTGCTGAAAGGCATTGCCCAGAGGCAAGGCACAACATGACTTCTTTACTATAACTTCTATGAACTTCTTTACTATCTAAAATACCATGACTGTTTCTGCATCAGCAAGGCAGCAAATGCAGTACATTGTGGAGTACCACACTGTCTCACTGATACTATTAAGTGTCTAAGGACAGATCTTTTTAATAAAGGCTTTAAGAACCACTATTGAAACATCACAGATATGGTTTCATAATTGTAATGTTTTTTTCTGCCAAATAGCAGAAAGTTAATCAAAGCAAAACTGATGGAAAATAATCGAAATTCTACATACTTTTAATGGCACAATTACAAAACATGTCAGTTACAATACTATCTTTTCAAAAAGTTATATACACACATAGGTGACCACATACTGAGGAACATTTTCAAAATCACATTAGCAATTAAAACAATGTAAAAACACTTACAAAAAAACAAACAATGCGAAGCATCAAATTTGAGATCCAACTGTTGCCTGTGTGAGAAGAATAGGATTTCCTGTCATTGGTACGTTGTTTCCTTTTTTTGTCCATTTTAAAATACCCATCCACATATCCATCATTCCTCTTATATCGACTTAATATTTACTCATGCAAAAAAAGAAATGAAAAAATGTATAAGAGCAGTGAATCAACATAATCACAAATGGTATATTCATAAACTCCTAGGTCGTACAAAAATCTGTGCAATCAAAACAATCAAAAATGCTCATCTTCTTTAATATGATTGTTGGCAAAAGCAGAAACAGGTTAGATACGATAGTTACCCATTGTTTTCAGAGCCATGAGAAGTTTGGTGCTGAAGGAATGTCTCCAAGCATGAGAATGTCTCAGTGCACTCAGTGCATTCATAAAGAGCCTCAGATGAATTAGCTTTATCATTTTGAGTATTATCCATATCATCCTCAACGTCCTCTTGGTTACCCTTTTCAACAGCATGGACCCCTCTGGAATCAGTGGCATGACATGTTTCACCAACAGCATCTGCTTCCCCAGTGCTTGGGTGATTTTGAAGGTGAAGTTCAAGGGATGAAGCATTCATGAATTGAGCTGGACACCTGGGGCACTTACAAGGTTCCTTTTTGTGGTAGCGCAAGTGGCGTTGGTACACGCATAACAGCCCAAACCTCTTTCCACATTCCTGACACTTGTAGTTAACACGACCTGCTTTGCCAGATGGTTTGCCCAATGGATGCTGCTCTTGTGATGCAGTTTGTTCATTATCAGAGGGACTCTTAGCTTTCTGCTCAGGGGAGCTTGTGATTTTCTCACCATTAAGAGAATTTAGCTCAGGCCCATTTTGTGGATTTGTGTAAAGATGTTTCAAACCAGGTTTCTTTTCCAATTCAGCTTTGTGGTACATGGCTATATGTCGCCTCAAATCACAGCGCTGTGGAAAGTGTCTGCCACAAAATACGCATGTGTGCATTGTACCCTTATGGTATCTCATGTGCCGAGATAGACTACTAGAATGATTAAAAACACGATGACAGTGTTTGCAAGGATGCAATTTTCCATTTGGATTACTTGATCTTCTACGCCTGCCTTTGGTTGGTATTTTTCGTTTAAAAGTTCTTTGTGATTCTTGACTCAGTTGATCTATTTCCTCCTGTGTTTGATGTGTGCGATGATGTTCTTTAAGATCTGTCAACCTTTGGAAACGATCCCCACATAAACCACATCTGTATGGTGTGATCGAGTGATCGAGGGCACTTTTTTCACTAGTATCCCTAAAGATTTTACCATCCCCATTCTTTATGTTGATGGATTTTCCATTGTAGCAGTTTTCAAGTGGTGTGTCTCTTCTGTTCTTAGAATTAACTTCAATTTCAGATGAAAAAGTAGCTGTAGGCTCTTTTCCTTTGCAGTGGTACAGAGAATGTGCCTGATAATCTGACATCCAGAAGAAACTTAACTTGCACTTCCTACAAGGATAAGATTTCTCCAACTTGTTTCCCTGTTTGCTCTCAGATGTACCAAATGCTGAAGCTTTGTTATGTTTTTCTTTCTGATGAGTATTCAATGCATCCACTTTAAGGAACCGCTTACCACAATGACCACAGCAGTGAAACCTGTCATTGGTGTGGACCTGGAGGTGTTTCTTAAGGTCCTGCCTACCTTCAAAAATCTTACAGCACAAAGTACACTTGTAACCCCGCTCTGTATTTCGATATTGTTGGTGACGATGTAAACTTTGCAGGCTGTTAAATGACCTACTACATATTTCACAGCGGTAATGGCCCTGACGAGATTTGTCCATGTTCAAGTCAGTTGGTCTTGGTCGGAACACATCTCTTTGAGCAATAGGCTGTGGCCTTAGAGTTGGAGACACTGGTTTGGGGGGGTAGGGAAAATGCGATGGCAGAACTCCAGGAGATGAAGGTTTTATAGGTGAATGTGACTGTACGAAGCCATTCACAACTGTCAGTGTCCCATTTTCTTGTAACACATATTCTCGAGGAATTTCAAATCCATTGGATGAGCCATCAAAGGAAAATGATTCCAAAGGTCCATGAATGGCCATGTGCACCAACAAACTAGAGTACTGGCTGAATCCATCACCACACTCAGTGCAGATAAAAGTACTTGATTCTCCAACCAACTGTGGTGAAGCAACAGCATATTTCTGCTTTTCCATGATGCAATTCATTTGTCCATATGCTGATGGCATCACTTTTCAATCAGCAAGAATGAGCACAGCTCTAGCCAGATGTGGGAATAGTTCCTGGGCAATGTTAATACACTTAAAATGTCCTTGCAAGTTGACTTTTCACCTATTTGCTGAGATGTTCCATGTTTCCATGTTGTGTCAGCACCTGAAGGGATACAGAAGAAGAAAATACCATCATTTTACAATATTCAGAGGAGTATGTTGCATTAATATCAAAGAAACCAAGTCAGGTCTCAGGACAAAAGTAACCAAATCAGATCTGGTCACCTAAAAGGTTGGAAAGGGGTTTCAACTTGACTATGGTCACAATCAGTGACTGAAAGACAGGCGTCACAAAATCGTTATAGATTGCCATATAAGATCAACAAACTATCTGCATTTCTAAGTGCCACAAATGTGTGTCATGGTTGAAAGCTGCCGCCAACAGTTTTACTGCTGCCACTCCCCTGAGCGAGCTCACCAAACTCCGATTGTGCACTTGGATACGGATGGTAGTTGGGGTTTTCTCTCATAAACTAGTATGGCAAAATGTTTTTGAAACCATTGGTTCCCGGCCCAAAGCAGAGAAAACCCAACATTCAAAGAAAAGAAAATCACTGGACGAGTCGAGGGAGAGTGAAAGAGTATGAAAACAGAAGGGAGAGAATGTTCCAGCAACCCTGGCAAACCACTTGGTACGCTATAAAAATGCTTGTCTTTTGTCTAATATGCAAATCAATGCTATCAACACATGCCAACATACAAGTTGATTTAAGAAAAGATAAGGTCGTTTTACTTTGGTATTGAAGGAACATGGAGTATGGCATATCCAAAAATGGTGCATGTTGCTAAGGTGGCTGCCTTAACTAAAAAGCGCTGTGGGAAACACTGAATTTTCCTGGGCTAGTGGTTGCAGTGGTCAGGCCAGTGATCTTAAAAACTATCCCTGGTGTTGTGAGAAGCATCTGGCAAATTCCCAGCAGGTGAAAGGAGAGTGAGGGAGATGTCTTTTGGTACTCATTGTTCAGAAAAAATTAGAGGATCACAGTATAACACCAAGTCAGTTAAACTTATATCAACCAATCCATGTAGCAAGCACAAGTGTTAATCAATATAACCTGCTTTGGTGCTAATGAAAGTTGCAATAAGAGGCAAAAGCAAGACAATACCCAAAAATAGAATGGATTTGCGTGTGTTGGCCAGAGACAATAGTTCATTGCTGACTGATTCTTCTCTAGTTTTTTTGCATAAGTTTGGTTGCATAGGTTGTCCAGCTTCGCCAGGATGGCTTTACCAGGAGACCTTCAGTGGCACAAGGAGATTTGGACAGGGCATCAACCCATCAGCAAGGCCAGTATCCGCTCCTTTGAGTGAGGTGGAACATGAATTGCACCTGCCATTGCCCTACAAAATTACCTGAAGGTTAGTGGTAAATGGTATGGACTTGCACTTGTATAACGCTTGCTAGTCTTCTGCCCAAAGTGCTTTTTACACCGCAGGTCATAATTAACCATTCACACAGTGATGGCAACTGTTGCTATATTAGTGTAATCAGTAGTAACTTAGCACATTCACACACAGGAGCAATTTGGGGTTCAGTGTCTTGCCTGGAGACAGTTCGACATGTGGGGATCAAACCCCCAACCTTCCAGTTAAGAGAAGACAAGAGAGAAGATTTGGCAAGTTTTTCATGGGCGCAACCCACATACTCAGCTCTGCTGCTTATCCCACAAATGCATGTTCCTTACAAATGTGGCACCATTTAAAAGAGAAATAAACAGGCTTTCCAACGGTATAAGATTTATTGCCAAGAAGCATTGTTACAACAAAGAAATAATCTACTAAACACAAATGTCCTTACTTTTTGTGTGATGTTTTTATATTAGATGGGGCAGGACTCGTCACCAAGGTAACAAAGTAAAAAGATGCTTGCCAGATGATCACAGAAAAAGTGAATTTGTGGGAACAGATCACCTGGAAGTTGCATCTGAGGGTTCGATAGATAGCAAAAAACAGACAAGATAAAAAAATAATAAAAAGGAAGGACTGACTTACAGGATATGCATTGTTTTTGGAAGCATGATATTGTACTCCATCTCCTGTTGAAAGATTCAACTTTTCTTTAAAAGGAAAAGCAAATCCCAAGACTTTTTTGTATCAATACAAAACTCAATCAGGGAGGAGAATTGATTTTATGACGTAATGAAGTATTTTCGACTCTGCTATGGTAGGCGGCAACATAGCCTCTTTCAGCTAGTTACCAATGGACCGGCTTTCTGTTAATCTTGCTAACAAGTTAGCATGCAGCAAACTGGTTTTATATTGAATGGTGAAAAAATTGACACTTTAAAGCGCTGTACATTTCAGAAATACTCTACACGCTATCTGATTTGTTAATCCAATTCAGTCCAGTACACTTAATTCTCCTTTTTTGTAGGCAAATTAACATACACGTTCAGGAGGGAGTTGTGAGTGATAAAATTTCTCAAAACAGCTTTTTCCTTTAGTAGTAAAAACAGTAGTTGTTTTAAGTTGCAAAGGTGACGGACGCCCTCTTTTGGTATAAAATGGTATTATATGTGACCGCCTGTAAAATTGTAAACAGATTGTCAGTTAATAAATTTTTAAATTCTTTAATTCTTTAAATTCTTAATGGTGATTAATCAATTAACGATTAATCATTAACATCCCTAGTAGGCGGGCTTAAAGATGGAATGGAAACACAACCGAAATGAGTCATAGCAACACAGAGGAAAACGCTGAGCCTACCAGCTCAATGCAGGAGAAAACATCGTCAACAAGAAAGGATGATCTGGGGCCTGTACTACGAAGCGAGTTCCACATACCCAGGGTCTCTTTGGGTTATCTGGCTTCACTAACCCTAACATAAGAGATCGTGCTTAACAGTCATACGAAGCTGGTTATCAACCTGATAGGTAAACCCAGAGTTTCCGAGAGCGTGTTCACATAAAAGGGCGGAGTTAGCTTCATACAACCTATCACAATCATCACTGCGTCTGCCGTCAGCAGATCGCCATATCTACAAACTCTGATCAAACTATATTAACAATATAAATATATATAAATACGTTTAAGACAAACAGGCTCCCAAAGACTAAAGTTACACAGCTGCAGGAACAAATGCAGGAAGGACAAAATGGCATAAAAAAAGAAAAATCGGCGAGTATTAACATGCAAACTGCAGCTCATTATATTTGTTCCATCTTTAGTTCACCTTCGAACTGACTATAATAACTCCTGTTTCTTCTCTGAACTGAATGTGTTGCTCTGACTCTTTCATGTGGCGAGTAGAATAGTTTGAGAAGTAATATTTCAGCTGCAGCTCTGACGATCACAAACAGAGCGGCACGGAGACATCAAACATTCATATGAAAATATCTTTCAAAGCCATAAAAAGCTATTCGTAATTGTACATCTTAAAAACACAACTAAAATGCTCCTGCGCTTTTTCAGTCTCTGTTGAAGGATATCACTAACAAATAATCATTAACTTAACGGACTACCGTATTTTCCAGGACTATAAGTCTCACTTTTTTTCATAGTTTGGCTGATCCTGCGACTTATCAAAATATAGGCTACGTGCATACTGACTGACATGAACCAAGGAGTAAACATTACCGTCTACAGTCGCGAGGGCGCTCTAGGCTTGTGACAACTATTTAGCCCCGCCAGAAGAAGAGACGGCGCTTCATCTTCCTCCGGAGTTGGCGGAGTTGGCTTTCGGAGCTATCCAGAAGCGACACTGAAGATGAAGACTTCAATGGATTCAGTGATGTGGAATGAGATCGAGAGCTTGGTGGACTCGCTGGCTTGTTATGTTAATTTAGCCTATTGTTGGTATGTTCTTTATGCTATTGTGTAGCTGAATAACTGTTAATGTGTTACGTTAACATACCGGACACCTATTAAGCCTGTTGATCTGTGTGCTATTGTGTAGTTGAATAACTTCCAGATGAAATGTCTGTTCTTAGTCTTGGATTTTGTGAAATACATTTCTAAATAAATGCGACTTATAGTCAGGTGCGACCTATATATGTTTTTTTTCCTCTTCATAATGCATTTTTTGACTGATGCGACTTGTACTCCGGAGCGACTTATAGTCCGGAAAATAAGGTATAATGTAAAATCATACGGGACACATGAAGTGTCCTCCCCCCTCTCGATCAGCTCCGGGAGCTCCACGATCAAAAGATCTGATTTGTCAGTGGGCGGAGATTTTCACAGGTTGATCTCTTATCTAGAACATAACCTGCTCCGGAGCAGGTTAGGTGTGCAGAATAAGTTATCGTAGCGATATACTCAGGTAAGAAGTGAACAACCCTCGTAGGACTGAAAATTAACCCTGAAGTTACCTCGCTAACCCCAACGTGCTCTGTAAACTGTGCTTAAGACAAATGCAGCTCAAACGGGCAAAACCACAAACCTTTTCCAACATTTTAAACAATATTTGAATGTTTGAATTTCCCTCCGGATCAATAAAGTATCTATCTATATCACCTGCTAGAATACAGCTAAAGCAAGAAATGGCCGAACATCCCAAAAGAGTGTTAGTGGACTATCAGCAAGCAGCGGGCCAGTAATATTTAAATATATAAGTGTTACTACCCAGCAGCAAACCGTCATATCAGTGTTTTCCAGCTCCATGCACTGTGCTTATTGCGAAATACTCCTTTGTTTAAGTAGAGTTTGAAAACAAAAAACAGCCTTTCAATTTGAAATAAATAATGATTTGACACAAATTTATGTGATAATTATGGATATCAACTGATATGACATTTTTTATCGTTTAACATTTTTAGTCATATCGTCCAGGCCTAGGGGTCGGCAACTTGCGGCCCCCAGGCCAAAGCTTGCCAGCCAGCAGTTTTATCTGGCCTGCAGAGTCTTTTTTATTGTGAATAAATTAATTTATTATTTTCTTAACAACAACACCATGACAATCAGTGACAGACACATTCACACCACGGAGCAGTGTGCAAGCAGCACTGCAGACATTGCCTGATGCTGAAAAAACCCCACAGTCGTTGCAGCAGCAGTAATCACCAAAATCACCAGCTCTTTATCCTTTTGCCATGTGTGGTTGCAACGGTGGCCTAGCATGCTATGGGGTTGGCTTGTTAATATCAGTAGTAATTCATTTTTGTGGCTACAAAACAGCCCTAGGTATCATCACAGCAATGTGTGCTAACAAGGTTAGCAAATGTTGTCTGTCTCAGCTGGTTTCACTTGTGCTTTAAGCTCATGTGGTTAACGTGGTTAAACATCAAACTAGCATTTCTATGACATGTTTTTGTTGGACTGTTTAAAGGTCTTCCTCGTATTTGTTTGTGCCCTTTTGTCTTACCTTGCATCTCCATGTATGAAATTTTAATTATGATAAGACTTTGATTATGTGAAATGGGGTCTTTGTTTACACCTGCTTTAAAAATCAATACAAGTTGTATTAAAAAAAGAATAAACTGGATTCACAACTGCATAGTTCTGTGTGCAAATGATCTGCCAAGTACACACAAATGATGAGGGTACAGAAGTCTTATGACACTAACACAGTTGCTTGACATTTTTTATGAAATACATTTGACGCTTTTACAGAACCTAACTAACATCAGAACACCATGCCATCATGAGCAAACCTGTCTAAACCAGCCCATTCATAATACAACACAAGTCTGATGCATCTCTCTACAAATATAGGAAGAAAAACAGTAAAACCCTTTAATAAAAAAACAAGTACAAAATATCTGAGTGTCCCTTCAGAAAAACAGCTGTGATGCAGCCTGTTTTCTTAATGCAGAAAATCACCCTGTCATAAAAGCTTTACGGTTAACCACATGGTAGTGCTGTTTCACTGTACACATACAATAATAAGGTAACAACTAAAAATAGTAACGTTTTTAACCAGAGTACATGGGGATGTGGTGTTTGTGTAATTATTAAAATCAAAATATGTTAAATGCAAAACGTATGTTACCACAGGTGTAAATGGCTGTATTGCTCTAATACAACTCAAGTCTGATGCATCTCTCTACAAATATAGGAGGAAAAACAGTAAACCCCTTTAATAAAAAAACAACTACACAGTATCTGAGTGTCCCTTCAGAAAAACATAAACACAAATAAAGCCATCAAAAAAGCTTTGACAGGAATACTCCAACGTTGACCATGAACAAAGATCGAAGTCTGCATTCACGATTTGATGATTATCACAGACACCCTTTTTGTTTTGAAAAACCATGTTTGTAGCCAGGGGGCGACTGAAAACCTACTCAATGAAAGCCTATTGTAGTTAGCCAGCTGTTTAGCATTAGCTTACTTCAGAGCTAGAGTTCATTTAAGAAAACGCCCTGGGGATGTCTCTTTGACGGATTTAGACCTAAGCACACGTATGACGTATGCACAGCCGACAAACTTTATTCCCTAAATGTAAAGTTGTGTTCAAATATTGTGCTCAGAAGATACCTTACGTTAGCTTCTTTCAGCTTAAGCTATCGTTATAACTTTACATTGTGGGAAAGCAACGTTAATTACATATATAACCAGACATCTATGAGTCAGTCGTTTAGTCAGTTGTGGCATAACTTACCGTTAAACGCTGGTAAATCTCAGAATACAGTGAATTTAGTCATTCGCGCCCCGCTTTGGAGACTCCATGCTACTTGATTATCTAGCCTTGCTGCTGCAGGCCGAGGCTGAGCTCTCGCGAGAGTAACGTCAATTACATCATGACGCACGCTTCAAACGTTAACGACGCTTTTCGACAGTAATAAAAATAAAAATAAAAAGTTAATGTTTTCTGGATTTATTTTACTATTCTGAAAAAGTGGAGTCACAGGCTGCCAATTTATTTCTGGAGATTTATAAAGGATTTGTTACGAGCAGAACACTCATTTACATTTCAGCTCTTGGGCTTTTTTATTTTTAGAGAAACGTGCGGTGTTATACCACTAAGAACATAAATAGTAACTGTGTAACTAGTAACTAGTAACTTGCATTAAGTAATGAAGACATTAAGGAAAGCAAAATAAATGTAAATAAAAAACAAGTTTTTCAAACATTTATATCCAAGCTTTATTTCAAATAAAGGATACACTGCTAATCATTCATGCTGTCAAAATAATAAGAATAAAATATTGGATTGAAAATACCAGAATAATCCTATATGAAAAAGATATATACATTATAATCATCAGTAGTTTTTCATTCAGTATACTTTGAAGTAAACAGTTGAAGTAAAAAATAAATATATAAAAAAATGAACACATCCATTAAAGAATGTGGCATGCACAAATTGTTTTCCAGTTGGGTTTATTTAACTGTGTAAACAAACAATATAGATCAGTCTAGATTAAAGACACCCATGGGCAGCATGAGAAGAAATCATTTCATGAATATCCATGTGAAAACTGTACATTTCAATACTAAACCTATCAACAACAACAAAATTAGTCCTGGTCAACAAAGAGATGGTGGGTGATGGGACTGTCAAAATTGCATTTTTCCTTAAGACTTGACTTGAGGGAAAGTTAGGTATTAGAATTTCATAATGACGCTGAAATTAAAGTATCAAAAGTCTGTCTGTGTGGGGGTTCAGGAGAGAAAAAAAACACTGCTGATTAAGATCTCATAATCTCAATCTTAAAGTCTTCTATATTCTACGACAGAAGCAATCACTAATAGTACGTCATTACTTTTGTCAGCCTCTTGAATGCAGGCTATAATTCTGAAAATTGACAAACTTTTTTTGGATCAGTCATATTTCTCAACATAATTGTACATTCTCATTATTGTCTTACATGTTATGGACCATCTTATGCAGGAATAAAAGCTGACCTCTCTTAACTCTGACCAGTTTTCACTGTTTTTATGATAGTGTCAGAGCCCAACATGAAAAAAAAGCAGGACCCTTGTTCAGAAGGTAATAGTTTACTATTGGTCCTGGCTGGGCTAGAATGTTAAATAAATACTTAAGCTATAAGTCCAGGCTATAACAAGTGGAGCTATTTCCATTTGTAGAGATGTGTTTATTTGTATTCACAAATCTTAATTTGACAATTAGGTGAAGCATCCTTTATGGAAATTAATGATAGTAAAGTAAGTAAGTAAAGTTTATTTATATAGCACTTTTCACAGACAAAGGTCACAAAGTGCTTTACATCAACAAAATACAACGCACATATAATAAAAACAAGAACACACATCATAAATTGATGCAGCAACAATCAATACAATGGGAACAGAACTAGGCATATAGAAATATAACGTCATAAATACTGAATGAATCTCTATTTATTGACTTTATTTTATTTGTTAACTTTTTTAAATTAGTTCACTGCTCATTTAAAGTTTCTGTAATTTTATTTGTCTAAAATGAAAGCAGGCAGTGAAACAGATGATGTGTCAATGTGATTAAATGGACAGTATTTTATCTATTTACTTTGATAACTGTACTTCCTGGTGATCAAATATTTTTTGTATAACTTTAAAGGTATAAAAAATAAACTGGTGAATTACACTGTGTAATTTCAACAGCTTTAAGAAAGTCAAGCTATTGTTTTGTTATTTATAAAGAATCATATCAAATACATTAGAATGAACTTCTATACACATTGTGCAGCTTGACAATAAATGGACATAAGATGACAGCCGGGTGGTCTATAGAGCACGAGAAATACACATTTGAAGATTTTATACAGGGCCCCCAAAAAATCTAGCACAAGAGCTATTTTAAGAAATGGCTCATCAAACTCTGTTGGGATGAAATAACCAAATCCCTCAATGTATTTTATTTGTAATTTGAATATTCCATCTATGTCTTAATGGGGATAAATTGTAAATACTCATCGAATAAACTACTACTACTAAGTTGAGAAATGTTTACAGCTCGACTCAAATTTGTATAAAGAAAAGAAACTATAAAAACAATTTATAGATCAAGTTAGATTTTTGTAAGGTTTATGTTAAGTTTTATGTCATGGAAAGTCTTACAACTCAGTATTATTTATTGCCATCTCTCTGCTCCGATTGGCGTTCAATGTAGTTGTGTCAGTGTGAGAGCCAGAAACATCCTCCTGGAAGGCAGTCTCCAATACTGTGAGGATGGATTTACGGATTTTGTCCCTGAAATCTTGGCCCACAAAGACATAGAGCAGTGGGTTAAGGCAGCTGTTGATAAAGGCCAGGCTGGTTGCTATTGGGATCCCAATGGTGGTGACATAGTCTAGTGTTTCACTCTCATGATTAGTCAAAAAATGAACCATTTCAATCAGAGTGAAGATGTGAAAGGGGGCCCAGCAGAAGAAAAAAGTGGTAATGACTGCAGCAATGATCTTAAATGTGCGACTTGACTGGCTGGCCAGCATGCGGTTTCTTCTGAGACGATGGATAATCACAGCATAACAGAACACAATGACAGTGAATGGGACAACAAATGCCAGGAGGAAGCGGGTGATGGTCATGGCCTTAAGACGGAACTTTATCAGCTCAAACACAGACGGAGTTTCATAGTCATCAGAAAAGGCAAAGTTGTTGAAGCAGATGATGACTTCATTGTTAAAGGATGGTCCAGTGTCCCTGAAAACAAAGTAGGGCGTGCTGAGAATGAGAGCCAGCACCCAAACACCCAGACTCACAAGGGATGCCTTGCGTACATTACGATGGTTCTGAGCCCAGACGGGCCACACAACAGACACATATCTGTCTGCACTGATCACCACCAGAATGTAGACACTGGCATAAATGTTAAGGGAATTCAATGTGCTGTTGAGTTGGCACATGAACTTGCCAAAAGGCCAGTGGAAATCTAACGCCAGGTATGTCACACTCAGGGGCAGAGATGCAGTGAAGAGGAAGTCGGCCACAGCGAGGTTGAGAAACCAAACTGTGTTAACTGTTTTCTTCATCTTAAACCCCGTCACCCAGATAACCACTCCGTTCCCGAGCACACCAAGAACAAAGGCCAGGCAGTAAACAATGAGAGACATGACGTTAAAAGACTGTCTCAGCTTAGAATACTGGTCTGTATATGTTTCATTTGTGCCAGGTACGTCGGTTGTACTGATGTTATATGAAGAGATTGTGGTCATCGCCATTGTTGTTTAGAGCCCTGCAATGACAATGGAAGAAACAATATGAACTGCTTTCTTTTTGTCTTATTTTCCCGATACAGATGACAATCTATAATGATTAAATTAGACACTGGCCTTATAAATGTGTGTATTCATGTTTGTATAAACGCATATCGAATACTTTTATTGTGTTACTTACTTACCTTTGCTAAATATAAAAAAAAAAAAACCTGCAACCATTACGAACGCTTTTATAAATCTGAATTATTTTGGGCGCACGTAGGCCTACACTTTTAGTATCAGGTTGTCATGGATTCTCCGAACTGTTTTATAAATGAGACCCCAGGTTCAAAGAGAATTTTTCATAGGGCATAAAACCTTTGTAAAACGCACAATTAGGCTTTTACCAAAATAACAGTAGGCCTAGGCCTATCTAAAACGTTTAAAATATGTTCCGATTATAAATCTTAATGATATTTTTCTCGTTGGAGCCTAGATAGGCTACAGTAAAACAGCAACATGCATAATTAACTGATAATAACTATAGCTAACTTCTAATAAAAATAATTGTTTAAGAAGACTATAAAAGCTTCACAAAAGCTTGGTTAAGCGAAACTTTAATTTAGTGTGTTTGCCATAACCTATGCAAGAACTCATAACGCGTTTATTAAGGTTTCTATACAAGTGCTTCTGAATGTGTTATCATCCAACAATGTACATATTTCAGAAACTTTTGTCATCACCTTAAAAACCTGAATTAACAGATGGTTAGGCTACAATTAGGCCTTTAAATATCTAGGCCTATCAGTTTAACCATTCATCGGGTCATCCGGGCGGTGGCAGCGGTGTAGCCTATTTTTATTTCATAATGAATATGGAAGATGCGCACAGACAAAAACGACTGCAGTAAGGGAAGACGAATGTTTGAAAAAAAAGAAGAAAAAATAAACACCAATGTGATTTTTTTTCTCTCCACATTTTGTATCTAAGTGATGCCAGGTTGTCCTGATAAAAGAATGTTTTTTATTGCAAAAACATATGGCATTATATCTCCTTTCCAACCAAACTATTAACAGGGCGTATTGCCTCGGAAATTCACAACTTTAGAGGCAAGAATGATAAAGGACGAACTCGATATGATGACCAAAACTTTTTGCAGTGATCAGTTTTACAGTCGCCAAAGTTTTTCATTTAAAAAAACATTATTGCCTCGGAAAGGCAGCAAAATGTCTACAACGACTTTAAAAAACAATTGTTTTATTGCCATATTTGAGTTAATTGCTTTAGGAAATTCAGCGTATAAAATACGGACTATTTCCTTTTTTTTTTTTTACAACCCAGAATGATTTATCTCGTGTATTAACGTAGTTTACATTGTATGAAAAAGTATGACGTAGCCTACCTTTCCAAAAGTTTTCAAGTCTTCTCAGGACTAATCAGTGGCCGAAGTTATCAAGCTGTCAGATTAATATAGACCTGGGCTGTCATGCGTGAAGTGCGTCATCGCCACGTAGAGGCGGTGCCGCATGCAGCATGCAAAAAAAGACAATAACCCTTAAATATCTGGCTTGTAAAATGGACTAGTTCATGCTCTGTATTTGGAAGTGAAATGCACTTTGCTGCACTTAAAAAACAATGTCAGTCACAGCAGGATTACAAAAACTGCTGACTGATTTCTTTTTCTTCTTTTTTTAAGCAACCAGCTCACTCTTTGACACTTTCTAGCTATAGGCACAAACACTATGCCGCCTCTGTGTATCCATCCCTGTAAGCAAAAGAGATTTAAATTGAAAATATATATTGTTCTAATAAGTTATTTGGACATTGTAGGGAGGAATATACAAGTTTAGGATTTCTGCATTACATTTCATCCTGTCAACATCCTGTTTAGTCCCCTGAAGATTTGGTCAGAACATTTTGACACCTCTGCCACTGCAGCTGACAAATACTGACAACTTTTTTTTAACCGCATTTCCCACAAAGAGTGCTGGCAAAACTCAGTCACATCAAATAGCACCGTGCAGTAAGCCATATAATTTCATGTATTCTTAACTTTGTTGATTTTTTACAAGTTGATAGAAGAAGTGCATCATTTCTGATTTACAAACTGTTTACCAACAAGCAGCACAACATTAATTCACTTCAGAGCTCTGTTAACTTTGTACTTTTTATATTTCATCGAAGGTATCAAGTAAAGGAATCCACTTTTATGCATTAGCTTGGCTGTAACTTTAGGTATTCAGTCAGAGTTCTGGTTTTTTTTATGCTCTTACATTCATGTCTTAACTATTTAACTAAACAAGTGTATAAAAGTGTATACATGAAACATATATTCATCCCAGCTTAGTTTAACAGAATAATACAACATGTTGCACAAACAATTAATAATAACTTACTCTGGCAAAATGAGTACTCAGAAAATGTATAGAGTCGTGATTTCCTGACCACACCACTTGACTCGCATGCAAAAAACAACTGCAACACAGTGATTCACATGCAGCAATTATTAGTGCAAACAGATTTGTAGCACTGTTTCCATAACTAAAAGCTGAAAATCAGTCACTGCTAAAGCATGTTTTCCACTACTCTTGTTTGATGACTTCTTAAGTGCATCGAAAATAAAAAATAATAAAAAAAATCCTCCAGTTACAATTGTGGTGTGAAGTGCATTCCTCAGGGTCATCAAGAAACACAAAGTACATTTAACCCTAATCTGAGAAGCACATGGGAAACAGCGCCCCCTATTGGCCAAGTATGTAATAACAAGGATAAAGCAACTATTAAAAGTCCTCTGATTATTTCATTTCATTTCAAACCTTTATTTAAGCCTCGAAAATCATTGAGGTTTCCCTCATTTACAATGATGTCAAGATACAGATCAAAACAAACAAAGGGCACAAATAAAACAACAAAGACAGGTCAGGTGATTCTCAGTAGAAACAATTACACACTGTGGTAAAGTGGTTTGAGATCATTGTCTTAATCTGCCCAAGAGAAACAAAAGTGTCAATCTTGAGAGAGAGTTGTAAATTATTCCACATTTTTGGAGCTAGAAAGCTAAAAGCAGATTTTCCAAGTTCAGAGTAACCCCGCGGGACTTGGAGCAACAGACAGTCAGTAGAGCGAGTGTGGTAGGGCCCGATGGTCCAGTTCAGCAGAGATGTTATATAAAATGGTGTACGTCCAATAATGGATTCATAAATAAAGACATACATGTGGATTATCACGTCTCTGTGACAGAGAAGACCAGCCAACTTTGCTATAGAGAATACAATGATGAGTGTTATAAGGGTCTTCGGTTATGAATCTAAGAGCAGAGTGATAAACTGAATCTAGGGTTTTAAGAGTGGAAGCAGAGGCACGTCTAGATGGTATCACCGTAATTGATTAGCAACTCGTTATTTAGGATATATTAGTATATGATGCTGGATCAGCTGAGTTGCCTTATGCTAAGGATAGGTACACTAAGGGTGACTGCTCCATGTTTTGAGGAGTTATTTGATAAAAAAAATATAAGGCTTATATCAGGATAATATTGAAATTATGGGGCTGATGGTTACGATAACCACAAAAACAATCATCATCATTGTCATCATTTATTGACTCCCACAACAACTTAAAAAGCACAATAAAAACAGCAACGCAATCTTAACTTTCTTTTACATAGTTTATGAGAACAAGGCTTTTATAGTGAGTCTACATATTTTATATCAACAAGCTACATATACTGAAGTCATACTGTTAGTGTGACACCATTTTTTGGTAGATAAACACAAAAGTAGTTGTCATAAATCCACTGGCTACAGCTTTTAAAATGGTTTTACGTTATGGTTTAACCTAGTCTATTTCATTCAACTGGAAATATTTCCTTTTTTTCTGCTGTTCGAACAAATCAAACACTTGGGGATGTTACATGGATGATGATGAATTTCCGGATTTTTGAAGACCATATAACTGGTTATGAAACTAAAAAAAAAAGGCAGTTTGATTGTTAATGAAACCCCCCCCAAAAAAGCTTACATAAAGCTTACACTGGCCCGTGCTTGTGTTGAATGACATATGTAAATAGCTTGTTTATCAAGCATGCAACAGTCTGTTAAATACATTTCTTTGTTTTAGTCATACATAAAGCAGTGCAAGAAATAAACATTACATATTGGGTTAATTAATACAGACTAATATACAGAAAAAACAAGCTTTACTTAGTGTTGTTTAACATTTTAATTCACTTCAACTTGTATGCATGCAGAGATGGCCTTTGTGGCCACTGGTTGGTGGCTGGGCAGAGTCCGGTGTGAGGGAGAAGTTCGGTAACTAATTTGCTGAAAACTTGTTTTTGCAAAAAAGGCATGAATTTTAAATAAACACAAAGTACCTGTGCCCTAATGAAAGGATAAGCGCTCAGTGAAGACAGCCCTCATCCCAATTATGCTCCCATGCCCTGATAAGTTACATAACCTACCTTAAGGCCCTTAGTTGCCACTGCAACCAAAACAGCATTGCCACCTTCCAACCCAAGCAGTGTTAATGCCGATACTACATACCACATGGCCCCTTCTGGCCCCAACAACTCAACTGTGTAGGCTAATAGTCAGTAAGAGCCAGGACATCATTGGGGTACCTCAACTGGGAACCTCCGTTCAGCGGTGTAATGAAGATACTTCTGTGGGTCAAAGTGCAGCCAAAAACAGGACTGTATAGCAAAGATGAACCATTGATACCTAACAGACACATCCAGCCTCTTGCTTTTCTTTAATTCAATGGGGGTAAATGTGTCTGCATGTGTGAATTTATGTGTGTGGATTTGTTTTTGTTTCCTTTCCATTTAACTGATGTAAAGCACTCAACCCTCTGCTTTTGGTAAACGCTGTATTTAAATGATTATTTTCATCATTTTAAACATTCATACATTCATACGTTCCATCACTTTGCACTGCTGATGGACCACAAGTAATTTTACAGTATTGTCATCCTTCTCATCCAGCATATTAGAAGTAGGTGAAGGTGGTACTGAGAAACTAAATTCTTGTCTAGACCTCAATAGTTAGCCAATCATTAAAACCTATTTCAGTAAAACTGTAACAGGTCAAATGTTCCAGCTCAGATACTGTATATATATCTGCTGTTTTGGGTCCTTATTAGAAAAGCAACAAAAGCTTCAAAATATGTTTTTTTTACCTGGATACATTAGCTATGTACAGTTAGAGTATTTGTGTTTTCATGTCATGGACAAACCTTATACTTCAGCATCAGAAACAGACTTTTCTTTGCTCCGACTAGTGATCATTGAGTTTGTGCAGGTGTAAGATCGACAAACCTCTTCCTGAAAGGCAGTCTCCAGAACATTCAGAATGGATTTGCGGACTTTATCCTTGAAATCTTGGCCCATAAACACATAAAGCAGTGGGTTTAAGCAGCTGTTCACAGACGGAGTTTCATAGTCATCAGAAAAGGCAAAGTTGTTGAAGCAGTTGATGGTGTCGTCATTATTATATGATGGTCCAATATCTCTAAAAGATGAAGTATGGTGCACTGAGAGTCAGAGCCAGCACCCAAACACCCAGACTCACACAGGACGCCTTATGAACACTCCTGTGGTTCTGGGCCCAGATGGGCCACACCACAGACACACATTTGTCCGCACTGATCACCACCAGAATGTAGACACTGGCAAACATGTTCAAGAAGCTTATTGTACTGTTCAATTTTCCATGGCTGTGTATGTCACACTCAGGGGCAGGAATGCAGTGAAGAGGAAGTCGGCCACAGCGAGGTTGAGAAACCAAATTGTGTTAACTGATCTTCATCTTAAACCCCGTCACCCAGATAACCACTCCGTTCCCGAGCACACCAAGAACAAAGGCCAGGCAGTAAACAATGAGAGACATGACGTTAAGAGACTGTCTCAGCTCAGCATGCTCGTCCTTATAGTCATACTCTTCATCATCTTCATACATAGAGCCATTTCTTCCAGTGGCATCTGTTGTGTTAATGTGGTAGAACGGGGTGGTGGTCATTACATCCATCATTGTATTGAGAGCTGCAGTAAGAACGAAAACAAATGTTAACCTTTCATATTTTACCAAGTCTCTTATCATTCTTGAGATGTAAGTTTTAGATTATTACGTCCATTCCATTATAAACAACATTTACAGTGTACAATCTTTTCATGAACTTCTATTGGAATTTTTGAAAACAATTTCATAATAATGCATATTAGATAAAAAACCTTAAAATTCTAAATTAAAAAGTCCTGCCCAACATGAACATGCAAACTATGCAACAAATTTCCTGTTAAACTGGCACGTAAAATGGGGAACCGACATTGATGAACAAAAGTTTTGAAATGATATCACACCACTAACAGCCACTTACCACTGGTGTCACAACCTGTCTATTGCATCAACAAAACCCTTTCTACCCACTGGAACCATATAGGCTATGGTTAATTTACAGTTCGTCCTGAAAGATCAAGAATACGTAAAAAAAAAAAAAAAAAAACTCCCTGAAACGAAGCAGTTCAAATGCAGACATAAATTTACAATGGAAGTTTTTCCCTAACTAGGTGATTTGAAGCTCTTTTTCTCCCCCTTTTAGTTCAGTGGGATAACAAAGGTAGGCTACAGTACCTCTCTCAAAGCGCCAGTCCGATGAGAATGTATCCGCTGCAAAAGCAAGTCTGAACGCAGTTTGCTCAGTCTGCAGGATTATTGGAGTTCTGATCCCTGGCTCCTTAAATATATGACGTCATTACCCACATCGAGGCGGGACCTCAGGCGCGCTTACTCTCATCAGGAGACCATAAAACATTTTGCACTGTAGGCTATATCTGTTGTTGGGCTATACGTGCAGAACATCTTTGAAAATGTGTACAAAGAAATGTAACTGCAGCTTTATTGATAGACGGGCTACATTAATGCACACAGAAGGCCTACGTAGACTGACATCACAGACACGCAATTATCCCCATCTACTGACAAAGTAAAACACACAAACAAACAAGCTCTGTTGTGTCAATCTGAAGTCTGACGCAAAATCTTGCCAAGACACGTCTGCCTCAAAAGCAGCATGATTTAGCTGGGAAACTCCAAAAACACCAAGAAACCAAACAACTATGCCTGCATATGCATACATTGTGGGTTTGTTGAGATGACTACCTGCTGGAGTGGAGCTGTGACTTCTCATTTGCACCAGGGATCCTGCTGTGTAATGTGTTTTTCACCAAGTCGATTGAGGTCATGTTTTGTTGAGGTTTTAAGTGTAATGGCTCTGTGTTGGTCTAGTGAATGGTTATCTGGGGGTAACATGATTGTGTCATATTTTTGATGTCCCCTCTCTTCACCCTGCACTACATGGAGGAAAGTCACAGCAGCGCCTGCCGATGATTTAAGGTGCCCTGCACTTAAATGAAATACCAGGCTACTCCCACTGTGCCCATGTCCATTTCAAACTGGACAAACAACTGTGAAGCCAATCACACTCTTGAGAAGAAAAAAAACTTTTGTCACATTATTGTAATGCTACTCATTAAAGTGCACCCTGCATTCCTGAAGAATGTGACATCTAAAATATACGCTAAAAGGTGAACAAGTTTTACTACAGAACGCTGTTAGCAAACAACCGCAACCCTGATTGCTAACTTAAAACAAAAGAGAATTCACACACACAGCCTAGAGCAAATTCACGCTGTAATTGCTGGCAATTTCTTCTTTTAAACCTGCCTGGCACATTCCTGTTACTGTTGTACTTAAAAAATATCCCAGTACAGATCTCTGAGCCTGAAAATTGGAACTGAAATCTATCCAAAACCATGCAATAACATGAACCTAAAGATCAGCTGCATGATTAACGGAGTGCAAAATTATAGTACAAACGCAAGGGGAAAAGATTTAAAAGACCTTCCTGGTGTACCAAGATTACTGCTCCATGCTTGCATGAAGAATGTGTCTATATGCACAATATCCTATCAATCATACAGACACAACAGGAAGAGACAAATAACATGTGGCATATATTAATAAGAACAAGATGCAGACATGAACATGTGGGAGTATTGGCTGCAGAGACTGAAAGTTAGGCTCATGTCTCCAGAGTGCAGCCCTACCTTTCATTTTGACAAAATAATGTATCATCTGAGTTTGACTTCATGGTCATATTTCCTCCCACATGGCTCTTCTTAACTACCTGCCCCATTGCAATACCCACACATTAGGAGTTAATCCTTTTTTAAGCATAAAAAAACAAGTGGAAAATTACAAAAATCATTTTATTCCAGAACCCCATTCCTTGTGTGTTCATATTCCACATTTTCACACTAAAGAAGAAGTAAATATACCTGTGTACAAGATGAAATCTTCGTTAAAAAGCGTTTTGCTGTGGCTCAATTTGGCCTCATTGAACCGCAAGTCTATTGGTAAACTTTATCAACATAGCATTGAAACTGACGCTGCACACCACAAAGATTTAAATCAACGTCCCCCCCCCCCCCCCAAGTACTATCTAAACCTACATTGAGGTTTTTTTTAACTTATGAAACAGTCATACTGATTCCTATGTTTTTTACCTATAAAGGCAAATAAGAACATCTTCCAGATGACCGAACATGTCTGCAACATAACTTCAAATGCTTATAACCACTTAGGTGTCAGACACTGTTAAAAGAAAGCAGGATCAGACTTTTCATCAGAAAACAACACTCATACATGTACACGGTGAGATAAGAAAAGAGGTTAAGAGGTACTTCCTTGTATGATTAGTATGCAGAAATTAACTTCTCTGCTGTGTGCAAAACACTGTGAGCTCACAACATTTCTAAATCCACAAGTTCTTTTTATGAAATGTGTGGCATACTGACTGTTGTGTTGAAACTTCTAGACTTGAGCTGTGCAGTCACAAAGACACCGAAAGTGGGAATCTGCTTCGTCCTGAAACCTCAAAGGTTTGTTGATCTTGTTGCGGTGCTGACTGGAAATCAAACCCTTGTCACACGTCTGCGGAGAGGTCAGGAATTTTGTTTTTCAAGGCAAACTCCCGGTGCCAACTTCTCTAATCCCGATAGCTCACTGACAGTTTTTTTCCATGAAAAAAAAAAACACACAAAGGAAAAAAGCTTTACATCAATAACCACAACCACTTCCTTACATTCGTTCCTACTTTGGACCACAGCGCATGGTCCCCCTCAGCAGGCCTGAGGGATATGAATAATAATCCTAGTGTCACGACTTGTAGAAACAGGGAACTGGACCCAATTGCAGATTAACGAAAAATATTTATTTAAACAAAAATGAAAACAAAAACTTACTTTCAAAATCCACAAGGGGAAAACAAAGGTAGCCACAATGAAACACAGATAACAGGAAAAGAACATCCAACACCAACATTTGACAATGAACTTACAACACAAGGGAAGGAATACTGAGACTAAATAGACATGGGGTAATCAAACACAGGTGAGACTAACAAGACACAGGTGAGGACAATCAGGGCAATCAACAGGACTGAGGGGAAACACAGAGAGGCAGGAATGAACACAAGACCAGAAACACTGAGAACAAATACAAAGTAAATCAAGAACCACTGAAGACACACAGAACTCAAAACAATATACACTAGAACACAGAGAAACAAGAATAAGAAATTACAAAATAAAAAACTAAAGACCACACTAGGAAACATTAACACACAAGGGAACCAAGCAACACTAGGGAAGAATTGAGAACGAAAACAAGATAAGAAATAAAAACTCTGAAATACAAAACTAAAACAAGACCAAATCATGACACCCGGGCTCTGTCTGACAGCAAACAAGCCTGGCAGAGCATAACCCATGCAGATGTGTGACACAATGCTCTCTCTATGTCCGAGGGTATTTTGAGGGACAGTGAAATGAGGTTAAGGGTACATTTTAAACAGGGCGAACAGATGGTGAACTCAATGGACGATCAGATCCTTTTTATTTTGTAACAAAGGGTTAAAAAAAAGGCTATGGTACTTTTCATTAGTGAAGGCCAAATGCAGTTTTAGATTGCAGAGAGAGAAGTATTGGAGTTGTCATTAACCCAGCAGTGACAAGCAGTTTGGCAATTTCCAAACAATGAAGTGCCTATTTCCTTTTATATTTTTCAAACTGAAACCAGGGAGGAAGGAAGAAAATACTGATTGGTTACCTAAGCTTTTAACCACATTGAACCTCAAAACAGGATTTAAAATAAAACTGTCGAAGAAAATTCTGATTTAGGGGTATTTTATTTCTCTGCTAGCTTGATCATTTTTTAAAATCAGGAATATTCCAATTGAGATACAAAATCCTGTTCTGAGTTCTGGCCACACAACATGGCACACAAAGAACTAAGAAAGAACAGAGCAATATCAAGTAGAAATTAGGTCATACAATACATCAGCAGCATTCAGCAGTAAGACATAAACTCGATAGATTATCTTTTATCCTGGTTTTAAAATTAACTAAGCTAATAAAATTCATCATATCATCTATTACAAAATCATTCCACCCTGAATTGTCCAAGCAGTCGTTTGCTGATAGGCAGGAGGCCTGTCTTTTAAAAAGTGAGCAGAAGATTAATGGAGAAAAGTGTTGAGAAATGGCTGCTTGCAATCACACTGGTGAGACTCTTTTACCACATGAAGTACCAGCATACAAAGACTTACTCAAAATCCAGTTATCTAGAAGATGTTCTTATTTGCCTTTAAAGGTAAAAAAAAACATAGGACTCAGTATGACTGTTTCATAAGTTAAAAAACAAAACCTTGATGTAGGTTCAGATACACTTCGGGGAAAAACGTTGATTTCAATCTTTGTGGTGTGCAGCGTCATTTTCAGTGCTGTTGATAAAGGCTAACAGTCACTCTGTTGGTTCACAGTGCTCACGTAACATCCAGTATGTGATTCTATAATAAATATGTTGTTTACAACATTGACATGGTGACATAGTTTGGTGGAAAAAAAAGTACATCACCTTTTTTAAAATCCCACAACCAGAAAAACAACAACATACAAAACAGTGAGAAAGAAACAAAGGGGAATTCGAAATACCTGTCACGACTGCGGCTGAACCCAAATGCAGACCAGACTGATGGGTGTCAAAAACTTATTTATTTAGAATAGGCGGGGGATGGTGTCCAGGGCTAGGGGTGAGGCAGTGAGCAGGAGGTGGCTGGCAGGCAGGCTAGTCGGCAGTTGGTTTTGAAGATATCCTGGAGACAAAAAACAGGAGTCAGAAGGTGGGCAGGCAGGCAAAAAACTACTTCTTAAGTTTAGTGAGCAGGGCAAACTGAAGCTGGACTTGCAACAAACAAACCATGAATGGTACAACGATCCGGCAGAGACTGAGTGTTGGAGCAGGGTTCTTGTAGGTGAAGATGATTGCAGGCAGGTGTGTTGATTGAAGATCCAGTGCAGGTGAGCAGAGTGAAGAGGACAGAGTGGAAGGGGGGAAGGGGAAAAACAAAATGCACCAAGCACTCAGCACTCACACAAAATACTCTGAAATAAAATAAAACACACACACCTCATGCAAACAGGATTCAAGGAGCAGGTACTGTGACAATACCGCTTTTTACAATTGAATCGGTTTCCCCATCCAAGTTCTTTTCCTGGTTCTTTTCCCAGGATAGAATTGAAATTCCTTTTTATTTTGTCTCTTTTCCCCTGTACATTAAACTAAGTGTTCTGGGGAAATGTAACACATGTTTGGTGTTTAATGTGTACCTCTGACGATAGAAGACCTTGAGAAAAAAGGGGATAAGCGGACTAAAATACCTGAAAGTAGGAGTGTGAGAGCACATTAATCTGCAGGCATGAAGCTGCTCCTTCTTCTGACTCTCTTTGGAGGGGCAGGTACAGTACAGAGTTTATAGGCACTGAAAAAGTCTTAAGATCGGGCATTAATTGCTGCATACAAACTTTAATTTGAAGTGCTAAATCACCGTAATAATGTTTCTTCTCTGTTTTCCTTAACTTATGCAGTTGCTCTGAAGGATGAGGACAAGATAGTTGGAGGATATGAGTGTCCAAAAAACTCTGTACCCCACCAAGTGTCTCTCTTTACGGGGTACAACTTCTGTGGTGGGATCCTTCTGTCTGAGGAGTGGGTGCTGTCTGCTGCACACTGCAAATCCAAGTAAGAACAAGGCCAGAAAACCAAAACTGTAGCATCTGCTTTACGTTGACGCATTTATAATGTGTTTGATCAAGCCTTTTGTATGACTTATTCTTGATTTTCTCATTGGGAGAAGCAGAGAAAGTTCAAACTGACTTAAATATTTTCTTCTCCAAGGTCAGATATAGAAATTCGACTAGGTGAGCACGACATCTGGGAACCCGAAGGGACTGAACAGCACATCATGTCTGCCAAGTTTATCCAACACCCTGACTACAACTCCCGCTCACAGGACAATGATATCATGCTGATCAAGCTAAGTCGACCTGCTACCCTGAACAGCTACGTCCGCCCAGCTAGACTTCCTTCAAAGTGTGCAAGTGATGAAACAATGTGCCAGATCTCTGGATGGGGAAATATTCGTCCTAGTGACGAGGGTTGTAAGTACTTGCACGCTGAAAAATCTCTTCAAAAGTATTTGTCATCCCTTCATGGCACATGGAAATGCATGATGTTTTCTTTTCTCATCCAGCAAAGTTTCCTCATAAGCTGCAATGCCTGGAGGTCCCTCTCTTGAGTGATGACACATGCTTTAATTCATATCCTTTCCAAATCACAGAGAACATGATCTGTGTTGGCTACCTGGAGGGGGGAAAGGACTCCTGTCAGGTAATGTACTGTAGACAAGGGTAGCTGCCGCATTAAAAAAAAAGCTTCTGCAAGCGAAGATAGCCTGTTTGTCTTTTTGTTATCAGGGTGACTCTGGGGGTCCCATGATGTGTGATAGCTCCAAGGTGTCGTGTCCTGGGGTAAGGGCTGTGCCCAGAGCAACAAGCCTGGTGTCTACACTAAAGTGTGCAACTACATCTCCTGGAATACTGTCAAACAATTCACATTAAGATCTGGAAACAACAGCAAAATGAACATGATGGTGATCTGTGTGTACAGTGTGGTTTATACATGTTTAATATGTTGTTTATACATGTTATACATGTTTTTTATTTAAAACAGAAAACCCTGTGTTAAGAGAAATACATAGCTGCATCCTCAGCTGAAGCTCAATAAGCTAAAGCTCAACACATACACTTTAAATACCTGTAAACCTACAGAGAGGTGTAATGCTTTTTAATGTTTGTGGTGTGCCCAGTACCATAATTCATAATTAGTTCAGCCCGAGAGAGTCAAAATAGATCTAACAAACTGTGTGACATTGCTAGTTGCCTCCTTGAGTCTTCGTGACTCAGCATGACTTTACCATTAATCTGCGGATGAGTTCATTTCTCAGATGCCTTTATAGATCGCAGAACAGTTGAGGAACAAACCTGACATTTGCAGCCAACAAACAGTAAATCAAGACACAAAAACACGGCTACACTGCTCTCTGTGGGCTGAAAGTGTAAATGTTGCTCACTTTGGTTACTCACCAGAATCACTGATTGTAGAGCACTGCTGCACTAAGACAGCAGGCTGTCCTGTTATTTACTTACTTATTCAGCTAAAGTTCAATTAAATATCTAAAATGACAATACAAGGTCCATGATGGTAATTTAAGGTTTGCGTCAATTGAAAATTAAAGTGTCCATTGTCAAAAAAGTCAGATGAAAAGGCATCAGGTGGACTTGTGAATCCAAAAAATCCCAAATTGATTTCAGTGGACTTTATTTGCCTGGGTGTGGCACAGAGCAGAGCAGTGAGTCACTGAGCTTTCTCTTGACCACCAAATAAAGACCCAACAAGGTTTCTAAGGACTCATACAATAAATAGCTCTCATTGCTTTGCATGGTGCATTTTCTTTCTTGAATTTTTTTTCCATGGATCTCTGGCCTTGGAGATTTCTTGCAACACAGATGTCCATGTTTCGAATCAAACAGAAATCCACAATCCATGTTTATGAGCGACTCAGAAGTTATGGCAGATTGGTTAAAGGTTCCTCCCCCTTCTGGAACATCTTTTACAGGACGTGGTCTTGATTTGACCACAGCTTTTCCCTGTGATTTCAGTGATTAGCAGGGACATGTCGGAAGAAAAAACAGCACTTTGACACCATGACCTTTAAAAAAACATAAAAAATATCAAGCAATAAGAGAAAGTAGAAAACATCCTTTTTTTTAGAAATGTGTTTTAAAATATCTAATACATATTGACTTTCACATGACAAATGGACACAGATATCCTCACATCTAGTGTATCTGCAGCACAGTATTGGGTAGCAAATCAATGCAACACAGATCTCTCAGAGAGAGCCAACATATAATAACATGTTTTTTAAGTCAAACCAGATCCCTGTCTCAAAACACATGGACTGGCACTGCCTCCGTACATGACATCAGCTGCTGGTGGCTTCTATTCCAGTCCGACATGAAGCATGTTGACTGCTCGGCCAGCTCTTGTGGCTTAGGTTGGGGACCCTCATGAGCGGTCAACAAATTTCCCTAAGATACTCTCCAGGTATTATTATACGTCTTTGGTGATGTATGGCTTGCCATTTTCGCGGGGGACTGCTATGATTGGTGAAACTCGCGGGGGAAACTATTTTGATAGGTCAAATTTGCAGAAAGGTTGCGGTGATTGGACAAAATTGCAAGGTCGCCCAGAATTTGCGTTAATTGTTGTGATCGCAACATCGCAACTTCCTGGAGGGACTTGTTAGTGGTAAATGGTATGGACTTGCACTTGTATAACGCTTTCTAGTCTTCTGACTACCCAAAGTGCTTTTTACACCGCAGGTCATACTTAACCATTCACACAGTGATGGCAACTATTGCTAGGTTAAGCGTAATCAGTAGTAACTTAGCAAATTCACACAGGAGCAATTTGGGGTTCAGTGTCTTGCCTGGAAACAGTTGGACATGTGGGGATCAAACCCCCAACCTTCCAGTTAAGAGAAGACAAGAGAGAAGATTTGGCAAGTTTTTCATGGGCGCAACCCACATAATCAGCTCTGCTGCTTATCCCACAAATGCATGTTCCTTACAAATGTGGCACCATTTAAAAAGGAAATAAACAGGCTTTCCAACGGTATAAGATTTATTGCCAAGAAGTATCGTTACAACAAAGAAATAATCTACTAAACACAAATGTACTTACTTTTTGTGTGATGTTTTTATATTAGATGGGGCGGGACTCGTCACCAAGGTAACAAAGTAAAAAGATGCTTGCCAGATGATCACAGAAAAAGTGAATTTGAACCCTATCACCTGGAAGTTGCATCTGAGGGTTCGATAGATAGCAAAAAAAACAGACAAGATTGACAAGGGTCAACCTTATTAAGGTCATGTTTTGTGTTTTGTATTTGACTATTATTTCCTGATTATGTTGTGTTTTTGTATTCACCCTTGTCTCTGTCTTTCAGATCCTGCTCCTCTTGTTCCTGCCCTGTGTGTCAGCCCCGTCCTGATTACCCTAACCTGTGTCTCGTTGTTTCCTGATTGTCTGTGTATTTAATCCCAGTGTGTCCTTCCTCATGTTGCCAGTTCGTAATGTTTCTCTCGTGATCTCTAGTCCTAGCGTTTTTGTATCAGCCTTTGTAAATGACTTCTGCCTGCCTTTCTGACCCTGCCTTTTGCCTGCTCCTTTGGATTTGTTGCCTTTCTGCCTACTCGTGTACCGAACCACTGATCGAATTAAAGGACTGTCTTTTGAACGTTACCTCGGAGTCTGCGTGTGTATCCATACATTGTTTGTCGTTGTGTCAAAGATAAAAAGATAATAAAGAGGAAGGACTGACTTACAGGATGTGCATTGTTTTTGGAAGCATGATATTGTACTCCATCTCCTGTTGAAAGACTCAACTTTTCTTTAAAAGCAAAAGCAAATCCCAAGACTTTTTTGTATCACAGTACAAAATTCAATCAGGGAGGAGAATTGATTTTATGACACCCTCTTTCAGCTAGTTACCAATGGACCGGCTTTCTGTTGATCTTGCTAACAAGTTAGCATTCAGCAAACTGGTTGTATATTGAATGGTGAAAAAATTGACACTTTAAAGCGCTGTACATTTCAGAAATACTCTACACGCTATCTGACTTGTTAATCCAATTCAATCCAATACACTTAATTCTTCTTCTTTTTAGGCAAATTAACATACACATTCAGGAGTGAGTTGTGAGCGCATAAAATACTCTACTCACCATATATTATGTAAGGCCTAGTGGTTTTTTTATTAGAAAGATGAGCAAATCTACGTGATCAGGGCTGATTCATGTGCAGTCTATTCACGGTAAGTCCAGCTACAGAAAACACTCTCTGCTGACCGCTTCATTTTTTAGATACTTTTCTCAAAACGGCTTCTTCCTTTAGTGGTAATAACAGTAGTTGTTTTAAGTTGCAAAGGTGACAGACGCCCTCTTTTGGTATAAAATGGTATTATATGTGACCGCCTGTAAAATTGTAAACAGATTGTCAATAAATTTTTAATAAGTTAAATTCTTAATGGTGATTAATCAATTAACGATTAATCATTAACATCCCTTGTAGGCGGGCTTAAAGACAGAATGGAAACACAACCGAAATGAGCCATAGCAACACAGAGGAAAACGCTGAGCCTACCAGCTCAATGCAGGAGAAAACATCGTCAACAAGCCGGAAGGATGATCAGCTGCAGGAGTCTGGAGATATTTTGGCTATTTACAGTCCGACAAATGGGCAAAACCACAAACCTTTTCCAACATTTTAAACAATATCACCTGCTAGAATACAGCTAAAGCAAGAAATGGCTGAACGTCCCAAATGAGTGTTAGTGGACTATCAGCAAGCAGCGGCAGGCCAGTAATATTTAAATATATACTGTAAGTGTTACTGCCCAGCAGCAAACTGATATATAAGTGTTTTCCAGCTCCATGCACTGTGCTTATTGCGAAATATTCCTCCCTTAAGTAGAGTTTGAAAACAAAATATTGGATATCAACTGATATGACATTTGTTATCGTTTAACATTTTTAGTCATATCGTCCAGGCCTAGGGGTCGGCAACTTGCGGCCCCCAGGCCAAAGCTTGCCAGCCAGCAGTTTTATCTGGCCTGCAGAGTATTTTTATTGTGAATAAATTAATGTATTATTTTCTTAACAACACCATGACAATCAGTGACAGAAACATTCACACCACGGAACAGTGTGCAAGCAGCACTGCAGACATCGCCTGATGCTGAAAAAACCCCACAGTCGTTGCAGCAGCAGTAATCACCAAAATCACCAGCTCTTTATCCTTTTGCCCACAAATCTTGTAACACCTCTGAAGACCGTACATGGAGGGATCTCTTCGTCTCCGCATTATGTCTCTAAAACATTCATATTGAAGGCAGTGTTAGTACCAGTGCAGTTGCCATTGTTTTCATCTGAACATGAAGTTGGGTTTAGGTGACGCCATGTGCGGTTGCAACGGTGGCCTAGCATGCTCTGGGGTTGGCTTGTTAATATCATTGTTATCTGTAATATCTTTGTTTACACCTGCTTTAAAAATCAATTCAAGTTCTATTAAAAAAAGAATAATAATAATAATAATACATTTTATTTAAAGGCGCTTTTCAAAACACTCAAGGTCACCTCACAAAGCAGAGATAAAAACAACAAAGTAACAACACATCAATAAAATTAACATAAAAAAGACAAATGTACAGGATGTAGTGGATTTAAGAGACCGGAAGGGAATGATCAGACTGAATATGCCAGTTTAAAAAGATGTGTTTTGAGATGAGATTTAAAAATGGAGAGAGAGTCAATATTACGGATGTGTGGTGGGAGGGAGTTCCAGAGGTGCGGGGCAGATCGACTGAAAGCTCTGGGCCCCATGGTGGACAGGCGTGAGGGTGGTGCAGTGAGTTGAAGGGAAGAAGAAGACCTGAGAGTGCGGGTTGGTGTGTCGATGTGCAGGAGTTCAGAGAGGTACAGAGGAGCGAGGTTATGGATGGCCTTGAAGGTGAGGAGCAGAATTTTGAAGTTGATGCGATATTTAACCGGGATCCAATGAAGCTGCTGAAGGACAGGAGTGATGTGATTAACAGAGGGGGTTCTGGAGATGATGCGAGCTGCAGAGTTCTGGACCAGTTGAAGTTTATGGATGGACTTGAGAGGGAGACCAAAGCCAAGTTCACACAAATGATGAGGGTTCAGAAGTATTATGACACTATCACAGTTGCTTGACATTTTTTATGAAATACATTTGACGCGTTTACAGAACCTAACTAACATCAGAACACCATGCCATCATGAGCAAACCTGTCTAAACCAGCCCATTCATAATACAACACAAGTCTGATGCATCTCTCTACAAATATAGGAAGAAAAACAGTAAACCCCTTTAAAAAAAAACAACTACAAAATATTTGAGTGTCCCTTTAGAAAAACATAAACACAAATAAAGCCATCAAAAAAGCTTTGATAGTAATACTCCAACGTTGACCATGTACAAAGATCGAAGTCTGCATTCACGATTTGATGATTATCACAGACACCCTTTTTTGTTTTGGAAAACCATGTTTGTAGCCAGGGGGCGACTGAAAACCTACTCAATGAAAGCCTATTGTAGTTAGCCAGCTGTTTAGCATTAGCTTACTTCAGAGCTAGAGTTCATTTAAGAAAACGCCCTGGGGATGTCTCTTTGACGGATTTAGACCTAAGCACACGTATGACGTATGCACAGCCGACAAACTTTATTCGCTAAATGTAAAGTTGTGTTCAAATCTTGTGCTCAGAAGATACCTTACGTTAGCTTCTTTCAGTTTAGGCTATCGTTATTACTTTACATTGTGGGAAAGCAACGTTAATTACATATGTGCTGCCTTTAATTTAAAGTCAGTAATTTAAAATGTAAGTTAAAAATGTTAAAAAAAGTGGTCATGACAAGTGAGAGTTAAAAGATTAAAAACACTTCATTTTCTACATAACTTCATGGTTTATACTGCCATCTATTGGTCATTGTGGGTAGTTGTTCAGAAATTCACATGCTGCAGTTAAGCAGTCAGAAGGACAGAGACAGAGGATTTATGTTGCTGCTGAGTGGTTTTCTGCTACGCTTTGGCCTTGGAGACCATTTGTCTGTAAGTTTTATGTTTAGTTCATGATAAAACTGTCGAGATATAAACACAATTTCATGTTAGAAACTTTTTGTTGTTTTTGTCTCACATGTGCTTTGCTAGCTAATGCTAATTGTAGGAGGTAACAGTTTTCCCTCTGCTACGATAGCATGTAGCTTAGTGTTTATTTAGCAGTATTTTTAGGCTGTTCTGTGTTTGCTTGTATGTAGATAGCAATGTTTAGACTTTGTAATCATATATTTGTTATCTGTACTGACATATTGTTATTCTCTTTGTAATATTGCAGTTTTACGAAAAAACAAACAAGAAGGAATTCAGTAAAATCAACGAAAGACAAGCCTTGTGTTTTTATTGGAGGACTTTTGTTTGAGTGTTATCTGGCTGTCTAACCCTGTACATTGGAACGTGCAGAAAGGGGAATACAACATATATTACATATGGTTGGGTTGTAGCCTATGAGCAGGCCTGAAATGTACTCAGGAGCTGAACAATTGAGTGCTTTATGGACTAACCACTTATAAAGGATTTGTTACAGAACACTCATTTATATATTTTTTATTTTTTCAACCTCATCTATTCAAAGCATAGCAATTGCTACCTTCTTTCTGTATTAAAATACAATAAGGCACTTATTTGTAGGCTACATATTCCACTTTTTGGACTCAAATGACTGAATATGTTGTGGCAAACTAAATCCCTATTATTGAATATAAAATAGTAGGCCTATATTTCAAATTTGGATTAATTTCAAAGATGATGAATATGAAAAAGGAGGTAGTTATACGCACATCACATAGGTGCAGGGCGGTGCAAAATCAGACTCTTCTTCCATAGAGGATAAATATAACACATCATTCACTGAAAGCTTAATGATAGGCCTGTGCAAAAGGTCACCCACTTTCTGTAGTTTTCAGTGAAGACGCCCTTTATTCCAACCCTCCATTTTCACCTGAACACCCCATGCATATCAACAACGCCCCCCTTCTGCACCTATCACTGACCTCAAACCCCTTGTCCGTTTTTTTTCATCTTAATTACACCTCCGTGAAGCATCACACAGAGAAGCCAACTGCACCCCTCACCTCGGTTCTCTGGACTTCAAACTTTATCTTTTTAGTTTCTGTGCGTCCATGAGAATGTAAGTTCATGCCTGTTATGGTTCTTCTGTGCACTATTATATTGTTCTTAATTTATGCTCGTTACTGCTGTTGTTTTCTATTTCACGTTTATACCAAGTAGACAAGACTGTAATATCACCACGGACATTTCTCACTCATTTCACATATTTCACGTTTGTTACTGTTGTAATTAATGCTGTTCTTGTCTATTTAATCATGCTTTAGTGTTTTCCTTGTATTCTTTATATCATGTCGTCGAATGTTATAGTTTTAGGCAGTCCTAGGCTTGGGGTGGAGTCCATGGTCCGTGGAGTCCGTGGAGTCCATGGTCTAGTCTTTTCCGGCGCTGTGTGAGGTGGCGGCCTGTTGCAGCAGCTCCCGTCGTCTGTGTTATTTAACCTTAATTTTTTGTTAGTTTGATTATTTATTTTACTGGGTGTTTTGAGTATTAGTTTACTCTACTTGGTGGCAATGGCTACTTTTGCTTTTGGAACTTTTTTCGCTGTTTTTCTGTTACTTTCAACACTCTTTGTAACGGAGATCAGCGCGCAGCGGAGTGAGGGCATTGTTTACACACGTGATCAGCTGATGGCGCTCTCCAAGGTGCTGCTGCCCGGAGCAAGGCCTGTAATCCCGGAGGAGCTGAGGAGGCGACGCCGGGGTTGCAGAGCTGGAGCAAAGAGGAGAGCTAAGAGGAGAAAACACAAGCCATCTGTACCAGCGGTGATTATGGGGAACGTGAGGTCTTTGGGCAACAAGACGGACGAACTCGACGCGCTTGTCCGGAATCAGTGGGAATACCGCGGGTGCAGTATTATGTGCTTCACGGAGACATGGCTGCACTCAGACATCACTGACCACAGCGTGGCTGTACCCGGCTTCAGTACTTTTCGGGCCGACAGGGACGTTATTAAGAGCGGTAAGAAGAAAGGTGGAGGGATTGCGCTGTATGTGAGTGAGAGGTGGTGTAATCCCAGCCATGTTAGTGTGAAGGAACGTCTCTGTAGCCCGGACATTGAACTGTTAGCTGTTGGAATGCGCCCCTATTACTTACCCAGAGAATTCACGTGCGCTATTGTTATAGCTGTGTACATACCACCGTCAGCTGATGCCGAGTCTGCGAGCGATGCCATCCTCTCTACAGTTTCAAAGCTTCAAACTAAGCATCCAAATGCTTTTGTAGCCATTACCGGGGACTTTAATCATGTAAAAATGGACAAAACACTACCTACTTTTCATCAATATGTTAACTGCCCAACGAGAGAAAATAAAACACTGGACCTTCTGTATGCTAACGTTAAGGAAGCTTACAGTACCTCTGCCCTCCCCCCCCTGGGCAGGTCAGATCACAACCTTGTCCTTCTGACACCAGAGTATATCCCCCTGGTCCAAAGGCAGCCTGTGACCACAAGGGCTGTTAGGAGGTGGACACAGGAGGGTAAGGAGGCACTGCAGGACTGCTTTGAGTCCACAGACTGGGATGTACTCTGTGAGCCACATGGTGAGGACATCAACAACATGACCGACTGCATCACAGAATACATTAAATTCTGTGAAAACACTGCTCTACCGGCCCGGACTGTACACTGCTTTTCAAATAACAAACCTTGGATAACCAGTGACCTGAAAGCCCTTCTCAACAAGAAGAAACAAGCCTTCAGGTCTGGAAACAGGGAGGAGCTGAGGAGGATACAGCACGATCTGAGGGAGAAGCTGAGGGAGTGCAAGGACTCATACAGGAGAAAGCTGGAGGCCAAACTCCAGCAGAACAACGTGAAGGATGTGTGGACAGGTATGAAAGAAATCACTGGTTTCAAGGGGAGAGAAAGACTACAGTCAGGTGACATGGAGAGGGCGAACGAGCTAAACCTGTTCTTCAACCGGTTTAGTTCACAACCTTCAGCTGCCACTCACACCTCTAACAACAACCCTGCCCTTCACACCTCTAACAACAACACTCCTGTCGTTCACACCTCCCAGTTTCCCGTTGTGCTTTCTCCCTCCCCCCCTCATCCCCCCATGGTTAACTCTTTGGACTATGGCCCTGGCCCCGCACCACTGGAGGGCACTTCCCCCCCTGAGGTGAACGGCACCATCTCCCGCCTGACTCTAACAACTGGCCAGGTAAAGAGACAGCTGGAGAAACTACACCTTGGCAAGGCGCCAGGCCCTGACGGCATTAGCCCAAGGGTTCTGAAGACCTGCGCCAGCCAGCTGTCTGGGATTCTGCAACACCTCTTCAACCTGAGTCTGAGTCAGGAGAGGATACCGGTGCTGTGGAAAACGTCCTGCCTGGTCCCGGTCCCGAAGAAGACGACACCATCTGACCTCAAAGACTATCGACCAGTTGCTCTTACATCTCATGTGATGAAGGTGCTGGAGAGGCTTGTCTTGACCCACCTCAGGCCACAGGTGAAACCATCCCTTGACCCTCTACAGTTTGCCTACCAGCCACACCTGGGAGTGGACGACGCCATCATCTACCTGCTGCAGCGTACTCACTCACACCTGGAGGGAAATGGCTGCACTGTGAGAATCACCTTCTTTGATTTCTCCAGTGCATTCAACACCATCCAGCCACAACTGCTGGAAGAGAAGCTGCAGGTGATGGGTGTGGACTCGTCCATCACCTCCTGGATTACCGACTACCTGACAGACAGACCACAGTTTGTCCGACTTGGCAGTGTTCAGTCTGGAATGGTGGAGAGTAGTACAGGAGCTCCACAGGGGACTGTGCTGTCTCCTTTCCTTTTCACCTTGTACACCTCTGACTTTCAGTACAACTCGAGGTCATGCCATCTGCAGAAATTTTCGGATGATTCTGCAGTGGTAGGGTGTATTAGTGATGGGCAGGAACAGGAGTACAGGACGTTGGTGGACAACTTTGTGGAGTGGACAGGAAGAAATCACCTGATTCTGAACTTGGACAAGACCAGAGAGATGGTGATTGACTTTAGAAGGAAGAGGACAGCGCCACAGCCGCTGTGTATCCTGGGAGAGGATGTGACTGTGGTTGAGGAGTACAGGTACCTGGGTGTCAACATGGACAACAGACTGAACTGGAAAGCCAACACTCAGGCTGTGTACAAGAAGGGGATGAGCAGACTCTACTTTCTGAGGAAGCTGAGATCCTTCAACGTGTGCAGCAAGATGTTGGAGATCTTCTATCAGTCTGTTGTTGCCAGTGCACTGTTTTCTGCTGTGGTCTGTTGGGGGAGCAGTTCTGGAGCCGGTGACATTAAGAGACTGGACAAACTCATTAAGAAAGCCTGCTCTGTGATTGGCTGCAAGCTGGACTCTTTTGTAGTGGTGACAGAGAGGAGGACTCTGAACAAACTGTTATCCATTATGGATAATCCTGATCACCCTCTGCACCACCTACTGGACAGACAGCGGAGCAGCTTCTCTAACAGACTGATCCAACTCCGCTGTCACAAGGACAGGTACAGGAAGTCCTTCCTACCTAAAGCCATAGCCCTTTACAACAGCTCACCGCTTGCGAGCAGAGAACTGTCCTCATGATCATCTCTGTCTCTTCATACTGTAACCTGTTCTGCTCATGTAAAGTTTACAAATTATCCCTGCACTCAATTTCACTTCGTCTGTCTTGTTTACTCATCAATATAGTCAATAGTTTCAGATGATAACATGTCTACACTCCTGCACTTTAATATCAGTATCATTTATTGCACAGCTGTTCTGCTTTTGTAAAGTTTACAAATTATCCCTGCACTAAAGTTCACTTCATTTGTCTTGCCTACTCCTCATTATAGTCAATAGTTTCAGATGATATATGTCTACACTCCTGCACTTTAATATAGGTATAATTGATTGCACAGCTCAGAATTTGCACAGCTCTGGACAGCTCTTTATATCAATACTGCTCTTTTAATACTGTTATCACTGTTTTATTACACATGTTCATCTACCTCCTGGAAAGTATGTTTACATTCAGCTAAACATGACTTACAAATGTTGCATCAAATTTTTCACATTCCAGACTAGTAGTAATGTTTAGTTAAATCCTGGATGTATATATTTCTTCTGAATCCTATTTTTTGTTATATTCTAATGCTTATTCACCTTGTATTTAATATTATATTGTTTTTAGTTACTAACATTGTGTGTTTGATAACCTGCTGCTGTAACGCCACAATTTCCCAGTTTGGGATCAATAAAGTACATCTATCTATCTATCTATCTATTTCAGTAGGGCTCTGTGTATGCTGGCACTCACGTGTAGTAAGGGACCGTCCCTCAATTACTCGGCTCCCCCTATGTGTGAGCTCTGTTAGTTTTCATGTGTACTGCACAGAGACAGTAATTTGTTGATGCTCCCTCAAAGTTAGGAGGATTCATTTCAGTAGCTATCATTTCACGCATTGTTTGTCTGTTTATTTGATACAATGTTATTAGTGTTTCTATGTCATGTTTGTTGTTTATTCATTCATATATTTAATGCTTATTTTTATTCTTTTTCTGTCGTTTTAGACACCACATTCATCCCTTCACATTCACATCCCTTTCCATTCACGCCCCTTCAATTCTGTTCAATAAATGCGTGGCATCTCAAAGAGAGAGTGTGTGTAAGACTGTCATTTCATGTTCTGACCGGACAACCTGTGGCGTCTGCATATCCTAAAAACCAGTCAATAGGGTTTACACATCACTGAGGTCTCAAGAGTGGTATCGGAAACCATCACCTCTTTTACATGGTCCTTCGAGCCGGATCTGCAGTTACCACAGAATCGAGATGGCATATCCTGCTGGTACCACCCGCCCTCGCCGGGATGGTCGTCCACCTCAGTATCTCGACGACTACCTGGTGAGTCTTCCAAGGCGACAAATACCTCAGTCACACACTCTCTATGACCACTCCGCCGAGGGAGAAAGCAGTTATCCTAGAGTCACTAAAATCGGTCAAGATGGACAAGCATCTCATGACCAGGTCTTATCAGCGATACAAAAGATGAAGGAGGAAAATTCCCAACTCATACAGGAGATGACAACCCTCCGCAGTATGCTCGCACCTCCAAAGCCAGTCTCTTCTCCACATCCAGCCTCACGCTACGACCATCCTGAGCAATGGCATCACCTGGACAGTGCCACCTCCTTCATGCAAGCTCCAGCTCCTCATCTTGCATCCACTCCACGAGATGACCTGCATGGCGTGCCCTGGCCCGAGTCATCCCCTGCACATCAGGCAGGAGAGGCGTTTCCTCCGCCACCGCCGCCAGTATCATATATTCCTTTTGACATCCCAGCAGCACAGAGCTCTCGCTTGGAAAGACCACATCAACATGATCCTCGACCTCCGATAGTTGATGAGCTGACAGAACACTTCAGAAGCATGAATATGAAGCCTGAGTATGATTACGATTCTCATTCGTCAATAGCACATACACCAAAATATGCTGAGCCATACACTCCTCCCCGTCAGCTACCTTCAGACTCAAGGGAATGGAGAAGATACAATCAGTCACGGTCTCCAAATCGTCAGGAGACAACGTATCGTGGACCTACTCCTCACATTCCATACTTTACTGATGATGATCCGCGTCAGTTCGCCCGCTTGAAGATAGCGCTCGACAATATTCTGCCTGACGACGCCACTGAACGCTTCAAGTACCAAATCCTCGTCGACCACCTGAAGCTGGAAGACGCTCTTCTCATCGCTGACTCCTACAGCAACAGCAGGTACCCCTACAGTAAGACCATGGCATCCCTGACTGAGTTGTATGGCCAGCCTCACAAATTGGCCCTGCAGCGCATCACAGAGGTTCTGGCTGAGCCCGCAGTCAAGAGCGGTGACAGCAGAGGATTCCGCCTGTTCGCACTGAAGGTGAGAGCCCTAGTTGGGATGTTGGATCAGCTAGGGAGAGAAGGGAGAACAGAACTAGAGTGTGGGTCGCACATCTCACGTCTATTGTCAAAGCTACCTCATGACCTCCGAGCTCAATTCAAGCGCTTCATCAATCCCATTCGCACACCCATCCCGACCTTGATCGATTTTGCTGAGTGGCTTGAGTATGAAGTCCGCATTCAGGATGACGATGTACAGACACATCAAATCCGGTCATCGCAAGAGGGGCGACCAGGCCGTCAGAGAGGTGGCCAAACTCAGCAAAAGGCATCAGCACGCTCCACCACAGTCCTGCTTGGATATGACCCCCCTGCAAAGACGTCAGAGACTTCTACTAATGTGAGGTCACAGGAGAAGAAACCAGATAAGCCCAAGAAATACTGTCCCTTCTGTGACAATGTTCAGCACTACTTCAATCAGTGTTCAGAGGTTAAGAAACTCACCAAAGATCAAAAGGTAGCCTGGATCAAATCTGGTAAGCGGTGCTGGAGGTGTGGAAGAGACCACTTCGCAGCTCAGTGCTACCTCAAGGCTAAATGTCAGCAGTGTAATCAGACTCACCTTGAAGTACTGCATGAAGTCAACACGTCGACCTCTGTCAAACCAGACATGCAGTCCTCGGATACCAATCAGCCTGTCACTTACTATCTAGACCCATCATGGCGAAGTAGTCGTGTGCTGCTGAAGATGGTGAAGGTCTGCCTCTACAATGGCAAAAAGAGTATGGAGACCTATGCTATTCTAGACGACGGGTCAGAGCGAACGATCCTCCTCCATAGTGCAGCTCAGAAACTAGGACAGGTGAGGACCTGGCGCTTAGAACCATCCGCCAAGACATCAAGATGGTTCCAGGACGGTCCGTATCCTTCACTGTTTCCTCCGTCATTCACCCTCAGAAACAGTTCAAGATCCACAGAGCATTCACTGCGGTAGAGCTCGGCCTCTCAAAACACTCTCATCCTGTTGAAGCCCTGCAGAAATCGTACCGCCATCTCCGAGGTCTTCCCCTCCACTCCTTCAATCAGGAACAGCCACTGCTGCTCATCGGCTCGGATTATCCTCACCTCCTCACTCCAGTTGAGCCAGTGCACTTAGGGCCTCCAGGTGGACCAGCAGCTCTAAAGACACGACTTGGTTGGACACTTCAAGGTCCTGCTAAAGTCCTCCTGCATCAGTCCTCCACCCCTCAGTGCCTGCTTATCAACACCCTGACTCCATCCGCAGAACTCCTCAGTCATGTGACTAAACTCTGGCAGATGGATGTCCTGCCCTACCGGAATGAGAAGCTGATTACTCGCTCAAAGCAAGACACAGCAGCAGTCAGGATGCTGGAGGAAAAGACCATCAGATTGGAGGTGGACAGCATTCAAAGGTATGCTACTCCCCTGCTTTGGAAGGAAGATGCTCCCCCTCTCCATTCATCTAAGGAGTCAGTGCTGGGTCATCTGCGTGGAACTGAAAAACGCCTGTCCAAAGAACCTGCTAAGGCAGACACCTACAACCAAGAAGTCAAGAAGTTGCTGGATGCTGGCTACATCAACAAACTCACCCCTGCTGAAGTGCAAGCCAGTGACAGCACATGGTATATACCACATTTCATGGTCCGCCATAATGGCAAAGATCGCATTGTGTTCAACTGCTCTTTCACACATCAAGGTGGAAACCTGAATGAACACCTCCTTCCAGGACCCACTCTGGGATCCACTCTTCTTGGTGTGCTGCTCCGCTTCAGGGAGTATCCCATCGCAGTGAGCAGTGACATAAAAGGGATGTTCCACCAGGTTCGTCTCCTGCCTGAAGACAAGCCCTTCTTACGCTTCCTTTGGAGAGACATGGATCGCAGTAGATCACCTGACATCTATGAATGGCAGGTACTGCCATTCGGCACCACGTGCAGTCCATGTTGTGCCACATTCGCTCTCCAAAAGCACGTCCTGGATCACAGCAGCCCAGATGAGGATACCCGCCACTCCATAGAGACCAGCTTCTACGTTGACAACCTCCTGCAGAGCTTCACCTCAGTATCCGAAGCCAAGCAACTCGTCAACAGGCTACAGCAGCTACTGCTGTCAGGTGGTTTTGAACTACGTCAGTGGGCTACCAATGTTCCTGACATCATCAGTGACATGCCACCAGGTTCAAGATCGGAAAGCAGTGAACTCTGGCTATCACCTGACGGGACTGATACACTGGAGCGGGCTCTGGGGCTTCTGTGGCGCTGTAAGTCAGACACAATCAGTTACCAGCTTCGCCACACTGAGCATCCTGAACCTACGATGCGCAGCATCTACCGGGTCCTAGCCAGACAGTACGACCCTCTTGGACTGCTCATTCCCTACACCACTCGAGCCAAAATGCTTGTGCAGCGACTTTGGGATAAGAAAAGAGACTGGGATGACCCACAGCTTCCTGATGACCTACTAGAGCTGTGGCATGCCTGGGAGAGTGAACTCCACCAGATTCCTGCCATCTCTCTTCCCAGAAGTTATGTACATCCTGAGACAGACTTCTCTGTTTGCACCCACAGCATTCATGTCTTTTCAGATGCTTCGGAGAGGGCATACGGGTCCGTAGCCTACCTTCGGACAGTGGATCATAGCGGTGACATCCAAGTGGCCTTCCTAGCAGCCAGATCACGAGTTGCCCCTACCCGGCAGCAATCCATTCCAAGGCTGGAACTCTGCGCTGCCCACGTTGGTGCTCAGCTTGCTGCTGTCCTGAAAAGAGAGCTCACCCTAAAGATCTCCAGCATCACCTACTGGACTGACTCGACCACAGTCTTGAACTGGCTGCAGTCACAATCGTGCCGTTATAAGGTGTTCGTCGGTACCAGGGTTGCAGACATCCAGGAGTTGACGGAGGATAGTGCCTGGCGGTATGTCAACTCAGGAGACAACTCAGCTGACGACATAACTAGGGGGCTACCTCTATCACAGCTTCTTGGCCCCAACCGCTGGAGCGACGGGCCTCCTTTCTTGTGGCAAGATGAATCATCCTGGCCTCCACCACCAGAAATCTCTTCATCTGACGATCCTGCAGAACTGCGAAAGTCCAACTTCTGTGGCCATATCTCAGTGACTCCAGACATACGTCTACCTGATTCCATTATCTTCAACAGCTACAACGAACTGTTACAATCTACGGTCCAAGCATGTCACGGGGCGGCAACCCCCTCAGACCCAACAGCAGATGAGTACAAGCACGCTGAGCTGGCCCTATTCAGACAGGTACAAACAGACTGTTTCCCAGAGGAGTTCCTGCTCCTGTCATCTCAGAAACCAGTCTCCACAAGCAGCAGATTACTCACCTTAGCCCCTGAGTATGACCAGGAATCCCAGTTGATCCGCGTGGGGGGGCGGCTCCGGAGATGTGATGACCTCTGCCAAGATACAGTGCATCCGGTTGTACTTGACCCTCATCATCACATCACCAAGCTCATCATTCAGGACTTCGACAGCCGGCTGGCCCACCCTGGACCTGAAAGAGTCTTTGCTGAACTGCGCAAGCGGTTCTGGATTCTTCGCGGCAGAGAGGCAGTCCGCAAACATCAATACAACTGTCTTGAATGTAGAAAATGGCGGAGCAAACCAGTCATCCCCAAAATGGCCGATCTTCCACCCTCCAACTTAAGGCTTCATCGCCCAGCCTTCTATTCAACGGGTATGGACTGCTTTGGGCCTTACCTCATCAAGATTGGACGGCGAACCGAGAAGCGCTGGGGCATAATTTTCAAGTGCCTAACCACCCATGCTGTACACCTTGATCTGCTGGCCAGTATGGACACTGACTCGTTTCTGTTGGCACTTCGTCGTTTCATTGCCAGAAGAGGGAAGCCATTCGAGCTATTATCGGACCAAGGCACGAACTTCAAGGGAGGCAGTGCTGAACTCAAAGAGGCTTTCAACTCCCTCACCCCATCTCTGCAGTCACAACTAGCCAGTCAGCAGATTCACTTCCGGTTCAATCCCCCACATGCACCACACTTCGGTGGTTCCTGGGAGCGGGAGATCCGCTCCATTAAATCTGCTCTTCACACCACCTTGGGAGCCCAGAGTGTCACAGAGGAAGTTTTGAGGACAATACTCATTGAAGTGGAGGGCATTGTCAACTCCAAACCCCTGGGTTACACCTCATCCGACATTGCAGACCCAGATCCCATCACTCCCAATATGCTGCTGATGGGGCGGCCTGACTCGTCGGCACCTCAGGTCGTCTACCCCAGCACAGAGCTCCTCAGCCGTCGCAGATGGAAGCAGTGTCAAGTCTTGTCTGATCAATTCTGGGTTCACTTCATCAGGAACTATCTACCATCCCTGCAGACACGCTCAAAATGGCAACAGGAAAAGGATGATCTAACTGTCGACACCATCGTCCTTGACGTTGACCAGCAACTCCCTCGTGCCCTGTGGCCGGTTGGGAAGGTTACTGCAGTCTTTCCTGGGGCTGATGGCAGAGTACGAACAGCCCAGATCAAAGTCAGGGATAAGACATACATTCGACCAGTTGCTCGACTCATCAGACTCCCAGCACTCCCAAACGACTCCTCTAGCTGACCTTCTCCTGGTTCAACTTTGCTACACAAAGTTGGGGGCGGCTGTGCAAAAGGTCACCCACTTTCTGTAGTTTTCAGTGAAGACGCCCTTTATTCCAACCCTCCATTTTCACCTGAACACCCCATGCATATCAACAACGCCCCCCTTCTGCACCTATCACTGACCTCAAACCCCTTGTCCGTTTTTTTTCATCTTAATTACACCTCCGTGAAGCATCACACAGAGAAGCCAACTGCACCCCTCACCTCGGTTCTCTGGACTTCAAACTTTATCTTTTTAGTTTCTGTGCGTCCATGAGAATGTAAGTTCATGCCTGTTATGGTTCTTCTGTGCACTATTATATTGTTCTTAATTTATGCTCGTTACTGCTGTTGTTTTCTATTTCACGTTTATACCAAGTAGACAAGACTGTAATATCACCACGGACATTTCTCACTCATTTCATATATTTCACGTTTGTTACTGTTGTAATTAATGCTGTTCTTGTCTATTTAATCATGCTTTAGTGTTTTCCTTGTATTCTTTATATCATGTCGTCGAATGTTATAGTTTTCAGTAGGGCTCTGTGTATGCTAGCACTCAAGTGTAGTAAGGGACCGTCCCTCAATTACTCGGCTCCCCCTATGTGTGAGCTCTGTTAGTTTTCATGTGTACTGCACAGAGACAGTAATTTGTTGATGCTCCCTCAAAGTTAGGAGGATTCATTTCAGTAGCTATCATTTCACGCATTGTTTGTCTGTTTATTTGATACAATGTTATTAGTGTTTCTATGTCATGTTTGTTGTTTATTCATTCATATATTTAATGCTTATTTTTATTCTTTTTCTGTCGTTTTAGACACCACATTCATCCCTTCACATTCACATCCCTTTCCATTCACGCCCCTTCAATTCTGTTCAATAAATGAGTGGCATCTCAAAGAGAGAGTGTGTGTAAGACTGTCATTTCATGTTCTGACCGGACAACCTGTGGCGTCTGCATATCCTAAAAACCAGTCAATAGGGTTTACACATCACTGAGGTCTCAAGAGTGGTATCGGAAACCATCACCTCTTTTACAAGGCCTATGGTGTATTTCATACAATATTTTTTTATTTTGTTTAACATTTATTTATCCAGGAGAAGTCCCAATTGAGGTTAAAAACCTCTTTTTCAAGGGAGTCCTGTAAAGTAACACTCACAACATACAGACAACAATTTATAAAAAACAATTAAAAGCAATTAAAATGAAAAAAAAAAACAGTTACAGGTAGACGAGGTCATCTCATGTGCTCTCAGCCTGGATTTGAAGGCATTTAAAGAAATCAGTTCAGTTATTTTCCAGTCTTTTTGCAGCATGTTCCATGTAGAAGGAGCAGAGTAGATGAAAGCCCTTTTTCCCATTTCTGTGCGGGCAAATGGAACAGACAGCAACAACTGATCATTTGAACGCAAACTGTAAGAATCAACGCTTCTCCGTGTGATAAGGTTGCAGAGGTAGGAGGGCAGTAGCCCAAGCATGGCCTTGTAAATAAAAGTGCACCAGTGTCCCAGCCTCCTGGTGGACTAAGAAGGCCATCCCACTCGAGAATACAGTTCACAATGATGGGTCAGTGCTCCACAGTTAGTAATAAACCTCAGAGAAGCATGATAAACAGCGTCAATCTTACTTAGACATTTAGCTGAGGCATTCATATACATCAGGTCTCAATAATCTAAAACGGATAAAAAAGTTGCAATTACAAGCCGCTTTTTAACCTCAAAAGAGAAGTTTGAGGTACTTTATTAGTGTTTGAAAACAACATTAGTTTAGTCTTATCAGCGTTGAGGACTAGTTTTAGCTGCAGGAGTGTGTGCTGGACCACATCAAAAGCTTTCTGCAGAGATTCAACAGCTTTAGCAGGAGTTGATCCAAACCAGTAAATAATTGTGTCATCAGCATAAAAATGCATATTAGCATCTAACACATTTTTCCCCAAATCATTAATGTACATAATGAAAAGGAGGGGTCCTAATATCGAACCCTGTGGCACCCCCTTGTGGACACTCACAAATTCAGAACACAGACCATCATATTTAATACACTGAGTCCTGTCACTCAAATAATTTTTGAACCAGGAAACTACATGATCTGACAAACCCAAACAAAGAAGCCTATGCTTTAAAACAGCATGGTCCACAGTGTCAAAAGCTTTTGACAGACCAAAAAAAAGTGAAGCACAGTACTGTTTTTTATCAAGAGCAACAAGTATATCATTGATCACTTTTGTAGCCGCAGTGATGATACTGTGCTTTTTCCTGAAGCCTGATTGCAGTTTTAAGAGAAGATCATTTGAGGTTAGAAACTCTTTTAGTTGATCACACACAAGAGATTCAAGAATTTTTGACAAGACACAGAAATTTGATATTGGCCTGTAGTTAGTTAAAGCTGCTGGATCCCCTCCTTTTAATAAGGGGGTAACAAAAGCTGACTTCCAAACGGATGGAATTTATTTGTTTTCGATTGAGAGATTAAAAAGGATTGTTAGAGGCTGTGCTACAAAATCAGCCGCTATATTCAAAAAAGTAGGGCTCTATCAAGTCAGGTCCAGGGGGTTTTCTGTGATCTAATGTTTTGAGTACTTTATGCACTTGCTGCACAGTAAAAGGTACACAATTAAAGGGTTCTCCTGAGAACCTTGGGGGGTCTGTGCAGGGAGTCACAGGGGCAGCTCCTGTGGAGTCAAACAAAGAACCAGATGATACAAAAAGCTTGTTGAAGCAGTTTAGGACCTCAGTTCTATCATAGACTGGGACCGAGTCTTTTAGAACAAATGTCGGAAGAGCCTGAGGACTTTTAATTACAGATAAAGACTTAATCACTTTCCAAAATTTCTGTAGATTATTGAGGTTCTCAGTTGTGACAGATACGTAATATTCTGATTTAGCCTTTTTGATAAGACAAGTGCATTTGTTCCTTAGTTGCCTGAAAATAGACCAATCAGAGGCAGAATATGAATATGAATGTATTGTTTTAATATCTGTATCATTTGTTCTTTATGAAGTAATGTTACTTTTTTCTTTAAAATATATTTTTTTGAACTTGTCTGTACTTGTTGTATACATCATGTTAAATTTATAAAAGACGTTTCCAAAAAATACTATAAATGATAATAAACTAATATTATTATTTTACTTAATCAACATTGCTTTTTGTCTCAAAACTCATTGATTTAGGATAATTAATAATTGAAAGAGAAAAAAACTTGCATTAGCTAATGAAGACATAAAGGAAAGCAAAATAAATGTAAATAAAAAACAAGTTTTTCAAACATTTATATCCAAGCTTTATTTCAAATAAAGGATACACTGCTAATCATTCATGCTGTCAAAATAATCAGAATAAAATATTGGATTGAAAATACCAGAATAATCCTATATGAAAAAGATATATACTGTACATTATAATCATCAGTAGTTTTTCATTCAGTATACTTTGAAGTAAACAGTTGAAGTAAAAAATAAATATATTAAAAAAATGAACACATCCATCAAAGAATGTGGCATGCACAAATTGTTTTCCAGTTGGGTTTATTTAACTGTGTAAACAAACAATATAGATCAGTCTAGATTAAAGACACCCATGTGCAGCATGAGAAGAAGTCATTTCATGAATATCCATGTGAAAACTGTACATTTCAATACTAAACCTATCAACAACAACAAAATTAGTCCTGGTCAACAAAGAGATGGTGGGTGATGGGACTGTCAAAATTGCATTTTTCCTTAAGACTTGACTTTAGGGAAAGTTAGGTATTAGAATTTGATAATGAAGCTGAAATTAAAGTTTCAAAAGTCTGTTTGTGTGGGGGTTCAGGAGAGAAAAAAAACACTGCTGATTAAGATCTCATAATCTCAATCTTAAAGTCTTCTATATTTTACGACAGAAGCAATCACTAATAGTACGTCATTACTTTTGTCAGCCTCTTGAATGCAGGCTATAATTCTGAAAATTGACAAACTCTTTTTGGATCAGTCATATTTCTCAACATAATTGTACATTCTCATTATTGTCTTACATGTTATGGACCATCTTATGCAGGACTAAAAGCTGACCTCTCTTAACTCTGACCAGTTTTCACTGTTTTTATGATAGTGTCAGAGCCCAACATGAAAAAAAAAACAGGACCCTTGTTCAGAAGGTAATAGTTTACTATTGGTCCTGGCTGGGCTAGAATGTTAAATAAATACTTAAGCTATAAGTCCACCCTTAAAAAAGAAAAAAAAGTGGAGCTATTTCCATTTGTAGAGATGTGTTTATTTGTATTCACAAATCTTAATTTGACAATTAGGTGAAGCATCCTTTATGGAAATTAATGATAGTAAAGTAAGTAAGTAAAGTTTATTTATATAGCACTTTTCACAGACAAAGGTCACAAAGTGCTTTACATCAACAAAATACAACGCACATATAATAAAAACAAGAACACACATCATAAATTGATGCAGCAACAATCAATTCAATGGGAACAGAACTAGGCATATAGAAATATAACGTCATAAATACTGAATGAATCTCTATTTATTGACTTTATTTTATTTGTTAACTTTTTTAAATTAGTTCACTGCTCATTTAAAGTTTCTGTAATTTTATTTGTCTAAAATGAAAGCAGGCAGTGAAACAGATGATGTTTCAATGTGATTAAATGGACAGTATTTTATCTATTTACTTTGATAACTGTACTTCCTGGTGATCAAATATTTTTTGTATAACTTTAAAGGTATAAAAAATAAACTGGTGAATTACACTGTGTAATTTCAACAGCTTTAAGAAAGTCAAGCTATTGTTTTGTTATTTATAAAGAATCATATCAAATACATTAGAATGAACTTCTATACACATTGTGCAGCTTGACAATAAATGGACATAAGATGACAGCCGGGTGGTCTATAGAGCACGAGAAATACACATTTGAAGATTTTATACAGGGCCCCCAAAAAATCTAGCACAAGAGCTATTTTAAGAAATGGCTCATCAAACTCTGTTGGGATGAAATAACCAAATCCCTCAATGTATTTTATTTGTAATTTGAATATTCCTTCTATGTCTTAATGGGGATAAATTGTAAATACTCATCGAATAAACTACTACTACTAAGTTGAAAAATGTTTACAGCTCGACTCAAATTTGTATAAAGAAAAGAAACTATAAAAACAATTTATAGATCAAGTTAGATTTTTGTAAGGTTTATGTTAAGTTTTATGTCATGGAAAGTCTTACAACTCAGTATTATTTATTGCCATCTCTCTGCTCCGATTGGCGTTCAATGTAGTTGTGTCAGTGTGAGAGCCAGAAACATCCTCCTGGAAGGCAGTCTCCAATACTGTGAGGATGGATTTACGGATTTTGTCCCTGAAATCTTGGCCCACAAAGACATAGAGCAGTGGGTTAAGGCAGCTGTTGATAAAGGCCAGGCTGGTTGCTATTGGGATCCCAATGGTGGTGACATAGTCTAGTGTTTTACTCTCATAATTATTCAAAAAATGAACCATGTCAATCAGAGTGAAGATGTGAAAGGGGGCCCAGCAGAAGAAAAAAGTGGTAATGACTGCAGCAATGATCTTAAATGTGCGACTTGACTGGCTGGCCAGCATGCGGTTTCTTCTGAGACGATGGATAATCACAGCATAACAGAACACAATGACAGTGAAGGGGACAACAAATGCCAGGAGGAAGCGGGTGATGGTCATGGCCTTAAAACGAAACTCTATCAGCTCAAACACAGACGGAGTTTCATAGTCATCAGAAAAGGCAAAGTTGTTGAAGCAGTTGATGACGTCTTCATTGATAAAGGATGGTCCAGTGTCCCTAAAAACAAAGTACGGCGTGCTGAGAATGAGAGCCAGCACCCAAACACCCAGACTCACAAGGGATGCCTTGCTTACATTACGATGGTTCTGGGCCCAGACGGGCCACACAACAGACACATATCTGTCTGCACTGATCACCACCAGAATGTAGACACTGGCATAAATGTTAAGGGAATTCAATGTGCTGTTGAGTTTGCACATGAACTTGCCAAAAGGCCAGTGGAAATCTAACGCCAGGTATGTCACACTCAGGGGCAGAGATGCAGTGAAGAGGAAGTCGGCCACAGCGAGGTTGAGAAACCAAACTGTGTTAACTGTTTTCTTCATCTTAAACCCCGTCACCCAGATAACCACTCCGTTCCCGAGCACACCAAGAACAAAGGCCAGGCAGTAAACAATGAGAGACATGACGTGAAGAGACTGTCTCAGCTTAGAATACTGGACTGTATATGTTTCATTTGTGCCAGGTACGTCGGTTGTACTGATGTTATATGAAGAGATTGTGGTCATCGCCATTGTTGTTTAGAGCCCTGCAATGACAATGGAAGAAACAATATGAACTGCTTTCTTTTTGTCTTATTTTCCAGATGACAATCTATAATGATTAAATTAGACACTGGCCTTATAAATGTGTGTATTCATGTTTGTATAAACGCATATCGAATACTTTTATTGTGTTACTTACTTACCGTTGCTAAATATTTAATGATCTAATAATGCTACATTCTGTTCAATTCTTCTATGCATTTATAAAAGCAGAATTCCAGAGCTTAAGCAAAATAGTTGTATTCAGGTTTATCATTTATTAGGAATCTAATAATAGCCAACAAGTGCAGTGAAGGCAGGAAGGTAGGCTATAGGACCCCAGCGCAGATGATTACTTACTGGCAGGTTTTTGCAGATATGTTGGCAGGAACACTGGTAACAACAAACAGGCAGGCAGGTCTGGGAAACAATAGGCCTACTAAATAAATCACAACATAACAGGACTTTACTACCACAAAGCAGAGTAGGCTTAACTAACCAGAGTTACACAGAAGAGTAAAGAAAATTAACTAGAGAAGACAAACATTAGGTTCCCAACAATGGCAAAAACCTGCAACCATTACGAACGCTTTTATAAATCTGAATTATTTTGGGCGCACGTACACTTTTAGTATCAGGTTATCATGGATTCTACGAACTGTTTTATAAATGAGACCCCAGGTTCAAAGAGAATTTTTCATAGGGCATAAAACCTTTGAAAAACGCACAATTAGGCTTTTATCAAAATAACAGTAGGCCTATTTAAAACGTTTAAAATATGTTCCGATTATAAATCTTAATGATATTTTTCTCGTTGGAGCCTAGATAGGCTACAGTAAAACAGCAACACGCATAATTAACTGATAATAACTATAGCTAACTTCTAATAAAAATAATTGTTTAAGAAGACTATAAAAGCTTGGTTAAGCGAAACTTTAATTTAGTGTGTTTGCCATAACCTATGCAAGAACTCATAACGCGTTTATTAAGGTTTCTATAGCCTACAAGTGCTTCTGAATGTGTTATCATCCAACAATGTACATATTTCAGAAACTTTTGTCACCACCTTAAAAACCTGAATTAACAGATGGTTAGGCTACAATTAGGCCTTTAAATATCTAGGCCTATCAGTTTAACCATTCATCGGGTCATCCGGGCGGTGGCAGCGGTGTAGCCTATTTTTATTTCATAATGAATATGGAAGATGCGCACAGACAAAAACGACTGCAGTAAGGGAAGACGAATGTTTGAAAAAAAGAAGAAAAAATAAACACCAATGTGATTATTTTTTTTCCACATTTTGTATCTAAGTGATGCCAGGTTGTCCTGATAAAAGAATGTTTTTTATTGCAAAAACATATGGCATTATATCTCCTTTCCAACCAAACTATTAACAGGGCGTATTGCCTCGGAAATTCACAACTTTAGAGGCAAGAATGATAAAGGAGGAACTCGATATGATGACCAAAACTTTTTGCAGTGATCAGTTTTACAGTCGCCAAAGTTTTTCATTTAAAAAAACATTATTGCCTCGGAAAGGCAGCAAAATGTCTACAACGACTTTAAAAAACAATTGTTTTATTGCCATATTTGAGTTAATTGCTTTAGGAAATTCAGCGTATAAAATACGGACTATTTCCTTTTTTTTTTTTACAACCCAGAATGATTTATCTCGTGTATTAACGTAGTTTACATTGTATGAAAAAGTATGACGTAGCCTACCTTTCCAAAAGTTTTCAAGTCTTCTCAGGACTAATCAGTGGCCGAAGTTATCAAGCTGTCAGATTAATATAGACCTGGGCTGTCATGCGTGAAGTGCGTCATCGCCACGTAGAGGCGGTGCCGCATGCAGCATGCAAAAAAAGACAATAACCCTTAAATATTTGGCTTGTAAAATGGACTAGTTCATGCTCTGTATTTGGAAGTGAAATGCACTTTGCTGCACTTAAAAAACAATGTCAGTCACAGCAGGATTACAAAAACTGCTGACTGATTTCTTTTTCTTCTTTTTTTAGGCAACCAGCTCACTCTTTGACACTTTCTAGCTATAGGCACAAACACTATGCCGCCTCTGTGTATCCATCCCTGTAAGCAAAAGAGATTTAAATTGAAAATATATATTGTTCTAATAAGTTATTTGGACATTGTAGGGAGGAATATACAAGTTTAGGATTTCTGCATTACATTTCATCCTGTCAACATCCTGTTTAGTCCCCTGAAGATTTGGTCAGAACATTTTGACACCTCTGCCACTGCAGCTGACAAATACTGACAACTTTTTTTTTTAACATCTAAATTAAGAAATACGTTTATGCAAGCACACATTTCCCACAAAGAGTGCTGGCAAAACTCAGTCACATCAAATAGCACCGTGTAGTAAGCCATATAATTTCATGTATTCTTAACTTTGATTTTTACAAGTTGATAGAAGAAGTGCATCATTTCTGATTTACAAACTGTTTACCAACAAGCAGCACAACATTAATTCACTACAGAGCTCTGTTAACTTTGTACTTTTTATATTTCATCGAAGGTATCAAGTAAAGGAATCCACTTTTATGCATTAGCTTGGCTGTAACTTTAGGTATTCAGTCAGAGTAACTTAAAGCTGAAAATCAGTCACTGCTAAAGCATGTTTTCCACTACTCTTGTTTGATGACTTCTTAAGTGCATCGAAAATAAAAAATAATAAAAAAAATCCTCCAGTTACAATTGTGGTGTGAAGTGCATTCCTCAGGGTCATCAAGAAACATAAAGTACATTTAACCCTAATCTGAGAAGCACATGGGAAACAGCGCCTCCTACTGGCCATGTATGTAATAACAAGGATAAAGCAACTATTAAAAGTCCTCTGATTAGCAACTCGTTATTTAGGATATATTAGTATATGATGCTGGATCAGCTGAGTTGCCTTATGCTAAGGATAGGTACACTAAGGGTGACTGCTCCATGTTTTGAGGAGTTATTTGATAAAAAAAATATAAGGCTTATATCAGGATAAAATTGAAATTATGGGGCTGATGGTTACGATAACCACAAAAACAATCATCATCATTGTCATCATTTATTGACTCCCACAACAACTTAAAAAGCACAATAAAAACAGCAATGCAATCTTAACTTTCTTTTACATAGTTTATGAGAACAAGGCTTTTATAGTGAGTCTACATATTTTATATCAACAAGCTACATAGCCTATACTGAAGTCATACTGTTAGTGTGACACAATTTTTTGGTAGATAAACACAAAAGTAGTTGTCATAAATCCACTGGTTACAACTTTTAAAATGGTTTTATGTTATGGTTTAACCTAGTCTATTTCATTCAACTGGAAATATTTCCTTTTTTTCTGCTGTTCGAACAAATCAAACACTTGGGGATGTTACATGGATGATGATGAATTTCCGGATTTTTGAAGACCATATAACTGGTTATGAAACTAAAACAAAAAGTCAGTTTGATTGTTAATGAAAAAAACCTCACTTGGTTTCAGCTTTTAAATAAAAAATGAAATAAAACAACATAAAATAAAAAGATAAAAAGGGATACATTAAAGTTGTCAGTTTATTTACATAAGATGCTTTTACTGATGGATGGGACACAGACATACCCTAAAACCTCCAACAATGATACAAAATATCACACTTAGCCAAGTACACCATGCAAAGGACTTTCTAACTAAAGTAATCCCATATTCACTTTCATACGTATCAAAAAGCTTACATAAAGCTTACACTGGCCCGTGCTTGTGTTGAATGACATATGTAAATAGCTTGTTTATCAAGCATGCAACAGTCTGTTAAATACATTTCTTTGTTTTAGTCATACATAAAGCAGTGCAAGAAATAAACATTACATATTGGGTTAATTAATACAGACTAATATACAGAAAAAACAAGCTTTACTTTGTGTTGTTTAACATTTTGTTTCACTTCAACTTGTATGCATGCAGAGATGGCCTTTGTGGCCACTGGTTGGTGGCTGGGCGGAGTCCGGTGTGAGGGAGAAGTTCGGTAACTAATTTGCTGAAAACTTGTTTTTGCAAAAAAGGCATGAATTTTAAATAAACACAAAGTACCTGTGCCCTAATGAAAAGGATAAGCGCTCAGTGAAGACATCCCTCATCCCAATTATGCTCCCATGCCCTGATAAGTTACATAACCTACCCTAAGGCCCTTAGTTGCCACTGCAACCAAAACAGCATTGCCACCTTCCAACCGAAGCAGTGTTAATGCCGATACTACATACCACATGGCCCCTTCTGGCCCCAACAACTCAGCTGTGTAGGCTAATAGTCAGTAAGAGCCAGGACATCATTGGGGTACCTCAACTGGAAACCTCCGTTCAGCGGTGTAATGAAGATACTACTGTGGGTCAAAGTGCAGCCAAAAACAGGACTGTATAGCAAAGAAGAACCATTGATACCTAACAGACACATCCAGCCTCTTGCTTTTCTTTAATTCAATGGGGGTAAATGTGTCTGCATGTGTGAATGTATGTGTGTAGATTTGTTTTTGTTTCCTTTCCATTTAACCGATGTAAAGCACTCAACCCTCTGCTTTTGGTAAACGCTGTATTTAAATGATTATTTTCATCATTTTAAACATTCATACGTTCCATCACTTTGCACTGCTGATGGACCGCAAGTAATTTTACAGTATTGTCATCCTTCTCATCCAGCATATTAGAAGTACTGTAGGTGGTGCTGAGAAACTAAATTCTTTTCTAGACCTCAATAGTTAGCCAATCATTAAAACCTATTTCAGTAAAACTGTAACAGGTCAAATGTTCCAGCTCAGATACTGTATATATATCTGCTGTTTTGGGTCCTTAATAGAAAAGTAACAAAAGCTTCAAAATATGTTTTTTTTTACCTGGATACATTAGCTATGTACAGTTAGAGTATTTGTGTTTTCATGTCATGGACAAACCTTATACTTCAGCATCAGAAACAGACTTTTCTTTGCTCCGACTAGTGATCATTGAGTTTGTGCAGGTGTAAGATCGAGAAACCTCTTCCTGAAAGGCAGTCTCCAGAACATTCAGAATGGATTTGCGGACTTTATCCTTGAAATCTTGGCCCATGAACACATAAAGCAGTGGGTTTAAGCAGCTGTTGAGGAAGGCCAGGCTGGTGGCTATGGGGACACCGATAGTGGTGACATGGTCTAGTGTTTCACTTGCATGATTAGCCATGTGATTCACCAACTCAATTAGAGCCATGATGTGATAAGGGGCCCAACACAGGAAAAAAATAGTGATTACTGCAGCGATGATCTTAAAGGGCCTGCTCGACTTGCTGGCAAGGGTGCGGTTTCTTCTGAGACGATGGATAATCACAGTATAACAGGACACAATGACAGTGAAGGGGACAACAAATCCCAGGAGGAAGCGGGTGATGGTCATGGCCTGGTGACGAAACTGTCGCAGCTGATTCACAGACGGAGTTTCATAGTCATCAGAAAATGCAAAGTTGTTGAAGCAGTTGATGATGTCGTCATTATTATATGATGGTCCAATATCTCTAAAGATGAAGTATGGTGCACTGAGAGTTAGAGCCAGCACCCAAACACCCAGACTCACACAGGACGCCTTACGAACACTCCTGTGGTTCTGGGCCCAGACGGGCCACACCACAGACACACATCTGTCCGCACTGATCACCACCAGAATGTAGACACTGGCAAACATGTTCAAGAAGCTTATTGTACTGTTCAATTTACACATGAACTTGCCAAAAGGCCAGTGGAAATCCATGGCTGTGTATGTCACACTCAGGGGCAGGAATGCAGTGAAGAGGAAGTCGGCCACAGCGAGGTTGAGAAACCAAATTGTGTTAACTGTTTTCTTCATCTTAAACCCCGTCACCCAGATAACCACTCCGTTCCCGAGCACACCAAGAACAAAGGCCAGGCAGTAAACAATGAGAGACATGATGTTAAGAGACTGTCTCAGCTCAGCATGCTCGTCCTTATAGTCATACTCTTCATCATCTTCATACATGGAGCCATTTCTTCCAGTGGCATCTGTTGTGTTAATGTGGTAGAACGGGGTGGTGGTCATTAGATCCATCATTGTCTTGAGAGCTGCAGTAAGAACGAAAACAAATGTTAACCTTTCATATTTTACCAAGTCTCTTATCATTCTTGAGATGAAAGTTTAAGATTATTACGACCATTCCATTATAAACAACATTTACAGTGTACAATCTTTTCATGAACTTCTATTGGAATTTTTGAAAACAATTTCATAATAATGCATATTAGATAAAAAACCTTAAAATTCTAAATTAAAAAGTCCTGCCCAACATGAACATGCAAACTGTGCAACAAATTTCCTGTTAAACTGGCACGTAAAATGGGGAACCGACATTGATGAACAAAAGTTTTGAAATGATATCACACCACTAACAGCCACTTACCACTGGTGTCACAACCTGTCTATTGCATCAACAAAACCCTTTCTACCCACTGGAACCATATAGGCTATGGTTAATTTACAGTTCGTCCTGAAAGATCAAGAATACGTAAAAAAAAAAAAAAAACCTCCCTGAAACGAAGCAGTTCAAATGCAGACATAAATTTACAATGGAAGTTTTTCCCTAACTAGGTGATTTGAAGCTCTTTTTCTCCCCCTTTTAGTTCAGTGGGATAACAAAGGTAGGCTACAGTACCTCTCTCAAAGCGCCAGTCCGATGAGGATGTATCCGCTGCAAAAGCAAGTCTGAACGCAGTTTGCTCAGTCTGCAGGATTATTGGAGTTCTGATCCCTGGCTCCTTAAATATGTGACGTCATCACCCACATCGAGGCGGGACCTCAGGCGCGCTTACTCTCATCAGGAGACCATATAACATTTTGCACTGTAGGCTATATCTGTTGTTGGGCTATACGTGCAGAACATCTTTGAAAATGTGTACAAAGAAATGTAACTGCAGCTTTATTGATAGACGGGCTACATTAATGCACACAGAAGGCCTACGTAGACTGACATCACAGACACGCAATTATCCCCTCTACTGACAAAGTAAAACACACAAACAAACAAGCTCTGTTGTGTCAATCTGAAGTCTGACGCAAAATCTTGCCAAGACACGTCTGCCTCAAAAGCAGCATGATTTAGCTGGGAAACTCCAAAAACACCAAGAAACCAAACAACTATGCCTGCATATGCATACATTGTGGGTTTGTTGAGATGACTACCTGCTGGAGTGGAGCTGTGACTTCTCATTTGCACCAGGGATCCTGCTGTGTAATGTGTTTTTCACCAAGTCGATTGAGGTCATGTTTTGTTGAGGTTTTAAGTGTAATGGCTCTGTGTTGGTCTAGTGAATGGTTATCTGGGGGTAACATGATTGTGTCATATTTTTGATGTCCCCTCTCTTCACCCTGCACTACATGGAGGAAAGTCACAGCAGCGTCTGCCGATGATTTAAGGTGCCCTGCACTTAAATGAAATACCAGGCTACTCCCACTGTGTCCATGTCCATTTCAAACTGGACAAACAACTGTGAAGCCAATCACACTCTTGAGAAAAAAAAAACTTTTGTCACATTATTGTAATGCTTATACAAAAGTGTATGTTACTAAACAGAATGGTCTTCTCAGGCAGCATCCTTTCTTGATATTAAACAATTTATATATATATATTTGAACATTTTTGCAAGAAAACACTACTAAGGCAGTACCCCATTTTTTTTGTTTTTACTTTTGCAGCTCATTTTGTGTTGATTGTGACAAAAACTTTACATGAGCTCCAAAGTTAAAATAGAAACATCTTGGTACAGGATGGAATGATTTTGGTCACTGGAGAATACTTGTTACTCATTAAAGTGCACCCTGCATTCCTGAAGAATGTGACATCTAAAATATACACTAAAAGGTGAACAAGTTTTACTACAGAACGCTGTTAGCAAACAACCGCAACCCTGATTGCTAACTTAAAACAAAAGAGAATTCACACACACAGCCTAGAGCAAATTCAAGCTGTAATTGCTGGCAATTTCTTCTTTTAAACCTGCCTGGCACATTCCTGTTACTGTTGCACTTAAAAAATATCCCAGTACAGATCTCTGAGCCTGAAAATTGGAACTGAAATCTATCCAAAACCATGCAATAACATGAACCTAAAGATCAGCTGCATGATTAACGGAGTCCAAAATTATAGTACAAACGCAAGGGGAAAAGATTTAAAAGACCTTCCTGGTGTACCAAGATTACTGCTCCATGCTTGCATGAAGAATGTGTCTATATGCACAATATCCTATCAATCATACAGACACAACAGGAAGAGACAAATAACATGTGACATATATTAATAAGAACAAGATGCAGGCATGAACATGTGGGAGTATTGGCTGCATAGACTGAAAGTTAGGCTCATGTCTCCAGAGTGCAGCCCTACCTTTCATTTTGAGAAAATAATGTATCATCTGAGTTTGACTTCATGGTCATATTTCCTCCAACATGGCTCTTCTTAACTCTGCTGCCCCATTGCACTACCCACACATTTGTTCATCTGTATGATGAGGTTGGGGAGTTAATCCTTTTTAAGCATAAAAAAACAAGTGGAAAATTACAAAAATCATTTTGTTCCAAAACCCCATTCCTTGTGTGTTCATATTCCACATTTTCACACTAAAGAAGAAGTAAATATACCTGTGTACAAGATGAAATCTTCGTTAAAAAGCCTTTTGCTGTGGCTCAATTTGGCCTCATTGAACCGCAAGTCTATTAATAAACTTTATCAACAGCATTGAAACTGACGCTGCACACCACAAAGATTAAAAACAACGTTTTTCCCCTAAGTACTATCTGAGCCTACATTGAGGGTTTTTTTTTAACTTATGAAACAGTCATACTGATTCCTATGTTTTTTACCTATAAAGGCAAATAAGAACATCTTCCAGATGACCGAACATGTCTGCAACATAACTTCAAATGCTTATTACCACTTAGGTGTCAGACACTGTTAAAAGAAAGCAGGATCAGACTTTCATCAGAAAACAACACTCATACATGTACACGGTGAGATAAGAAGAGAGGTTAAGAGGTACTTCCTTGTATGCTTAGTATGTAGAAATCAACCCAACCAAAAGTTAAAATGACCCATAATGGGCGGTATACATTTGGAAACTGCAGTTCATTGTGAGTTACATTTAAAGCATTTCAACTTTTATACATTTTTCTTAAAATAATATATGCACAATATCAGAAATATATATATTATTATTAAATAAATATTTGCACCACTTAGAAAAAGACTTGAAAAAACTTGAAATCTCAATCTGAAATCTTAAATGTTTGACACAACCAGAGAAAGAAGCATCTTAGTGGCTTTTATGAGCTGAGCCCCATCAGTTTACACAACGAGCCTCAAAATCTTAAAGTGATCAGACTTGCGTGGTGTGATCTGCTAAAAGCTGCCCAACCCTAAAATGCTGAACCCCCTTGCTAATGTACACACACCCCACACAGGAACTGTGTTCGGCCAATACTCCAGATGTGAGGGGGAGGAAGGAAAGAGAGAGAGAGTGAGAGAGAGAGAGGGAGACTGTACATCTGTTTGAGTGTGTCCGGGTATAGACTCCTTTAGTCCCTGCATGGGTTCACAGCAACACCCTCATTTCTGTGTGTAGGAGGACAGACGTCTGTTATCATTGCCTTTTTTCATCGGATACATAAATATTCACAATCTGAATGTTTCTCCCCACTGAGCGATATTCTACACCGCCACCAAAAACAATTCACTCTAACTACAGGAAACACTTTGAAATAAGCTGACCCATGCAGTTAACTTTTCCTCATTGCTTCACTACATTTTTAGCTTCATTTGTTGCACAAATGACATTGCAGTTTTAGCTTAAGTCTAGATCATACAACTGCTCTCTTTAATTCAGTCACAACCCTCTTAAGCAACACATCCTCCACTTTTCTTTTCTGTGCTTAAATGGGTTTTTTGAATTGTTTTCTGCAAAGTTTTGTTACAGAGCAGTGAAGGCAGAGCGTGTTGCTGCTGTCTGTAGGGGATATTAATAGCCATCCCAGGGCTATAGTTTGAGGGAAGCCTTCAGAGGCAAGGGCTTGCCAGAGTTCTTGATTTACCAACCAAACGTGCAATTATGTGTATGCCGCACAAATACCAATTTGGGTGTGTAAAACAACTAGTGGAGGTTTAAGAGGAGTTTAGTTTTAGCAGAGGGTGATATATGCAGTTAGAGTTTGGGGGTTTATTTTTCGCTTACACACCTGGGAGAGTGGGGGGGGGGGGGGGGGGGGGGGGACAACCAGAATAACACAAACTGTATCTACGTTTTTGTATCTGTATGTGTGAGACAGTGCATCACTAATGACACACTCTGACTCCCTGCATCACTTTCATACACCCAGTATTTTTCTTCTCTTCTGTGCGCAAAACACTGTGAGCTCACAACATTTCTAAATCCACAAGTTCTTTTTATGAAATGTGTGGCATACTGACTGTTGTGTTGAAACTTCTAGACTTGAGCTGTGCAGTCACAAAGACACAGAAAGTGGGAATCTGCTTCGTCCTGAAACCTCAAAGGTTTGTTGATCTTGTTGCGGTGCTGACTGGAAATCAAACCCTTGTCACACGGCTGCGGAGAGGTCAGGAATTTTGTTTTTCAAGGCAAACCCCCGGTGCCAACTGCTCTAGTCCCGATAGCTCACTGACAGTTTTTTCCATGAAAAAAAAAACACACAGAGGAAAAAAGCTGAACCTCAATAACCACAACCACTTCCTTACATTCGTTCCTACTTTGGACCACAGCGCCTGGTCCCCCTCAGCAGGCCTGAGGGATATGAATAATAAGCCTGGGCTCTGTCTGACAGCAAACAAGCCTGGCAGAGCATAACCCATGCAGATGTGTGACACAGTGCTCTCTCTATGTCCGAGGGTATTTTGAGGGACAGTGAAATGGGGTTAGGGGTACAATTTAAACAGGGCGAACAGATGGAGAACTCAATGGACGATCTGATCCTTTTTTATTGTGTAAGAAAGGGTTAAAAAACAGGCTATGGTGCTTTTCATTAGTGAAGGCCAAATGCAGTTTTAGATTGCAGAGAGAGAAGTATTTATGTTGTTTCTATATCCAGCTGATCACATCCTGGATGCTGTTTTGCAGATGTGCAACCCAACAGGCATCTGTGTGTCACATGTGTGTTTATCAAAGTCATTTCTGCCCAATTATCTGACTCTTTGCACTTGTGGCACACTTTAACCATTTTGGCAATTTAGTTTTCTCTAATAAATATCCTTTAGCCTTGTTTTTCCTAGTGAAAACTTAATGAAAATGTATCCCAACAGTGAATCTGCAATGTTTTTTTAAGGGTTGAAGTCTCTCAGAATAACATGCCAAGTTGTCACACAACTCGGCACAGGGTGACTGGGGCAGACGCTATGTATGCCACATATAATGAGGAGGGGAGAACCTGCCTGTGCTGGATGGGAATGCGTTATATCTTAACCTTAAGTGTATAATCACAGGGTTTGCTTAAATGCAGCCTCACATTTAGATGTTTTCCTGTCTGCTGCTGATAAAAACACCTTTGCTCACACATGAGTAACAGAGTGTACCACTCAGTACGCCTCTCTGCTAAAACATTAACCCAGCACTGACAAGCAGTTTGGCAATTTCCAAACAGTGAAGTGCTAATTTCCTTTTATATTTTTCAAACTGAAACCAGGGAGGAAGGAGGAAAATACTGATTGGTTACCTAAGCTTTAACCACATTGAACCTCAAAACAGGATTTAAAATAAAACTGTCAAAGAAAATTCTGATTTAGGGGTATTTTATTTCTCTGCTAGCTTGATCATTTTTTTAAATCAGGAATATTCCAATTGAGATACAAAATCCTGTATTGAGTTCTGGCCACACAACATGGCACACAAAGAACTAAGAAAGAACAGAGCAATATCAAGTAGAAATTAGGTCATACATCAGCAGCATTCAGCAGTAAGACATACACTCAATAGATTATCTTTTATCCTGGTTTTAAAATTCAAAATCATCTTCTTTCAGCAGAAGATTAATGGAGAAAAGTGTTGAGAAATGGCTGCTTGCAATCACACTGATGAGAATCTTTGACCACATGAAGTACCAACATACAAAGACTTACTCAACATCCACAAGGGTGACAGTTACTCTGTTGGTTCACAGTGCTCACGTGACATCCAGTATGTGATTCCATAATAAATATGTTGTTTACAACATTGTCATGGTGACATAGTTTGGTGAAAAAAAAGTACATCTCTTTTTTTAAAATCCCACAACCAGAAAAACAACAACATACAAAAAAGTAAGAAAGAAACAAACACATGCAAAGTGGGCTGACTGAATGCAGACTAACAAAGGGGAATTCCAAATACCACTTTTTACAATTGAATCGGTTTCCCCATCCAAGTTCTTCTTTTCCCAGGATAGAATTGAAATTCCTTTTTATTTTGTCTGTTTTCCCCTGTACATGAAACTAAGTGTTCTGGGGAAATGTAACACATGTTTGGTGTTTAATGTGTACCTCTGACGATAGAAGACCTTGAGAAAAAGGAGATAAGAGGACTAAAATACCTGAAAGTAGGAGTGTGAGAGCACATTAATCTGCAGGCATGAAGCTGCTCCTTCTTCTGACTCTCTTTGGAGGGGCAGGTACAGTACAGAGTTTATAGGCACTGAAAAAGTCTTAAGATCGGGCATTAATTGCTGCATACAAACTTTAATTTGAAGTGCTAAATCACCGTAATAATGTTTCTTCTCTGTTTTCCTTAACTTATGCAGTTGCTCTGAAGGATGAGGACAAGATAGTTGGAGGATATGAGTGTCCAAAAAACTCTGTACCCCACCAAGTGTCTCTCTTTACGGGGTACAACTTCTGTGGTGGGATCCTTCTGTCTGAGGAGTGGGTGCTGTCTGCTGCACACTGCAAATCCAAGTAAGAACAAGGCCAGAAAACCAAAACTGTAGCATCTGCTTTACATTGACGCATTTATAATGTGTTTGATCAAGCCTTTTGTATGACTTATTCTTGATTTTCTCATTGGGAGAAGCAGAGAAAGTGCAAACTGACTTAAATATTTTCTTCTCCAAGGTCAGATATAGAAATTCGACTAGGTGAGCACGACATCTGGGAACCCGAAGGGACTGAACAGCACATCATGTCTGCCAAGTTTATCCAACACCCTGACTACAACTCCCGCTCACAGGACAATGATATCATGCTGATCAAGCTAAGTCGACCTGCTACCCTGAACAGCTACGTCCGCCCAGCTAGACTTCCTTCAAAGTGTGCAAGTGATGAAACAATGTGCCAGATCTCTGGATGGGGAAATATTCGTCCTAGTGACGAGGGTTGTGAGTACTTGCAGGCTGAAAAATCTCTTCTAAAGTATTTGTCATCCCTTCATGGCACATGGAAATGCAAGACGTTTTCTTTTCTCATCCAGCAAAGTTTCCTCATAAGCTGCAATGCCTGGAGGTCCCTCTCTTGAGTGATGACACATGCTTTAATTCATATCCTTTCCAAATCACAGAGAACATGATCTGTGCTGGCTACCTGGAGGGGGGAAAGGACTCCTGTCAGGTAATGTACTTTAGACAAGGGTAGCTGCCGCATTAAAAAAAAAAGCTTCTGGGAGCGAAGATAACCCGTTTGTCTTTTTGTTATCAGGGTGACTCTGGGGGTCCCATGATGTGTGATGGAGAGCTCCAAGGTGTCGTGTCCTGGGGTAAGGGCTGTGCCCAGAGCAACAAGCCTGGTGTCTACACTAAAGTGTGCAACTACATCTCCTGGATCAAGAACATCATGGCGTCTTGATGAGCGTGAAAGCTGTCAAACAATTCACATTGAGATCTGGCAACAACAGTAAAATGAACATAATGGTGATCTCTGTGTACAGTGTGGTTTATTCATGTATATCAATATGTCATTTAAAGTAGACTGTAAGGCTATTTATTTAAAACAGAAAACCCTGTGTTAAGAGAAATACATAGCTGCATCCTCAGTTGAAGCTTCAATAAGCTAAAGCTCAACGCATGCACTTTACACTACAGAGAGGTGTAATGCTTTTTAATGTTTGTGGTGTGCTCAGTACCATAATTCATAATTAGTTTAGCCCGAGAGAGTCGAAATGCCAAAGATCTAACAAACTGTGTAACATTGCTAGTTGCCTGCTTGAGTCTTCGTGACTCAGCATGACTTTACCATTAATCTGCGGATGAGTTCATTTCTCAGATGCCTTGTAGATCGCAGAACAGTTGAGGAACAAACCTGACATTTGCAGCCAGCAAACAGTAAATCAAGACACAAAAACACGGCTACACTGCTCTCTGTGGGCTGAAAGTGTAAATGTTGCTCACTTTGGTTACTCACCAGAATCACTGATTGTAGAGCACTGCTGCACTAAGACAGCAGGCTGTCCTGTTATTTACTTACTTACTCAGCTAAAGTTCAATTAAATATCTAAAATTACAATAAAAGGTCCATGATGGTAATGTAAGGTTTGCGTTAATTGAAAATTAAAGTGTCCATTGTCAAAAAAGTCAGATGAAAAGGCATCAGGTGGACTTGTGAATCCAAAAAATCCCAATTTGATTTCAGTAGACTTTATTTGCCTGGGTGTGGCACAGAGCAGAGCAGTGAGTCACTGAGCTTTCTCTTGACCACCAAATAAAGACCCAACAAGGTTTCTAAGGACTCATACAATAAATAGCTCTCATTGCTTTGCATGGTGCATTTTCTTTCTTGAATTTTTTTTTCCATGGATCTCTGGCCTTGGAGAGGAAGTTTATTCTGGCAACGCAGATGTCCATGTTTCGAATCAAACAGAAATCCACAAACCATGTTTATGAGCGACTCAGAAGTTATGGCAGATTGGTTAAAGGTTCCTCCCCCTTCTGGAACATCTTTTACAGGACGTGGTCTTGATTTGACCACAGCTTTTCCCTGTGATTTCAGTGATTAGCAGGGACATGTCGGAAGAAAAAACAGCACTTTGCGACATTGCCTTTAAAAAAACATTAAAAATATCGAGCAATAAGAGAAAATAGAAAGCGTACTTTTTTGAGAAATGTGTTTTAAAATATCTAATACATATTGAGTTTCACATGACAAATGGACACAGATATCACAAACATACATAAGTTCAGGATGTAAAATATGAGTGTATAGTGTATCTGCAGCACAGTATTGGGTAGCAAATCAATGCAACACAGATCTCTCAGAGAGAGCCAACATATAATAACATGTTCTTTAAGTTAAACCAGATCCCTGTCTCAAAACACATGGACTGGCACTGCCTCCGTACATGACATCAGCTGCTGGTGGCTTCTATTCCAGTCCGACATAAAGCATGTTGACTGCTCGGCCAGCTCTTGTGGCTTAGGGTGGGGACCCTCATGAGCGGTCAACAAATTTCCCTAAGATACTCTCCAGGGATGTAATCATGGTTAGGACGGGACAGTGGCAGCAGCAACACATTGAATCACAAGCGGCAGCTTTAATCCTCTGGAGTCAGAAATAAATAGTACAAAGGCATGACTTCCTTTGACTCTCTGACAACACCTTTGACTCTTGTTAAAATTAAGGCCTCCTTTGTCCCCTTCTTCCTACGACTTGTCTTTGACTTCGTTTTTTCTTAAATCGTTTTGTCTTGTAGTGCCAGCCAAAAGCCAGCAGAGGGCAGCATCGAACCTCGGCTAAAGGTTTATTGCAGTTTTTGCAAAGAACGTCTCTTTTCTCTCTCATGGTTGATCTGATTGAGCAGCTACATTAAGTTCAATGAACCACATTTTCTGACATCTATCGACATATATTTATTCTGTTTTGAATAAAACTGACAGTAACTTTTAAATGCTTTTATACTAACTGGCTAAATTTGGAAGTTGCGGCTGTACAATAAAACAATAGACTACAATTGTTGAGGGAGTGATGATTGTGATATGAGTCCAGGTCCATGTTAATTCTGAGAATGGGTCAGTGTGCGTGATGCGTATGGCTCAGGTTTGCCTTCTTCTTCTTCAGACAGGCAGCACCTAAACCATGCTGCATGCGTCGCAGGTGAGAGTTACTGGTTTTTGCACATCATAGTAGTGAAGCACGGTAGGACTGGTAACACATGCTTTGAACTTATCTCTTCGAGTCTGAACTTGCTCTTTTCAGAGTTGAGTCTGAGCTTTACCTGTAGCGCTCGATCCAACACTTTTTTCAGGTTCTTGTCATGTTATTCCACTCCTTTGCCGCCGACGATGATTTCGTCGATGATTATGGCACATGGGTATCCAGCGAAGATTTGTTCCATGACCCTTTGGAAAACTTCAGAGGCCGTGTTAATGCCGAAAGGCATTCTCATGAACATGAATCTGCAAAAATTGTGAATGTGGTGTGGAGAGATGAGGCGTCATCCAGTTTGATTTGCCAGAAGGAGCTTTTATTATCAAGCACGGAGAAGACAGTGGCACAGTGGCACCTGACATATGTGTGGCAACCTCTTCTACTGTGCACATGGGATGGTGAGGGCACATTAATGACTTGTTTAAGTCTCTTGGATCTATGCAGATGCGAACATCATCAGTCTCTTTTTTATGTGTGGCAACCATGATGGAGACCCATTTTGTGGGCTCATACAGGTTCAATCACTCTCAGAGCTTGCATTCTCTGGAGCTCTTTTTCCACATTTTTTTGCATTGCCACCGGGATGCAACGTGGGTGCATATTCACCCTGCAGTGTAAAGTCACTGCACCAATCGGTTTGTTCATAGCTTCTATGAAGCCACAAGTTTAACTTGCTTAAGCGGCTTTCTACATTTTCTCAGTGTGCCTCTTCTCTTTGAACGTGTCGAGGGAAATTACATTACATTTAGCACCAGTGTCCACTTTTAGTTCAAGGGTTTTGTTGTTAACCGTTACTGTACAATATCCTTTCTTTTTGTTATTGTAATCCTCAGTGCTTGCACAAAGTTTATTTCATTGTCGTCATGCAAAGTCAGGCCTTCAATGGTGAATGTTTTGTCACTCTGAGTCAGTTTCAGTTGTCAGCCGATTCACCTGTTTAAAATAGGGCCCTAAAATAACCCATTAAAACCTCAAGTATTTTTGAGTCAGTATGCTCAAGTCCAAGTGAAGTCACGAGTCATTGGTGTTGAAGTCCAAGTCAAGGTGTAAGTCCTTCATGATTTTGTCTACCCGAGTCCAAATCATCAAATCTGGAGTCCACACCTCAGTGTTTAGTCGTCCATTACCAGGCGATTAATGAAATGAAATCTTGTAGGCTATATAACGTTCCTCTTTAGTAAAATGTAATCATTGCAGTCAAGCTGCTTTAGCAAAAAAAAAAAACATGCTAAATGAATATCTACAGACATGTACTGCAAACTAAAACTAGTCCATGAGGATTAAATGCAGCAGTTGATTAATTAAGCTAACTAGCTTGTAGAATAACGTTGTATTATACAGCATGTCATCACATAGGCTATTATGTAGCGGCTGTTTTCTTTCTTTTCTTTATTTCTCTGTTACATCATCAGGTCGTTTCTGTAAACGATGTCTAAAAGGCCCCATGTATAATATTAAGATCTCCACCGGCCACCGCAGCAATGACTGCCACCACAAGATGGCAGCGTCCACAAACCGTCTGTAGGAACAGGTCTATAACAGAACAACTGTCCACTTTAACTCTACTATCATCTCCATGGTAAAATATAAAAAACAAAGCAGCCTAGTGCTCAGCGCTCACACTGACGCCCTCCGCCGGCAGGACCACCGCCTTCTGACTCAGGGGCTGAGTCAGCGGGCGCGCGCAATTCCCAATACATAAAAAAAGCGCGCACATGGTTTCATCGTGTCTCCCACCTGGAAGCTTATAAAGTCAACTAACTTCACTCCAAGTCGCCAGACTAGAGGAACAGCAAATGGATGTAGCGCAAATTTAAATCAAGGGGACTGAAACATCCGGTAGGTTTAAAATAAAATATGATATCCATTTATTTATTTTATCTTTATTGCTGAGTTGCTGATAAATTCTTTGTTTAATGTTAAAGAAGTGATATAGCATACATTTATAACAAATTGAGGGTGATATTTCAATCCAAGCCAAGCAATTGATGTAGGATCATGGCAAGTTAGTTTACATAATTTATTACAATTAATAGGGTATTTCAATGAAGTCAGATTTTGAAGCGGTAAGTTGCTTTATCAAGTCACATTTATATGATTTTGTAAATGTGAGTGTAAAGGTGTTAATTTTAGTTGCTTTAGTTGCAACTTTTTGGTCAGCTACAGTAATCCCTGAGAATAAGATGATTTCTTTGTTGTATCCCTTAATATTTACAGTCTATGTATCTTGAGATAGCCAAAACACATTATCTTTAAAACTTTGAAATAAACGTATTTTAAAAAAGGCGATATTCATATTAGGCTAGTTTATGATATTGAATATAATCAAGTATGTTAAAAAACAAATAGGCATATTAGGACTATAAAAACACAAGGGTTTAAAAAAATATATAAACGTTTTTTAAAGGACAAACTATGTAAACATGAATATTCATTACTGTAATTGTAACTCCTGTATTTGACATGTGCTTTAAAACAACAGGACACAGATGTTAGTGATGTACATTATTGGATTAACAGTCTTGTTACACAATATTTTAAAAATAATTGACTAACCTTAAAGCTTTTTGTATGCCTGGTTACTATAGTAAATGCGTCTTATTGAAATCCACATAAAACAAACAATTTAATTTATTATAGATTTTTTTTCTGAGTTTACGCATGTTACATTTTCTGACATGTGCTTTCTTTGTGTCCCTTAGAGTTCAAAAAACACAATGGAGCTGAAACCGCATTTGAAGAAGTTGGGTTCAATAATCCGCGCCGTCCTCACCTTCCTTTTCGCTCTGCTGGTCCTGGGTGTGATGATTTGGGCCTATGTGGCAGGTTTCCAGCTGGCGACCTCCCCGTACGGAATCATCTCCTTTGGCTTCTATGGACTGCTCCTTACTCTCCACGTGCTGGTCCAGAGCTTTTTCGCCGTCATTGAGCACTGGCGGATGAAAGCTCGCACAGTGGACTGCACCTTCACCAAAACTATTGGCTTCACTATCTCGGCTTTCCAGGAGGACCCCGTCTATCTGAGAGAGTGCCTTAATTCTGTCAGGGCCCTCCAGTACCCGCCTGAGATGCTGCGCATCATCATGGTGATAGACGGCAACTCAGAAGATGACAGATACATGATGGACATGTTCAGAGAAGTGTTTGCCGACCAAGACCCGGGCTTTTTCGTGTGGAACAACAACTATCATACATGGGACCCCACCCAGGGCCAGCAGGATGTAGAAACTGGCTCAGTAATTGGTCCTGGGGAGGATGCTGATTATATTATAATAGATGACCCTCAGAGGGCAGAGGTAGAGCGGCTGATCAAGACCACAAGGTGTGTGTGCATCATGCAGAAGTGGGGCGGAAAACGGGAGGTGATGTACACAGCGTTCAAAGCACTTGGGGACTCAGTGGACTACATACAGGTATCTTGTTTTCTTTTACACTTTACAATCTTCGTGAATTTTCAGTAAGCTAACTCTGCTCAAAGGAAATCAGACTCTCTTACATAACTGTCTCCATTCTTCACCAGGTGTGTGACTCAGATACTAAGCTGGACCCGCTGGCCACCATAGAGCTGTGCAAAGTGTTGGAGAGCAACAAGAAGTACGGTGCTGTGGGGGGAGATGTGATGATCCTCAACCAGAAAGACTCTTTCATCAGCTTCATGAGCAGCCTAAGGTACTGGATGGCTTTCAACATCGAGAGAGCCTGCCAGTCCTTCTTTGACTGTGTGTCCTGCATCAGTGGACCTCTTGGTAAGAAAAACAAACGATTCTTTTTTGGGTGATGTGAATCAGCGTAATGATTGTCTAGCAGTGGTAGTCATGGTTCTAACTCACTGTAACTTGTGTTTATGTTTTCTTGCAGGGCTGTACAGGAACGACCTCCTCCAGCAGTTTCTGGAGTCCTGGTACAATCAAATGTTTTTGGGGACTCACTGCACGTTTGGGGATGACAGACATCTTACCAACCGCATGCTGAGCATGGGCTATGCCACAAAGTAAGAAGCTTATTAGTAGAGATGTTCAGATTGTAATTGTACCTTCCCTTTAGGGATTCTGATATATAGACATGAGTACTGGCTGATATAGTATACCCCTCTGTTACCAGTGTGATAAAAAATTATATGCCATATTGGTAGACAAACACTGCTGTCATTTTTCAAGTTTTGTCTAAAAGTACACTCTTACTGCTGTTGTCACAAGCTAATTTAGGGTTAGGGGCCAATAGGTAATGATATCAGATTCATTCATTTACCGGCATCCTCAATGATACCCGCAATTTAGACATATCTTTATAATTCTGCTTATCAACGTTGTGACATCAGACGCAGTTATCTGTAGGGTGTTATCTTTGCTGTCCTGATAAATATTTCATGGGTACCCTTTCCTTTTTTATCTTTTTTAAGATACACAGCCCGCTCTAAATGCTACACAGAGACACCTGCTCAGTTTCTACGCTGGCTCAATCAGCAGACCCGTTGGACTAAATCTTACTTCCGCGAGTGGCTCTTCAACGCGATGTGGTGGCACAAGCACCACCTCTGGATGACCTATGAGTCCATTGTTTCAGGTATTTTCCCCTTCTTTGTCACCGCTACCATCATCCAGCTGTTCTGGACGGGCACGCTGTGGGACATCCTGTGGATCCTGTGCTGCATCCAGCTGATCGGGCTGGTGAAAGCGGCCTACGCCTGCATCCTGCGCAGAGACTTTGTGATGGTGTTCATGTCCCTGTACTCGGTTCTGTACATGACCAGTCTGCTGCCTGCTAAGTATTTCGCCATTCTCACCATGAACAAAAGCAGCTGGGGGACATCGGGCAGGCGCAAGATTGTAGGGAACTATGTTCCCCTCCTCCCTCTGTCAGTGTGGACCGCCATTTTGTTAGGGGGGATGGGTTACACTATCTACGAGGAGAGTCAAATGAACTGGTCAACTCCAGCCAAGAAAGCAGAGATTGACTTTCTGGTCTTTGGCTGCGTGGCCTACGTGGTTTACTGGATGATTATGATGGGCCTTTACTGGTTGTGGTTTCGCAGGATAATAAGAATACGTACCAAAAGTTACACACTGAATGTGTAGGTGTGGAAGGAAGATCATTTATTTAAATTCAACCATATATCTTATTTTATTCAGTTCATTTATTTATTTTGTCTCATTTTTATATTTACTGTCTGAGGAGATTTTCATGCAGCTGCTAAACATATAAAGGAAGAAAACAAAGGAAAAGGAACTGAGCACTTTTGAAAACATGACAAAAAATCAGTGATCATGGGAGGATGAGTGTTAATGACAAATGCTTCATATGGAGATGTTGTTGCATATTGGAATGAAATAGTACTGAGGGCATTAGGCCCAGGCACTTCTCAGGTTTATATTAACAGACTTTTTTGGAAGAATTGACCTTCAATAAGATATTTATTAATACAACCATAAAGACCTGAGAGATGCGTTTTAGATAACATTTATTACTTTGTATTTAAGGGTGAAGGGGTTGTATCTTTTGTTAGGTTTATAGTAATTATTAACTTCACTTATGTGCCTTACTGTATCAGTTTAGTGACCATTACTACACCACTGTTGTTATTGCACTGGATCCTGGATGGCACTTTCTGCAGCTCTGCAGACCTACTTGAATACACCAAAAATGCAGTTTTAGTATACTGCACATGGGAAGTATGTACAGAAGGGAAAAAGAAACCATACCTCTTTGGGAAAACTGAACAATCATAAAGATGCTGGGGCTGACAAACAAGTTGTCATATTGCAGCCTGAAACAACGGTGACAGATGCTTCTTTAAATGTTTTTTATCTAATTGCTGTAAACCTTCTCTCTGTATCGGTGTACTGTGTAGGATGCACTTTGTTTAACTTGATATCACAGAGGACAATGGACAGAAACATGCCTGTTTATATATATTCTTCTGGAAATGTGAACAAAATTATGGTTTTGGGAACTTGTATATAAATGAAAAACCAAATAAAATATTTTTCTAATGTGAACAGTTTTCCTCGGATCAATATTGCATTGTTTTTCAAATACAACAGACATAGCATTGGTTAGCTAGTGCTAAAGAGAAAGAGTGCATCTTGTCATGCAAAAATGTAGCCTATCAAAATGAAAGCCAAGTACTGAAACGCTTACAAAACACCTGTTACTTCCTAACCAAAGAAACAATCAAATCTTAAAGCCTGTGTCCACTTTTTTAATCCTCAGATTTTCTGTTTGAATGCTTACAAAAAAGTAGTTCTGACTTTTGGCCGTGAATCCCAGCACACAACAGGATCAAGTATTTCTTGGTTGTTTGTAAGAAGACAAAAGTGAAAGAAAGCTGGACTTAATGAAACTTGGTCTCAAAAACAAACAGTCACATATTGGGGGCGGCTCAGTTAAAAGGAAAAATACAACATGACCTCAAATTAGCCTTAATTCTAGATGTCATGCCCTCCACTGTGAGCTCATTGGCACAGAAGCTGACATCAGTGTGACAGTGTGGCACCTCGCAGAACTACATTCACAATCTTTACAATGCTTCGACTGATAAGTAAAATGTAAAACTGCCACAAGTTACAGGTCAGGTGTAGCCCTGTAAAAGCTTATGTCACAGGTGCAAAGTACATTTAGGCTGGTAAATCGGAAGACAAAGAAAAAAGTTTCCATGCGCTAACTAATTATCTGTGTTTCCACAGAAAGGGAGGATTCTGTCACTGTGGGACTGTGGAGATAATCCGTGACGCAATCCCAGAGACTGGAAATATTAAATGCAATCCCTGGATGGCAACAGGAGCACAGATACTGTATCTGAAATAGTGAAAGCAACGTTATCAAAAGGGTGTAAGATCAGAGTGAAAGCTTTTCGCTAGTTGTTATAGGCTTTTACAGCTCTGGGTCAACCGTTAAGATTGCACAGTTTTTCCTATAGGGTGTGGTGTGAGGATACAACCTCACAGAATAAGCAGTTTGGTTGAATTTAATTACCGTCTTTACATTTCACGTCAATCTAAACAACATAAGTGCTGTTGCCATGATATCAATGCAGTTTTGTTGTCAAACACAATGTTAATTTCTGCTCTACAACAAACCAACAATAAAAACATGCCATTGAAGATTCACTCAAATTTGATCGATTACATGTTAAGGACAAATTAAAGTCGTAGTTGTGGGTTGAAATAAAATCCCTACAGCTTAACGCTGGAGAGGTGAAGAACTTTAAGCTTAAAGCTAGGGAGCTTTCAGTTTGTTTGATCCTTTCCTGTAGACCTACATGTGAAGTAGTGTTTTGTGACTAATATTGTATCCTGCTTCCTTTTAACTGCCAATTGGACCCCTAACTGTGAATCTTTAATGTGAAAAATGTGAACAAAGACACATAGTGTTTGAATAGTGAAATCTCTAGAGAGAGACACAAATGAGGAGAGGTCCAGACTTCATCATTTACAGTTTAACGTAAATTGATCACAGTTTAAAAAATAGATTTCTGGGTTATTGATATGAATGTAATGAACCTGTAGTATCAGCGTTATATGAGCTGGGTGGAACAGCAGCTTTATAATTACCTTCATGAGTAAGATATGACATTGCGAGAACCTGTGATCTTTACATAACTTGTAGAGTGGAGCTTTTAAGAGAGCACTAAAGGTGCAGCGGGAGTGACTCTTCACGTTGCCACAATCCCGTTGACAACTAAAAGTAGGATGCATAACTAAATAAACAGACACATCTTTGTGTTTAGTACAAAAACACCTTCATAAATTAATGTTCCTACTCAAAGAAGGGCTTGACCCAAAGAACGTTTTGAAATGTCAAGTGGACATTTGTCTTTTATCTTTGTATTTCTTTGTATAAAAGATCTTCACATTCTGACGTTAGGTGTGGATAAGGAGGAAATAGAATGTTAATAATTATTTTTCATGAATAAATAATTACCTGAAATAGGCTTGAATATAATCTCTGACACAACATTACACAGCAAGTTTGAAAAAGGAGATTTATCCTCTTCGCTTTTGTGTTTTAAGTGGTCATTCAACGTAAGTTGTGATTTGTTTAATTAGAATCAACATGAGATGATTCAAAACTGTAATGATAAAACATATATAAAGGTTATAAATGCAGCACCTTAAATAACCAAATGCAGCTCAAAGTGAAAAATAGAAATGAAAAGTGAAGACAAAAAAACATGAAATTAAAATGAGAAAGTAAGTGAAGTTTAAAAAGTAAAAAAAAACAAAAACATCCGTCATCATCAATATGTTTAGAACCGCTTTAACGTCCACAGATCTGAAGTCAAAAGGAGAAGACTTCCACAGTTGAGATATGAGAACACCTGTTAAACATAACAGGTATAGAATGAATCAATATACTTTTCCAGATTCTGATGAAACAATGAAAAAGGATCCATATGGACTGCAGGTGAATCTGATGTTTTTTTCAAATGTTGTGATTTATAATGACAAAAGGCACTTTTACAGTCCAGGAAACACATCATTAGGACATTCATTTTGTGTTCTGTCTTGGTAACTGACAGGTCAACCTTCACCTGTATGTAGGTGGGAGGGGGAAACTGTAACATGCAGAATCATGCACATGGTCTATTATAATCCTTAATCCAAGACTCTTTTTTAAGGTGTGATATTGTTTCCTAATTTTTCTCATTATGTCTGAACTTTCAAGTCATTACATTTCAATTTGTGGAGTTAAGTTGTCTTACATTTGATATCTTTATCTAATGCTTTCATCAGGTATATCAGTAGAAATGAAACTTGGATTCGAAGCAGGATTGAAACCTTTTACTGCCACAGACATTTTTTTAATGTCAGTATAAAATCATCAGTATTGCTGATAAAACAATAAGACTAACTGTTTAAATTAGGCGATTGGTCTCTTGTTACAAGAATCATTTAGACACTCTTTATACCCTTGTTAAACAATGGTTGAAAAAAGGTCTTAGATGTTAGGACCTTTGATCCCCCCAATTTAACTCAACTTTAAAACCCTGGTTAGTACTCCCTGGGTTGGGTAACATCTCTTATGTTATGGAGTATTTTTTACATTATAGTACTGGTACTTTAACTTGGGTAAAACCTCTGCATATTTCATCCAACTCTGCAGATCATGCTCCCACATCATCGTTAATGGAGACATCAGTTGTGTCTGTGATTTGTTTTTTGTTTGGTGCAGCTGAGTGATGCCACATTGTCAAGAACAGCTTATCTGTCTGCCAATAATGTGTTATAAATTGTATAACAGCAGACTTTGACTTGATCACCACAAGAACGCTGGCATCATCAAGAAACACTTAAAATGCAATGGGCAGACGCGATCAGCTTGAAGATCTGCTAATGTGAGTCAGAGCTTCTGATGGCTGTTAAACCAACTGTAGTTTGGCAAACATGAACATTTTCTCAAATGAGTCGAAGTGTCTGAATTTCCTCAGACCATTATCAACATTAGAATCAGAATCAGCTTTATAAGAGTTAAATAATCAGTCTGTGTCTGTCCAGTTTGGTTGCAGATCCAAACCAGACAGTGATGGAGGTGCAGAGAACAGACTTTGATTATGGCGGTGTAAAACATGATCAGCAGCTCCTGGGCAGGTTGAACTTCCTGAGCTGACGCAGGAAGTACATCCTCTGCTGGGCCTTTTTCCTTATAGTGTCTATGTGGGAGGTCCACTTCAGGTCCTGGGAGATTGTGGATCCCAGGAACCTGAAAGAGTCCACAGTAGACACTGGGCTTACTCATCAGATGTCACATCGATTACGGCGTCTTTGATCGCCTAATTACATATCCGTCATGGATCCACAGCCAACGTGGATCTCAGACCTCTGAGCTGATTTACTACTAAAATTCAACAGAGATTTAGTGAGTCAGGGAAAGGAGAGAAAGGAAAAAAAAACTTTAGAAGTCTGACGCAGCCGAACATCACTTCCCCCCCGTATCTGTTTTCAATTAACTTGTCCTCCTCCACCCTGTCTGGGCCTCCTTCACTGACATCAGAAGGAGTAACAACCTCAGCTGGCACACATGTCGGGTCTCACGTTCAAATTGTTACAAACGGGAAGAAGACGTGTGGACCACAAAGTGTTGTGTCACAATCATGTCAAGCAGACCATGTGTTCGTGTAGAAAGCTGTAATTTACGAAGTATTGGGTAAACTTTGGCAAATACTTCAGTTGCTCCTCCAGATCAAAACCACTACAATGGTTACGATTAGGACTTCATGCGTCATAATTATTACAAGATGACGTGTAGAGAAAGAACAAGAGTGTAAACACTGCTGCAGATATGAGGAAATGGCCTCCCTGCGAATAATATATATTTATGATGTGTGTCTTTTCGACTCGTCAACACAATAAAACAACTTCCTTCTAGCCGGTTTTGACATATTTGCCCTTGTGGTCATCTTTACCATTACGGTATTTTTCACTTTATTTATGTCATAGATCTTTTTTTTATTTCAATGGGTAAGAGATGAGAAAGTGAGCCAAGATTCAGAATAAGAATAAAAAACTCAGTTAGATCATTTAGTTATTTCTGGCACAGTGTGTTTGTACAGATTAAATTAAGGGTGTTCCCCCAGTCTGCAGAGACAGCTTTCAAGTGACGACCTTGGCTGAAACATGCACACTCATACTGGTGGGGCCGCCATCATTTACTGGAAGTTGCGTTAAAACACATAGTTTGAAGTTGCATACCAGGGGACACCAATCAGAGGCCACAATTTTTCCCAAACTTTTTAAAGTCTCTGTGTGGAGCAATCAGTGTCACAAAATGTCACATGTGTCTGAGCTGAAGCTGCAGCTCCCCCGCTGGGCTCACCACAGACATTTTCTCATGCTCGAACATACAAAAAACAACAACAACAATAAGGATAATTCCCCCAAAGTTTTGCGAAGTGGGTGTAAAAGTCTGAGATATTTTATAAATGAAGGCGAGAAAGGATGCAGTTACAATCAGATCAGTTCTATCAGAGATACAACCGTGGCAGTGATTCACAACATGGGATCTGATAAAGCTGTTACTCATATGCCAAAGGTCAACTAAACTTTTAACTGGCATCATAATGGCATTTACACACGTCAGCTCACAGCGCTGAAAGTGTTTTTGAAGTTATGATAAATTAGATCTGAAGTAAGAAATAAATAGACCATGATTGCTTTCTTTAAGAGAGGTGTACAGTACCATAAACAACAATGAAAGTTGTAAAGAATAACGCCTTATATCCACATGGTATTCAGAAGAAAGTCAAGATTTATGACTCTGTCAACAACAATCTTCTTGAGGAAATTTCTTTGACGTATATATGATGCTTTTAACCTGAAGGGCACTCCTCTTTGTTGCCTATTACCCGTTTAGATAGACAGGTTGAGTTGGGGTCTTAGAGAGAGAAAAAAACCTTCTGCATTTCAAGAAACATATAGTACAGAGCAAAGGGGGCTCAAATAAACATGAGAAGTCAAGTAAAATAATTCAGACAAGATTTTTTATCCTCTGAGTTTACATTTCCTGTTTTAAGTTTTGTCACAATGCATCATTGGTTGTCGGAGCAACTGAGCAGCCCATTGGAAAAAATAGAAGCAATCTGCCCGTTAAATGACACATATAGTGTTGAGTCACGTCTGACTATATTTAGATACTCAGCATGTGCTTTATAAGTCTCGCAGATCTCAGTCAGTCCTCACATTGTGTTTCTCCAACAGTGAGAAATCATTCATGTGAGCAGAAAACTCCAGGTTTCTGAAATGGTCATCTGAGCTTGAAGCCTTTTTTTATACATGTTAGTAATGTTTGAATGGATCTTATTCTAGTGTAAATACAAAAAACACATAGTGTAAAAGGCTAATCTTAAAAAGACAAAATATCTACTGGGTTATGGAATTGGACTTTTACAGAAATGCAAAAGTTCTTAATACCACTGAGTTGTATTTCTTGTCTTGAATTTCTTTGTTTCCAACATGTTTTTATTGGAGAGAGGAAGAGATGTGCAACATTGACAGTATGTATTTTAAACTATCAATACATAAAAAATGAGTGAAAAATTGACATCAACCCTCAGCAGAGAAAATAAGTACTTAAAGGGCCACAGTTAAACATTAGCTTAAGGAATAAAGTTTTAATCTGCACATGAAGTTTTCAAACGTAATCAAAGAAGCAACACACAAAAAGAATAAAGAATACAATGAACACTACTTTATTGCCCCCTCACCTGGAAATTCATTTCAGCCACAGCGCAAGGTACGAGTAATAAAAAGGTAAGACATGAAAAAGAAAATAGAGTCATGCCGTTTTTTTTGGGCTGAATTTGAAAAGCAAGCCAGCCCATAATAAATTGGATTATTTCGATATAGATATTTTAATTCCTCTTACTGTTACTGGGTCATCGTCGTTGAAGTGTTCTACAATACAGCACGCGGGGATGCTTTTCTTTACAGTCTTCATGGAAATGACTCGCGTTGATTGACATGTTTGACAGTTATAATGAAGCATGGTGAGATTTTTTGTTGATGCAGAAATTCATGTACAGGGCAGATTTAGTAAAGAGCACTTCACTCACAGTAGCTTTAAATAATATTTAATAATAATAATGATAATAATAATAATAATAATAATAATAACAATAATAATAATAATAACAATAATAATAATAGTAATAATGAAAAGAGCTACAGGCAAATAAAAACATATAACAACGGATAACAGCAATAAAAAAGGTAAAAGCAATGGAAGAGGTGAGAGCAATAAAAACAAAAGAAGCGGTCATTCAAAGTGTTTTTCTTTATGAACGGGAGCTGTGCTTCTCAGCTAGATGCAGACATTGGTTCTGGTGATGCCCGATTGAGCAAATTGTGCCTCAGTTGTCTGCTATCTCCTTCTTGTACCTGGAACCACTCACTACGGTTACAGTCTGCTGCCCTGCAGCTATCAGAACAAAACAGGAGGTTCTCAGCAACTATGTAACTATTAAGAGAAAGGTAAAACAATTTGTAGCAGAGCATTTTGTTAATAGCATGTGTATTGAAGTGTTCAGGTTTGAAACACGCTGTTCTGTTGAAAACTTAATGAAACCCAATTTTACTCTCCAGCTTCAAAGGCAATGTTGTGCAACAAGACTGATAGGCGAAGAAACCAACTGTACAGTTGGCATAGCAAGTCAGATATGTTTCAGATATGTTTCCTGTTGTAATCAATATTATAACTATTAGTTGAACAGTATGGATGTAATTTGATGCAGCTTCTGTAATGCATTGATAATTTGATAATTTGATCATAAATCTTGCACACAAATCATTCGATAATTTTGACCTGAAGGACAATGAGATTTCTCTGTCTTGTTTTTATCAGTCCATCTGATCAGTACATTTTAATTATGGGCAGATAAAGGACAGTACATGTACTATATTTAGAGCACATTACAAACTATATCTTCCAATCCACTAGCACTTGTAATCACAAGGTGAATTTAATTCTTTATAATAAGCAACCATATCTGCATTTGTAAAACTAGTGCCCAGTGAAACAATTTCCATTTATGTAAAAAGAAAAAAGTGGAAATATGTAGCTTTTTCTGAGCTTTAATGCAATACATTTCAATGCATCTACATTTAGATTTTTTTTCTGTGACCCGAAGCTTTCTATTATCTGAATAATCGTTTTTCTAAGTTATAAATGTTTTGAGTCTTTAAGACTAATTTATGTATCTACCTGACTAGTGTCACTGTAGCAACAAGCAACATACAGTATAGAGCTACATAGCTCACAGTAAACATATTCATATGTGAGATCAATCATAATTTGTAGACCATAGATTGTTGTTGAAAAAAATAACTTTTCTTATTTGAACATCATAAATATAAAAGTAAAAAAAAGTAAGTTTGGTTGAATTAAAACTTTTTAAAATGCATAGTTACAAAGTGCATCTGCAAACACACTAAACACACATTATTTAATAAATAATCTAAAAAAAATAGGAATGGGATGGAGAGTATTAAAAAAAGTCTTTCCTATAAAAATCATGTATGATCAATTGATCATATGTAAGATTGGGATTGAAACAGCAACATGAGATGGATTAAAAGTTCAGATGTGAGGAACAGCTGAGTGGAGAGATAAAATTATTCAAGAAGAAATGTTGCAAGGGCAAGCTCATGTAATGTGCAATATGTAATACACATCATTTATAGTTTATTTTAAACTTTACAGGAAGCAATGGACTTATGGGTAATGTGCGGTTAGTTTAGTTATTTTGGCTGGGTAGTTTAGTTATTAACTGCATTTTGAAACAAACGTTTTTGAGATTTCAGAAACACAGAAAACAGAAATCCTTTATGTGCAAGCACCGAGTAGATAATGTAGCTGATGTACAGAGGACCTCATTACTTCTCAGGAGGGCTCAACAGTGACTTCTGGCGTCCCATAAACACCCCCCTCTGTGTCAACTTGGACTGCTACTTTGAATAAATTGTCAACAGTTGTTCATGTACTGGGCTTGGCTGAGTATATATGTGTGTTATCAGGATTGTATGTGCTTTTAAGTGGCAGGATATATGACTAAGAGGAAGCAATGAAAGATGAAATGGTCCGAGGAGAGACCCCTGAGGCACTCCACATAGCAAGACTGAGGAGGACACATGATTATTCACATCACATTATTTATGAATAATTGATTGGTGTTGGTTTCAAAAACGTTAGTCATATCAAGGTGAAAAAAAAATCTAACTCAGCTTTGTCTGCATGCATATAATGTCATTGGCCACTCTTAGCTATTAGATCTCAGTAAAATGTCCAAGGCCAAAGTTAGATTAATTTTGCTTCCAATACTTCATGAGCCTCGACCATCTTACTGAGTTGGTCCGTAACAACATTTAAAAGGATTTTGGACAAAAGGGGCAGCCTGTGGATGGGTTTATCGTGGTCATAAGGTGAGGAAGCAGGCACGGCAGGAGTAAAAGGATTTGCAGGTTAAAAGTATGAAACAGAAACCTTGAATGTGTCTCACTATCAATCATGAAAGTAGGTTAGTTATGCATCTTAATAATGTGGTTCAGTTTAAACAATAGCTCCTTTATATTGAGCTAGTCAACCTCAAGTTTACGGTTTTTCCCATTTGGCCTTTCTATGTAAATCTTGTGTTCTTTCATTGTATTTATAAATGGGCCAGATCTGGACATGAATATGGTTCAAAAGTCAAGCATTGTACACAAATCATTAATCTAACTACTTTAGTCATTATTATTGGCAAAGTGAGGAGGGATTGGACAGACCAGAAACGTGGCTGGAAAATGTGGCTATGGTCTGCTTATTGAGCCATGAAAGTGGAGTGTAAATAATGGATTACTTTACAGTCTTTGGATGGTGTAGCTGGTAGGTAGTGAACGTTCATTAACGGTAATACATTTGTTAACAGAAACAGGGTCAAGAGTGTACTCGTTGTTACTGTATGTGCAGGCCTGGGGCCATGCAGTGATGCACAACATCAAAAGATTTGGAGAAGGATAACAAAATCTTGGGTGGAGGATTTAGAAGGTTTGTCAGAACGAAAGTTTGAGCTGATATTTTTCCACAGTCAAAGCAGTTTTGCTTTTTGTGGAAACTATCATGAAAAAATGTGTCAAAACATAATGTGCAACATGAAAATGAAAAATGCAATAAAAACTTTAAGAATGATTTGTTAAAACAATAACAATTACTGTTATTTTTTCAGGTGATGGAGAAAAAACAGTATTTAACATTTTCGAAAGTGTATTAGTTATTTATCCCCTATTTCTTTTTATCTAATACGATTTTAGTGACATTCTTTAAACTCCTAACTCTTCATAAGTTTGCGTCAAAGAGCGCACTCTGACCTCAGTACATTAAGATATATGTGTTATGTAAGGCTTGAGGAGTTCTGCCATTCATCCATCAGCAGACCACGAAGGCAGACTTTGACGTCAGAGAAGTCTGGGCGAGGCATTCGGCCTTGAAAGAGCTGAGAAGCTCTTAAAAAATAATATGTTGGCAAATATGACTAGAGTGTCACATTTTGTGTAAATATCTGTTGCAATACAAATACTTCCCCATTGCACCACATTATTCAGATTGTATTTACTTCATGTTTTGTTTTGTTTTGTTTTGTTTTAGCAACCATATATCATCTGAACTACAGCCCTGATATGACACACTGTAAATGTATAACAAAGTTCAATTGTTTTTATCATTCTGTATTTCTCATGCAAAGTTGTAGTGTGTATGTTGCTGCCACCTTGTGGTCACCTGAAGGCCTGTCTGTTTGGGCCAACTGTACTTTCTTTACAAATACATAAGATAAGATAAGATAAGATATCTTTATTGTCACTGTACAAGTACAACGAAATACTGTTGGAGCAAGCCTGTAGATGCATAATATCCAAAAATATACAAATATGCAAAATACTAAAACCAAATTTACAAATAAGAAATATATATATACAATATGCAACGAGTTGAAAGCTGAATAAATATATTGCACTGAATAAATATATTGCACTTAGTTGTCTCCATTTTATCAGCGCCTCTATGGATGTCCCTGAAACCAACACCTGCTACTTTAGATTTGGGACTTTCTCCGCCATTGAAAGTGCAACCAAGACCATTATGAGCTATATACCCAGCTGTTTTCAGTTTTGCCTCAGCCTGCTGGTTCATCACAGCTCTCCTTCCTTACCTACCTGAGACTGAATAATTTCTGACATTTATAAGCAGACTCCCCTCATCTCATAGTCTCGACTCCTTCTGGTAAATGTCCTGCAACGATGTTACTTCCATCCCCTCTCCTGCCAAACTGCATGCACCCTGTTTGTATTCTAAGCAATGTTTGGCTGTACTATATATATTTTTCTGTAGCTTTACGCCAAACAAACTTGTGGTAGGCTGTTGAAACCAAATGTTCATTTTTTTCAAAGGGGATTCAGAACAAAGGGTAACTGAATAAAGTGACATTTTCTATTGAATATAAGATTTAAGTTTTTTTTTTAAACAGGGAGAGGAAAAAGTTATACATTGTCTTTTCTTTAGTAAAAGAAGCAACATTAAAACAATGTTAAAATGATATTTTACAAGTAAAAGAACTTCATTCAGAATTTCACGTCAGTTAAAGTTAAGTATTTGCGTGTTTGCCAAAATAGTCAACATATCAACATTTTGATTATTCGTTATGTTACTTTTTAAAGTGCTGTATTCATTTGGATTCATTTATTTTCTAGTTTTAAAACAATTTTAAACATAAATATAAAAAAATATATCTTCTAAAATTTGACAATGCAAAGAATCGCTTTTAGATGAATGTTGTAGTATAGCCAAAAGAATATTTCCCTCTAGTGTCGAAGTTAATGTTGCAGCTCAGTGTCGAGAGGGACCAACAGATACAGATGTACATCCTGCCATTTAGTGGTGAAAAGAGTTGAAAACAGGCTCTCTTTCAGCCATGACATAAAACCCTTTTAAAAACCAGAGGATTGATGACATGCCTTTATTGCACTTAACTCTAAACTAAAGAATCTTAAATCTTCATCTCCAATTTTTTGTTCGGCGTTACTGGTTGTTCTCTATTGATGACAAATAAAGAGCCCTGCAAGAGCAAAAGAACAAGTGGGAGTCAAACACCAAACAAAAAGCCTATGTGTGACCAGAAGTAACTTGAATTCAAAGCAAAGCTGTTCTTGGATTTAAATATCTCATATTGTGTTGATCATAGTTAAGTTTACCCCAGGGAAAGGAAGAGCAGCAGAAGCACAGATGTTAAACATGCGGTGAGAAGCAGGGTTGAGGGGAGGAGAAGGGGGGAGTGGAGAGAGCCATCGGATGCAGGGACTAAACGTCCTCCTGGGAGCAGAGACATGTCGAATATTTCTTGCAGCTCTGTGTGGCCGACCACAACCTGGGGGGTCACTAACAAAGAAGAAGACAGGAAGAGAAAAGATACAGGGAAAGTTTGAACTCACACTGACTGACTGCATTTTTTTATTCCCTATTTGTGACTCGACTTTATTGAGTTTAGAAATCATCATCAACAGTTGTATGCAAGCAAAGTCTAATAAGATAGAAATAAGAAATACAATCAAAAAGAACGAAAAAGTTAAAGGTAAGAAAACTATGTCTACAGTCAGGATTTACATAAAATATAGGAATTAAACAAATACATAGGTAATCAAAGATACATGAATATGCATGTCCATTTTTCTTTACATAAATACACATCTTCTCATTGACATCTTTCTACCTTATACGTACAGAATTATTTGACTGCAGGCCTCCATGATATCAACTTGTGAGGCAAAGCCTTTAGCTCACGTCAATATTTCCTTAGATTTCCCCCCATGCAATATTTCTCTGATTATTACTCAATTCTGTACTTCAAAAAACAAGTTTTATTTTACAAACTCAATACGATTTGAACTTTGTATACCATTGAATATTTCAACATTCATTCATACAACTAAATCCCTTCTTAGTATATTCATATCAGGTACCAAAATGTTTCTGCGAGTAAGAGAGTCAAAGTTATTTCATTGTGTCCCAGTACTGATAACCTCCCATAGATAAGCATCAGGCACAATTAAGAGTTCTGTCTCCTAAAAGAGATGAGTCAGGTTACCTGTGAGGTAGTAGTATAGTCTGACAATGGAGCGTTGTCCGGAGTAGATCTCACACTGGTATGTGCCCTGATGGTGCAGGCTGGTTGAAGGGATGGAGTAGAGCTTGTCCCTCCCTGCGGTCACTTCTTTAAACTGATCCACCTGCTGGGTTTTCAGCTGTCCAAAAAATAGAATCCTTCAAATACTGTAGTCAGCAACCATGTAAGTCAATATCCATGCAGAGAATTAGTTTTAAAAGGAAAAGTATTGCAAAAAGAAAAGTTCAACAATTTGGGATAAGTAGTATCTAATAGTAGCTATTTACTGTAGCTTAGCTTAGCAAAATGCCTTAGCACAGATAACATGGCTTTGATGAAAATATATCAAAATTTGGCTTCAAGCTCCTCAAAAGTGCCCTAATAATATGCTTGAATTCATGAAAAACATTTAAAATAGATAATCTGGGGTATTTATATGTACTGGGATATAACAAGGCCCGGGGCATTGAAGAGAAAGAAATACTCACATAAAATTGCCCAGAGGTTCTGTTTTAACTTTTTACTATAAGCAAGTCATCAACATTGTGTTGTGTTGAGATGTGTCGTGTTATGTTGTATTGGTTGGTGCTAAAATTATTCATGAAGGGCCCTCCCTTTGTCTATTTTTGTGCAAGCATTTATTTTATGTGTAAAATCAGGTGAACAAGTCACAGCCATCAAAAACTCAGATCATCAAAAAGTTATTTGAAGCTCTAGAAGAACTTTTAAGTATGTGTGATTTTGTTGCCCCCTTGTGGACAAAGCTGTACACCTTATTTCTTTGCTGATCTTGTCATATATGTGTAAGTAGTGTTTTTGTAACAAACAATCTCAACCTGTTCATTTTAATAATTCAATCTATTACTTGGGGCTTTAACACATGAGCAAAACTCCTGAACACTTCCTAAATGATTTTGGGTGAGCTGCATGTGCAAACTCAAACAGCAGAATTTTCAACTTATTTTTTCCAGCCAGCCCCCTGGAAAACTTTCAGGGTGAAGACAGGGTGGGACGATTTGAGAATGCAGCAATATATATTCAGGAAAGTTCACTGTGAGCTGGGGGTGATGACATTAATGTTCTGTGACTGATACTTGACCATACTGAATAGTGTGCGATCGGTACAATCTCCTTGCAAGTAATAATCTGCATCATTATGTTTTCTGTTGGCCATGGCTTCTTCTCGGTTCTTCCATTAATACAATGAATATTTGGACCTATACGTATAGCATTAATATGCAAGCAAAAAACTGTCATCAAAGCGTCGGACTTTCGTCTGCCACTTTTATATGGTTCTCTTTACGTCATGTCCTGCCACCTGCGACCCCTCCAGTCAGACAGGGAGGGTCTCCTGCTGTGAGGTGCATGTGTAAACAACAAACTTAGGAAGATTTCAGCATCAGTCTGCCTGAAATTTACTAGAAATTCCAGGAGTGCATATGTGAAAGCAGCTTTTTACAACAAATCTGCTGTGGAAAATGTAAGCAGGCTGTTTGAGTATTGTGCTGTTAATCACTTTTGTCTGAAACTGTACTGCGGCAGAAATTTAGAAAAGAACAATCTTCTTCCAGATCATCGGGTTTGCTTGTTGGCTCATATAGAGCAATCAGTATTAATTTAAGTTTGTAACCAGTAAAATCTCCTTATAGGAACTTTAAGCAGTAGCTAGCTTGTAACATGAGTGACATGTTATGATACAGGATAACATCAGTGGTTTCAGTGATTTGTCATTTGAAATTGCAGCTTTGCAAGATTTTGTGTTCATCTAAATAAGCAATAACAGCAGCATGTTCATAAAGAGGACATTTACATGTCTTACATTTGAGTGAAGCACTGAATTTAATGTTGACCTGTTGGCATTACCTAGAGGACTAGCAAATTGTACAGTGACAACAAGAGCAGCAACAAATATCTGGCACGTGGAATAAAATGCTGCACTCTGTAACAGGTAGGTGTGGTGGAATTTCTGTAATTACTACATTAAAGGGGTATAAAATCATTATGTTAATTCATTGTTCCTGATGTCAGTCAGACCTGATACAGTTCAGTGTTGTTTAGAGACCAAGGACAGCTGGAGAGTCTCAACAGGTTGTCCTGATATCTTCAAGGATGTTTGGGAGAACTTGTTGTTGTTTGCTCCAAGCTCCTGGACGTCACAGATTAGTCTAGCTGGGTCAATATGACACGACCCTGATAATGGTAATATCTTTTCCAATATATGCAAAGGCTTTGGAAGGATTCGTCAGTTATGTTTGAGCATTACACTGAACCAGAGGTGTGATGCTGATTCATGTCTCCTCGAGTATTCATCTTGTGAATAAACTTTCATCAACGTAAGCCATCTGAGTCCATGAGAGTCTGAGTGTGTGAAGTCAAGTCTTGATAATTTCCTCAACAATCTGGCGTCACGGAACAGGATATCTACAGACAAAGACTGGTAAGTGGCAAATAATTTTTATTAGTTGCTATTGCCATGTCTGAGTTTGACGATATCTAAAGAAACTGTAATTCGGCTGAAATTATTGTAAACTTGACTACACGCTGTTGAATTATGTTTGCAAATTATAGCAACTAAATAAAATATCAATGATTGAGAATCATTGAGTATTTGTATTTACAAATTGGTGGGAGTTGGGCTGTCGAGCATCCTGCGGGGGTGTTTCGGATGTCTGAGCCAGCTTTCTGAGCTGTGACTCGATACAGATAAGATCAAACTGTGAACTTATATCCGAGGGGAGACGTCCCGGGGTGGATTATTAAGAATTCATTTCGATATAGGTAAGACCAGGATGTGAATCTGTGTCCGTCGAGACGTAAGACTTTTATAGTCATGGGACTTTAGAGCAATAAGATTTGTGTGCACACTGAGCTGATTACTTATGGTAGTCGTTCGTTATAAACAGACCCAACAAGATTCTCAGAACCGATACATTATTCTGAATATGCAATGCTGGAATAAATTATAAAAGACTGAACAGACTCAGATGCAGTTGAAATGTTTGTGCAATGTTTTGAATGTATGATTGTTTGTGCCTGTGGCTGCAGGTTTTGATTCAAGCTATAATTGTTTGGTGCACGATGGGGAATCATCAGTCCACAACAGCGAATAAAACTGAATCTCAAAACAAACATGTGAAGAGTAAAGATAAACGAAGACACATAGAACATCCTCACACAGATAAAAGCACACCACCTTCAGGTGGAACACACTCCAAAACACAGACAAGAGATGATTTTAGCACACACAAAACATCTCATTTCAGTCAGGTATACCCTGCTGATATGCCGGCAGGAGTTGTAGGCAGAGAGAGAGGTTGGAAGTACGTTTCTCCATTTTCTTCTCTCATGTGTGGATGGACAAAGTCTGAATGGCCCTATCATGGATCTTTTGATCAAGAAAAGATTAAATTGGCAGTTACAAATGTTAACCCATTTTACGGTAATCCAAGCTGGGATTATTCGTACATGACCGAGTGTGTGAAAGTGTGGTCTGAGATAGCGCGTGTGAGGAGTGAAGAAAGTGGCAAAAGCTGTGAATGGTTGTCTGATGAGTTGAAAAAGTTCATTGAACAAAGTGTTGATCATGTGGCAAATTTTCACCTAACCAAGATGGGAGAGAAGCTGGGTTTGACAAAAACAGAATCTGATAATATCAAACAGCGTCATCAGAAAGATTTACCTGCTAGTGCGAGAGCTATAATGTACAAATGGGCAAAGAAAACAGACAAAGCTTCTCCACGAGCGCTGTGCATTTTGTTAAAAAAAAGTTGGCATTTCCTTCCCTGACACTGTAATGCAACAATACTCCATTAACTGTCCAAAACTAAACCTTGCATCAGAGAAAGAGGATAGAGAAGCGAGGGACAGAGCTAGACGCAGCGAAGATGAGCTAATATTACATATAGCAGCCGTCATAGCTAAAGAGACAGAAGCAAAGGAGAAAGCAGGACGGAGAGAACCAGGGAGGACTGCACAGACTGACATTCACAGAGACACTGATCCAAAACACACACTAACTGACGGAGAGGAGGAGCTACACACACAGACAGAAAAAGCTACAGGAAGTGAAGCAGTCTTACACAGAGAGGGAGAGAGAGGCCTAGAACACCAAGACATTGAAAGTGTTAAAACAAAAAGCATAGAGAAAGAAATCAGCCATCACCAAAGATTCACTAAAAACAGAGAGACAGGAACACTGAGGGAATCTGTAAAACCACCAGAAAGATATGACGGAGCTAATTTTAACGCTCCTAAGATTATGGTTGGAAATGTTCCTATTTGTAAAACTTGGACCCCTGCAGAAGTCAGAGATATACAGAAAGGTGCCCCTAACCCAATTTCCAGCCCTGAGGCCTTCTTGACATGGCTCAAACGTACATGTTGCATGTATCACTGTTTGATACCAGATGTACAACAAATCTTGAGCATCACGTATGAAAGTGAATGGCCAATGTGTGAGAGCACTTTTGAATTCCCAACTCAGATGGAGGATGGTCAATGGCCCGAGCATGAGTCTATGGAAAAGTGGCTTAACGAGAGTGCTGACAAAGCAATAAAGAAATGTGCCCGCACTCGCAGTGACTTTTCAAAAGTAATCCATTGCAGGCAGAAAACAGGGGAACCTCTACCTGATTTTCTTAATCGTTTCATCGCTGAATGGGATAATCATGCCGGAATTAAAAGGGAAGACACAACGTTTCTCGCAATTTCAACCCTTCTCCAAAATGTGAACGATAGTGTTGAAAAGACTTACAAAATGATGGTAAACTCATGGCATAATAAATCTTGGAAAGAGACAATTGAAGAGTTAATGGGTATGTACAGAAACCAGCTATTCAGTTCAAACAGGTCTTCTGAATGCCCCAAACAAATGTTGCAACAACAGTTACCTAGAGAGGGTGGTCAACCAGATTTCAGAGGAAATCACAACCAAAAAAGGGGTTTTAATAAGCAGAAGAAAGGAGCCTGCAGAAATTGTGGCCGATTTGGCCATTGGGCTAGGGAATGCAGAGCTCCGAGAGGCTCTGGATTCCCACAACAGGGATATCAAAACCCAAATTATTATCATCAACAGCAGTACGGACCAAATGACCATAGTGGTCAACCTCGTCCTGCCTTGCAACCCCCTCCCCAGCCCCCGCCGCAACCGCAATACCCGCCGCCGCCGCCCCCGCCGCCGCCAGGGGCTTATCCACATCATGCATAGGGAGGCCATGGAAGAGAAGAATCAGATCCGCAGTCAGTAACGCAAGCAATCAAAATTAGACTTTCCACTTGTCCTTCTGAAAATCCAGTAATGCCAATTGAAGTTGATGGTACAAAAGTTGAAATTTTAGTAGATAGTGGGGCTACTATATCTGCAGTACAATCTAAAGAACATGTGTGTACTCCCACATCCGAGTATGTAACGACAGTCGGAGTTTCCGGGACTCCAATCTCAGAGCCAGTTTCTACTGAAGCTAATGTTGTTGTGGAAGGTTCAGATGTGCAACATTCATTCTTGATATCTGAAAATTGCCCTCTTAATTTGATGGGGAGAGATTTGTTGTGTAAATTGCATGCAAGTATTCACTGTACTCCAGAGGGATTGTATTTAACAATACCTGATGATAGGGCCTTGCAAGCAGTTCAATGTTTACGGGATATTGACAGTTGTGTGTACGGTTGGAACCTGCCTGGGTTCAACAAAGCTGACATGTTTGATGTCGCGCACATTCAAGAAATTGCTCAAATATCACCTGCTTGTGCATCATTGATGTCTGTAATGAGGCCTGTACTGCAGTGCTTTTGTGTAGCTGCTTTAAATCCAACAGGGGAGTATAAGAGAATGGCTGATACATTTACTAACACACAACACCACCTGGAATGTGAGCAATTCCTGTTTGTAGGTCCACAAGGATGTGCTTTACCAATCAAACTAACAGAAGAACAACAAAAATTGTTTAAAAATACAGAGGTGCCCCCTCATATCATCTTGGCTGTAGCAGTTGGATATGAGTCAAAACATGTGAGTGAGATGGTAAAACAAGGCCATACACAGAGACAGTGTGCTTCAGCCGCACACACCCAGAGCATAACAACCCTAGGGGAAGGGATGTTTATGCTCCAGCTCAAGGAGCCTCTACAGTCGCCTCTAAGCACATTCGAAAAACAGCAGTCATCTTCTCCAATCCAATATGGACCTCCATCAGAACTTTCTGATGTACCACCAGTTCTGTGGGCTAAACATAAGAATCATGTGGGTTTTGTGACTTCTGCTCCGCCTCATATTGTTAAACTCAAGGCTAATGCGAGATTACCAAATATTAGGCAGTACAATCTGCCTCAGAAATCGATTGATGGAATCGATGCTGTGGTTCAATCCCTTTTGGATCAGGGTGTGTTAGTTGAAACTACTAGCCCATGCAACACTCCTATATTGCCAATCCCAAAACCAGGTCGTCCAGACGACTGGAGATTTGTCCAAGATCTGCAGGCCATAAATGACATTGTTGTTTCTTCAGTTCCGGTCGTGCCAGATGCAAAGTCCATTCTGGCTGCAATGCCTGCAGATTCTAAGTACTATACAGTCATTGATTTAAGTTCAGCCTTTTTCTCAATTCCTTTGCATCCAGGGAGCCAGTACCTGTTTGCGTTTACATACAAAGGCCGACAGCTGACATGGACCAGGCTTCCTCAGGGTTTTTCCGAGTCCCCCGGGATTTATGCTCTTTGTGTCAGGCGTGATTTGCTTGATTTGGAACTATCTGGTGGAAGCACCTTGTTGCAGTATGCTGATGATTTGTTGATTGCTTCACCTTCAAGGGAGGCCTGCAAACTTGACTCTGTGTTGCTGATGAAAAGACTGGCTGAGTGTGGTCACAGAGCTTCTCTGGCCAAACTGCAGTACTGTCAACCTCAGGTTAAATACCTGGGACATGTGTTAAGTGAGGGACAGCGGCTACTGTCCCCTGAGAGAATCAGCCTCCTAGCAAATATGTCTCCTCCGAGGACCAAGAAAGAACTGCTATCTTTTCTGGGAATGACAAATTACTGTCGTCATTGGATCTTTGAGTATGCTGGAATGGACTTTGTGTTGAGGGCTTCCACAGCACACACTGCACCCTCTGTTGTACAATGGAATGAAAACATGTACTCAGCCTTCCGAGATCTTAAGAGTGCTCTTATCTCAGCTCCCGCGCTGGGGCTGCCGGACTACACACAGCAGTTTCACCTGCATGTTTGTGAGAAGGAAGGATTTGCTTCTGGTGTTTTGGTGCAAAAGCATGGATCACATTACCGTCCAGTGGCGTATTATTCGTCCAAGCTGGGGCCGGTAGTCCTTGGGATGCCAGGTTGTGTCAGGTCCGTGGCTGCTGTAGCCACAATGATTGAAAAATCAGCTCCTATTGTACTGGCCAATGACTGTATTGTACATGTTCCACACTCAGTGTTACACATTCTAAACACCTCAGCCACCCAGCACATGACAGCAGCTCGCAGATCAGGTTATGAAGCGATAATTTTGTCCAGTTCTCACATCACACTAAAACGCTCACCTCCACTAAACATAGCAACATTCCTTACAGACACAGAGCTTGAAGATGATCATGATTGTAATTTGGTAATTGAAACCAGCACATCCCCCAGACCAGACCTATTGCAGACACCAATACCTAATTGTGAACTAATTTTGTACACTGATGGCTCAGCATCACGTCCATCAGACAACACACATCTGGCCGGCTATGCAGTGGTCAGTGATTGGGAAACTATTGAAGCAAGGGCTCTCCCTGCGGGCACCTCTGCTCAGGCTGCAGAGTTGTATGCTCTTATCAGGGCTTGTTCCCTAGCCAAGGACAAAGTGGTCACAATATTTACAGATTCACGTTATGCTTTCGGGGCAGCACATGACTTTGCACAAATCTGGAGAATGAGAGGTTTTCTCACATCGTCGGGAAAACCAGTAAAACATCACGAATTGATCAAAGATTTGCTTGATGCTATTTTGTTACCAACAAAGCTTGCTATTGTTAAATGTGAGGCTCACACCTCAGGATCTGATTCTGTTTCACAAGGAAATGCGAGAGCTGATTTTGCAGCAAAACAAGCAGCCATTTCCTCCACTTCCATGGTACATCAATGTACCTCCCTTCAACCAGCTGTTCCCATAACGTTGTCCTCCGTTAATGATGTCGCGGATATGCAAAACCGTGCTGATACTGCGGAGAAAAATTTATGGGTGCGTAAGGGTTGTTCCCCACATCCGGAGTCTGGCTTGTGGCTCCACCCCGACGGTCGTCCTGTCTGCCCTCGTTCGCTCCTACATGTCCTGGCAATGGTAGCACATGGTCCTTCACATGTAGGGAAAGGAGGAATTAATGAGGTCATTCGATCTCAGTGGTTTGCACCAGGTATCACACAGGTATCACAAACACTGATAAACAGGTGCATGACATGTCAGCAGACAAGAAAAAAGGACAGTTCAATCAAACACGATCATTTACCACCACCGTCGGGACCTTTTGTAAATATGCAAATAGATTTTGTACATATGCCGAGTTGTCAGGGTTACAAGTACATGCTTGTAATCACTGATATGTTTTCAAAATGGACTGAAGCATTTCCGACCAGAAGGGAAGATGCTAAGACAGTTGTAAAGTGTTTGGTAAAAGAAATCGTACCGCGATTTGGGGTACCTTTGGGGATCAATAGTGACAGGGGACCAGCATTCGTAGCTAAGATAACTCAGAGTCTTGCAGCAGTGCTAGGGTTTCAGTGGCAGTTACACGTGCCATACTCCCCTCAGAGCTCTGGTCAGGTAGAACGAATGAACTCTACGATCAAAGAAAAACTGACCAAAACAATGATGACCACAGGTTTGAAATGGCCAGATGCTCTCCCACTGGTGTTATTTTCCATTCGAAGCACACCAAACACAACAATCGGGCTTAGCCCTCATGAAGTTCTAATGGGGAGGCCAATGTCTACAGGGGTCACCCCCCCTGTAACCCCCCACAAAGTAACACTGTTATGGACTGATGAATTCATGTCTGAATATGTGAAACACTTAACAGAACAACTAAGAAAGTTTTATTTGCAGGTATCTGGCAGGCTCCCACAGCCCTCAGATAAACCGATTCACCCTTTTCAGTGTGGAGATTATGTATTAATCAAGTCCTTGGACAGAGTTTCTCTTTCTCCTAGGTGGAAAGGGCCTTTCCAGGTGCTACTGGTCACTCGAACTGCTCTTAAGGTCGAGGGCAAGGCAGAATGGGTTCATGCATCCCGCTGCAGACCAGCTCCCTCTTGAAAAGGAGCTTAAGAAAAGGCGGAGGGCTAGCTAGCCTCCTCCTCCTTCTCGTCTTGGGGGTTATTCTTTGCTGGCCAGCAGAGAAAACGACCTCTGGTGATTCTGATCTGGACATCGAGAGCAGGGGCGCAGGAGTGCCTCACAATGAGTACGAGGGCTCTCGTATTCACTCAGCAGTGCGTGAAGCTGATGACAAACTGGATGTGCATCAACAGATGGCTATCTCTAAGTTCAGCAAGGACGTGAGACGTAACACTCTGATGAAAATGAAATCTAAAGAGAAAAACTCTGCGACAAGCATTTGGAGAAAAAATGATAGAAGTGAACCTGATATGACTGTTAATCTTGATTCTGTTTCACCCCTCTCCAGAGCCAAAAGAGAGGTGAATCCTGTGTATATAAGGTGTCCTCAAAATCGATGTAAAGAGGGTAACTGCCGGCTGGCCTACCCAGAGCGTGATTCAAATGGGACATGGACATGGGGGGTCGTGGATACAAAACATCTTAAGGTAACACGGACAACCTTTAATTCTGTCACTGTAAAATACTCACCGTCATGTCCTCTGGAGGAAACACCTTTCCTTTGGTGTTTCACCACACAGCAATTGAAAAGAGTTCCAGAGTGTTCACAATGGGAAGTAAATTATCAATTGTATCCTGGTACAGAACATGAATGTATTTTCCCTAATGAAGAAGGAGAACTACTAGTACCAACATTGATACAAACACATGAAGCAGCTGACATTGAGGTGGATACTGAATTACAGACACTTGAGAAAGCTGTGTCAACCGCAGAAGGTAATTTGAATTCAGATAAAGGCAACTCAGCTGTTCTTTTAATGTTAGACTATGCTATGAGATAATGAGACTGAAGTCAAACCAGTTAATCAAGAACAAAAGCCTTACATTTGTGAAGAGTGGGTTCCCCCAGGTTACCCTGATATTGAAGAAGATGATGCTTCACTGTATGAATAAAGATTGATATAGGTGTGGCAGTTATCAACAGGGAGGAGGGAGAGAGCCTGTTTCATGTTAAACATACAGGTACATTTAGGGTTCAAGGTTTTCATTGATTTGATTTTCTAGGTTTGTTTCTATTTTTGACAATCACATTTAATATTAACTGAATGTTATGTTTTAATTGATGATAAATTAATGATGTAGTTTGAATAAAATTATATATTGGTAATTAATAAAAAAAAAAAAAAAAAAAAAAAAAAAAAAAAAAAGACTGGAATCGGGATCGACGTTGGAGAAAATAACTGCCTTGTGAAGTGCTAGTAACCTCTCCAAGGTAGTTTGCCCTTTTCACTGTGCGTAAAGTACATCGGGTGAAGAAATAATTGCCATCGGGCACGTCAGGAAAATCTTGGACATTGCGTTTCCACTGGAAAAGGACATTCAGTTTCAGAATAAAAAGAAGAAAAATCTTTCTTGTAAATGAATGAAGTGTTATGATTGTTTGTTATAATTGATTTAAAACTGATTGATTGATTGATTTTAATTGAAGTAGAACATGTAACAATATCTCCGAGTGTATTTGTGTTTAAAATCTAGGTTAATTGTATTTTGATTCAAGATGATTAAGGTGTGTTTTTTTTTAACAAATAGTATGTTTAATTAAAGCTTAATCACCCTTTAAAATTAGGTTATGGAACATTGTGGAAGTGCCTAATGTTCATCTAGGATGGGATAGTTAGCGCAAGATTTTCTTTTTTCCCATTTCATGATTCAGAGATGGGTTTTTGGATTTCTTGTTTGTAGGTAGTATATGATCTATGACCTCTGCCCTGGAATTCCCTGAATGCACTGGGTGTTCAAGGGAGCCTATGATTTATAGTTTGTTTTAATTAACAAAACCTATGACTTGTAGTTTATGCCCGTGTTGGCCCTGAGGCAGAATTCCTGGATCTGATACTTTAGAGGTGAAGGGTGACACCTGTAAGGATAATTAATAAAGTAATTAGTCTGTGATTTGAAAAAAATATCTTGATTTGTTTGCTTTGACATTAAATGAAAATGTTGAATGAGTTCAATGGTGTAAGCAAGAACATATCTGCGGACCTTCCAGGCTAAATTTATAATTTGAGTTTGGGTAGTTAAGTGTTGATCTCGTGATCAAACAGGGAGGATCTGTGGTGGAATTTCTGTAATTACTACATTAAAGGGGTATAAAATCATTATGTTAATTCATTGTTCCTGATGTCAGTCAGACCTGATACAGTTCAGTGTTGTTTAGAGACCAAGGACAGCTGGAGAGTCTCAACAGGTTGTCCTGATATCTTCAAGGATGTTTGGGAGAACTTGTTGTTGTTTGCTCCAAGCTCCTGGACGTCACAGATTAGTCTAGCTGGGTCAATATGACACGACCCTGATAATGGTAATATCTTTTCCAATATATGCAAAGGCTTTGGAAGGATTCGTCAGTTATGTTTGAGCATTACACTGAACCAGAGGTGTGATGCTGATTCATGTCTCCCCGAGTATTCATCTTGTGAATAAACTTTCATCAACGTAAGCCATCTGAGTCCATGAGAGTCTGAGTGTGTGAAGTCAAGTCTTGATAATTTCCACAACAAACTTAGGAAGATTTCAGCATCAGTCTGCCTGAAATTTACTAGAAATTCCAGGAGTGCATATGTGAAAGCAGCTTTTTACAACAAATCTGCTGTGGAAAATGTAAGCAGGCTGTTTGAGTATTGTGCTGTTAATCACTTTTGTCTGAAACTGTACTGCGGCAGAAATTTAGAAAAGAACAATCTTCTTCCAGATCATCGGGTTTGCTTGTTGGCTCATATAGAGCAATCAGTATTAATTTAAGTTTGTAACCAGTAAAATCTCCTTATAGGAACTTTAAGCAGTAGCTAGCTTGTAACATGAGTGACATGTTATGATACAGGATAACATCAGTGGTTTCAGTGATTTGTCATTTGAAATTGCAGCTTTGCAAGATTTTGTGTTCATCTAAATAAGCAATAACAGCAGCATGTTCATAAAGAGGACATTTACATGTCTTACATTTGAGTGAAGCACTGAATTTAATGTTGACCTGTTGGCATTACCTAGAGGACTAGCAAATTGTACAGTGACAACAAGAGCAGCAACAAATATCTGGCACGTGGAATAAAATGCTGCACTCTGTAACAGGTAGGAAGATTATTATTTTTTTGCGTTTGAGCAAGGCTAGATGTTTCCTTCTGCTTCCAGACTTTGTGTTAAACTAAGCTAACGTTGTCCTCGCTCTAGCTTCATATTTGAGTGGCAAAAATGAGAGTGATATTACTCTTCTAATTCTTTAAGAGGTGTTTCAGTGACCCTCAATTGTTCACCATATCCCCAGCGTACCTCCTCTGCAAACCTCCAGATCACCTCGATATCATTTGGTAGGCGAAATGGCACATCACATCGCACCTGGCTTCTGCTGTTCTCCATTACTTGAATACCTTTAACTAAAAAACATACAGTACAGCCAACCAGATGCATACACACTTACACACATATAGCATACACACAAGGGGGGGGGGGGGCAGCTCTTGCAGTCAGAGCCCTCCTTAATGATAATACTTAAGCCCATTCTCTGAGGAGTGGAGTAGAAGTGATGATATGCTAAACAGCGGCTGCACTGTACAGGGTTGATACAAATACCATCGTGTGTGGGAGTCAACTGTCACCTTGCATAAAGAAGCCAAGGACTTAAAGAGTACCTTGGGGGCTCTGTGCAGAAGATATAATGTGTGGAAATAAAACCTTGCCTCTTTTCCTTTTTTCAAATCCTGACTCTCTGCTAAGAGCATTTCAAGGATCAAAAGCGGAGCATTTCAAGGATCCCGATTGGATGCTTATGAAGGTGAAAATATAGTTATGTAAGGATGTGTCCAGTCTGGATTAGCACACTTTTTTTTTCATATTTGAAGATTGTGATGTAACAGCATCAGTAATCCAATATGTGTGACTGATGTTTAATACTCACCTGGACAGTCCAGAGGGAATTCACAGGAGTCATACTGGCAGGTAACACAATTATATACTGCGCCTGCACTCTGGAAACCTGATGCATGAAAGTCATATATAACATTTCTGATATATTTAACAGAAATTATGAAACTGAAGAGACAACAAATATTTAAAAAAAATGCCACTCACCACATGGGGGGAAACACCCAGAGACTGAAAACAAAGTTAGATAGTTAACTTTGATCACCAAATTTTATTTTCATCCATAATTTAGTGCTAACATCCACAAGTATGAGTCAGTGTAACCTGACAGCTTCCTTTATTCTCCACAGTGTTTGAAAGGCTGTAATAAGCTTATTAAAGAGAGAGTGGAGAGATCAGAGGGATCCATAATGATGTGATATAGGCCTCAGTGTAGATGAAAAGATGAGGGGAAAAGAGACGAGACCACGTCTCACCTCTGGGCAGTTTGGAGGCAGCGGCGATGAAATTGTCTGCTGCTGTCTGCAACCTTTGCTCATACACTGTGTCTGACGGATGGGAGGAGAAGGAGGAGGTAGACAGAAATATTTGGCTCAACACATCCTGCTGCTGAATTATGTGCTTCAGGGCATCATTTTAAAATTTCTCATTTCTAACTTCCCTCCACTTCTGACCTTTCTTAACAATTCTGAAGCAGTAAAGACTCATTCACTTGTGCTGTAATGTCTGTCAGAGTAAGTGTTCAGGTACCTTTATTCTCCTTTTTGTCAAACTCCTCCACTATGGGCAGGATCTCGAAATCCAAGAGTTCTTTCAGCTGTTTGTCATAGCCCTTACCTGTAAAAGAAAACACGACACACTAAAAAGCATCTTCTTCCCTCCATTGCTCTGCTGATTGTCCTTCTTTTAACTGCTTTACTATTAAATGACATGTATATCTGCTTCATAGGCTTTAACATGATTTTGAAAAAATAGTCAAAAGATCATTTTTCACACCTACTCTTCCAGCCTCAATTACCCTCTCGTTGTTGTTGAAGATACGGTCCAGCTTCCTGAAGCAGGCGTCTACATTTCTAACATTGTGCTGAGTTAAAATGTGACCCCAACACAGACGAGCGCTGTCTGGTAGATCAACAAAGCACTGAAAGCAGCTCAGAGACGTGCTAAGCAACAAGCTTAAACACATCAGCCATAAAACAGATGTGCACATTTTTAAGCATGAGCATTAAAGTCAAACCAAGGTTTCAATATGGACGATTTTTATTCAAATCCTGGTCTCTTAGGGACGACATGTGGACATTCCATGGTTTTATATTCCAAAGGCAGCTTTTATAAATTAAGGATATATTATGTGGAATTCCAGCATGGAATTCAAAGTTTAGACTTAGATTTTGAAATATTTTTAAGCATCCTGCTGGTTTTGTCAATATGCTTGGTTTAAGAGGAGAGCATCACAGACTCCCCTCCATACTTCCCTCCTTTCTATTGTTTCTAGTCCCCATTTCCTGCTGCCTCAATGCACCAGTTTTACTGCAGAGCACAGAGATGGAGAGAGCCAAGGAGGGAGGTGGCAACGGCGGTGGTGGAGGGTGGGTGGTGGGGGAGGTGGGGGGGGGAGGGGCAGACGAAGAGGGAGTTAAATGATTATGTACGAAGGGAGATGTAGTGGTAAGCGTGTTGGGAAAAGGTTCCCCAAGAGAAATATGCAAATTAATAATCAAATATAGGCTAGCTGAGGAGAGGAGATGACGAGAGTAAATGAAAGTGAAAAAAGAGGGAACAAAATCGATTGAGAGGAAGAGAAAGTGTTTTTGCTTGCTTGGGGAGTTTAAAAAAATTCCAAAAAGTAACGGTGAAAGATAAAAAAAGGAAACAAAACAAATCAAAGCGAATATAAGAGATGAAAGAAGAGAGGACACAAGTGACACAAGAGGCAGAGAAAGAGCGGGACTACAAATCAAGTTGACTGCCTCATCACATCCTGTATCCCTAACTCATCTCCCATCCTCCTCCTCTTCCTTCACAGCCACCCCCCCCACCCCCCTTGTCCCTCACTCCCAGTGCATCTCCATGGCAACCAGACAGGGTGCCTAATACATGAACTTAATATATTTTCAGTGGCAGGGTGAGCTGGGTACTAATGCATTCATCTGTCTCCACACAGACAAGCCAATCAATATTAGGCAAGAGTCTGCTCCAGGACTGCCAAAGTCAGATAGCTAGTAGGGTGGTCGGACATGGAAATTCCCAAATATGCATGCGTGTGCTTGTGTGTGTGTTCATGTGTGTGTGTGTGTGTGTGTGCGTATGTGTGTGTGCGCGTGTGTGTGTGTGTGTGTGCGTATGTGTGTGTGTGTGTGTGTGTGTGTGTGTGTGTGTGTGTGTGTGTGTGTGTGTGTGCGTATGTGTGTGTGCGCGTGTGTGTGTATGTGTTTGTGTTGAAGTGCATTTAATTAAGCTTCCTTCTTTCTGTACTGCATATGCTGTAGCAAGGGCCTTCCATAAAACTCTTCTCAGATTTATAAGAGCATAAAACTTGATAATTTATGTCTTTATTAGATTTGTAAAGAAAAAAAGACACCTTTTGTAAAAGCGAACGATCACACACTCCTTACAGATAAAGCAGATAAAGAAAATCTTTACAAAATGCAATGAATTAGCTTTTATATTCAAGAGCTGGTGCTTTTTTGGCTCTGTCTGGCTAGAGATACAGTTTACATGAGGTCAAAATTAAATAAGAAAGAGATTGAAAATTATCCCTTTAGAACTTTTGAGTCAAAGTAATACATCATATTACAACTTCAGACATCAATTTTATGCCATATTATTAAGATACTATTATCATACATTATAAACACACAGAGGTAAAAAAAAAAAAAAAAAAAAGCATGCAACCGTTGAACCACAAGGTACAGAAACTTTTCATGCTGATGTTTGCGACGGGGTCACAACCCTGGGCTGTCTTCCTGTTTGCCCCCCAGTGAAGGTTTTAAAGGCACAAAGCCAGCCGATAGGGTTAGCCCCCTAAAAGTGTCTGTGCTGCAGGAGAGGGGGTCTCCTCCTTGTCCAGTTCGGCAAGTCTTTATCTTGACATGACAGGTAACCATATAACCAGTCAATGTACTGAAGAAAGAAGGTTTTGAGAGAGGAGGGAGAGACTTAAACCTACGAACTTTATAGGGAGAGCAATCCCCATATTTTTGCCAAAAAATGTATCGTTTTTTTAGACGTTGAAACTGAATGCAGCCCTGTTCCCGAGGACCTCACCTGTGACCTGCTTTGACCTCACAGGTTAAGGGTCTCAGGGACAGAGGGGCATACTGGTAAAATTAAAAAAACACAGGGAGGGTATTATTACAATTTCATCAAGAAAAAAAACACTATTTCAAAAGATGTTACAGCCCAGGTTGATGCACAAAATAAATAAATACAGAGATTACATTTGTTAAAAAGCAGAACTGCAGAGTGGCTGCACCCAGACAAAGACATGACCTCATCTGACATTTGGATTCTGCGGCACCGACTGGTCCCCTGTCTGCTGCAGAATAGCAAAACCGTTCATTTTAATTAAAACAGAATCAACAAATAAGCGTGACATATTTGTCCACATTTCAAACACGTTACATTTCTTACTATACAGTGCAGGAATAAAAAGCAAAGTAATGTTTTTCACAGCGAGGCTCGAATTATTGTCAGTAATGCAGCAGTGGAGCACATTATGGAGTAGACGCTATTTATTTAGTGGAAACGATTAATTTTGAACTGTTGTTAAATGTCATGGGCATTTTGAACATGATTTATTGAACACTGACTGAAATTACAGAGTCTAATAGCTTTTCAGAGCTCAGCGAATTGAAAGGGCTTTCAGCTTCATGAGTCTGTAAGCAACATTAGACGTAGGATTAAAATGGAGAACATAACTTACATGTCAAAGAAAAGGACATTCATTAAAGTTTGTTATAATCTTCCTAACCCTTACTCTTTACTCAGAAACATGACACTCTTTTTCGTGGAACATAACTTATGAATGAGCGAGAGAGGGATATTTATCAGAGCAGTTCATCCTCACCGTTCATTTTATTCTGCACGGACTTAAAGTCTAGATGAATTTGCAGGGATGTACAATCCAAATTAAGTGTTTAATAAATAATAGTATACTATTTTTTATCAGTGCTGTAATACAAAAAAACATAATCTGTCTGTTACCTTACCAGGAAAAATAAAACTTGATGATGAGAAGTAAGAAAAGCAGCAGCACAAGGAGGGCGTTTGACGCATTCATTCACCTGTAAGTGAAGCAAAGAATGACTGAAAGAATGACATTTTCATGGTTAAACTGAAACAATACCAAACTGGGTTTTTCAATACAGTGGTCAATGTCAAATGTCCTGTACATTTTGCTATTGCGAAGAAATGTCATTAGCCAACGCCACCCACTGGTAGACAGACAGAATGACACATGCTAACTAGAAAAGGCTGATTTAATTTATATATTGTGGAAAGAGAAATTTCTACTTTTTATGACTCCGTCTGTAAGGGGATGTTAGTTTTCATCTCGTAAAGACGTAAACGTGAATGTGCACAACGATGCAAAAGTGCCTGCGTCACGTCCTGCATCAAATTGCAATAATGCATGTCATGTGTTACCTGCAGGTTCATGATCTGCAGGCCTCAATATTCTTTTGAATTCGAAGGTGTGATTTTAGATTGTCTCCATTAAGGATGAATGTGACAGACATGGCAGCTGGATCAGACCAGAGGGAACAGCAGACATTTGTCTTCATTTTGACTAGAGATGAATTATGGATTTGTCTGCAGAGGCCAATCTTGGTTTGTCTTACAATACTGTCATTTATGTTGATATTAATTAAACAAAACATTTGCTATGCCAAATTATATAGAAGAACCGGAATGGAAAGGTCTGTGTTGAACAGATTGATGATAACTGCAGCAGGTGTGAATACATATTGTCAAACACTGCCTATCATTGCATCTAAATTCCTCGACATCTGCTAATTTCTGCTAATTTACCAGCCTGGCGTAAAAAAAAAGAAGGGGATACAGTAGAGTAAATTCAAGACATGCTTTTCCCTCCTCAGATTCACAAATAAGGAAGGTAAGAAAGGAAAGAAGGAATTAAAACTCAGACATTAAGCGCAGACACTAAATTAGACTTTTCATAGTGCAAACACACACAGAATGACACATTTATCCAACGAGTGCACACATGCATGCATGAACGCACAACCAGAGCTGAATGAAAAACTTTCAGATGAAAACACATCAGCTCTGCATACAGAATAAAAATACTATCCCTTTTCAACAATCAACCAGGTGAGTGAAAATGTAAATAAAAGAAAAAAGACAATCACCTTCCAGCCAGCCTCTTTTCTTTTCTCCCCCAGTCAAAGTCAGTCCGTGGTTCCCCTCTCTCTCTCTCTGATAGTCTGTGCTGGGGCCAGACAGCGAGCCCAGCGGCAGGTAGGTTACAGACAATAGTATTGATTCCATTATTCTGCTTTGTACCTACCTACCTACATACCTGCCTGCCCTAACAGTAGCTTCCATGTAGCTCCTCAGCTTTTGTCTCCACCAGGCTGCAATTGCAAAAAGCTGCAAAGAGAAAAATAAAGAAGAAGGGAGAAAAAGCTTGTTTACACACCAAACCTCTGGGTGCACATGCAATCCAACATACAGACTGAAAAACACACATTCATTCACCGTCCGTGCTGCATTCACAGACTCTAGTCATCTCTCTCTGCTTTCATTTTAACTTGCTTTCTCTCTCCCTCTTTTACTCTCTCAACTCGTCATCCTTCCATCTCCCTCTATTTCCTCGTACGCCTTTTTCCAGCCTCACATCTCTACCAGCTCAGTAACCCCCTCCACACACACACACACACACACACACACACTCCAGTTTGTGAGCGAGTATGTGTGAACATGTGAGGGATGGAAAGAGAGTGAGTACGAGTGCAGCGAGTTCACCCGTGTGTGTGTGTGTGTGTGTGTGTGTGTGTGTGTTTGTATATATATATATATATATATATGTGTGTGTGTGTGTGTGTGTGTGTGTGTGTGTGTGTGTGTGTGTGTGTGTGTGTGTGTGTGTGTGTGTGTGTGTGTGTGTGTGTGTGTGTATGTCTAGAAAAGAGAGGCACACTGTGTGTGTGTGAGGGGGAGACAGGGGGGGGAGGAGGGGCAGAGGGGCTAGCAGAGAGAGTGGGGATGGAGGGGGAGGGTCAGAATCTCTAATAGGATGAGAATAGAGAGAAAATATGAAGCCCAGGAGTCTCATGAACCTGAGAGGCTGACATTACTGCCTCCTCTATGCAGCAATCACACCATCATCACACTGATTACACGATTTACAGCTGCTGTTGCTCCAATACATGTGTAAATTGCACTTGGACTGACATCAAACACACCAAATAAACCCATCGTGGAACACTTTGCCAATTACAAGAACGTGTCTAGATTATATGGCTTCACATCAGAGGTGGACGATGTGCAGTTTGCTGTTCGGTACAGCTAAAAACAAATTCAACCAATGCAGCTTCAAACACAACTAACGACTTTAGAAACAACTTGCGTTTACACCCACGCTTTGTGTTGCATGTACAAACAAAGAAGTTGCAACATTTTTGCAAATTCAATGTTGTGTAATATCATTCCAATTCTCATGTCTGTTGGGTTGCTAAGTCAGTTCATATGGCTAAAGGCAGGTTGATTGTTATACTTGTGGTTCTCTATTAGAGGACGGCAAAGTTGTGTTTGTTGGATAATAGAATCATACCACCCTGAGGGGAATTCAGAAATGAAAGTAAATCTAATTTAAAGCTCCTGATTGGCTGCCTGTTCAGCGGGATGGAGCATAAACACTACACTTGATGTGTGATCATCATTGATGGCCCCAAAGTGTTCCCACTGTGTTTTTACTATGGAGAATATCACACATTTGTCAGACTTTAGAGGAAGTAAGACCATAAATGGGGAGAAAAATAGCTGCTAAAGTTTTTGCAGCTAGTTAACAATCTGGCTAACAAATACGTATGTATCAAATAAATAAAAAATACAAAGACAGGTCATAGATCTGTCGTTTTCTGAGAAATTGAAAGCTTTTACTGTGAAAGCCTGACATACAGTATGATGGTATACTGTATGTTGGACACAAACTCATCCTCACCTTCTTTAATGAGGCTTCTGTTTTATAAATATGCAAGAGGATCCAACCTCTTAGAAATGTAGGTTAGACTAAAATCACTACACTATAGATTCATAAAACCTCATGAATATTCATTATATACCCACACTTCCTATAGACAAGCCTGTCACACTCCTTCAGCAGGTATTCCAGACACACACTCTGCACACACAGCTGCATTTATTTCTTGCTCTGATCCTTTTTTTCTCTGAACTGTCTTACTCACAGCTCCAAAGCACAAGAGAACTCTCCACACACTCCTCCGTATCCACCATAATACTGTAATGCCATGCCACCTTCATTTGCATAGAAACAACATGGTGAATGTGTTTACACTATCTGTGCTGCACCGAGTGTGTGTCTGTGCGGTTTGTGCTTGCGCTGCACATAAATCCTATCTGATCCTGCATTAATGTCACCAAGACAAATTCCTGTACATTTACAGCACATAGATCGTGAATTGATTAGAGTGCTGGAGTCTCTCCCTGTTCTCCTCTGTCAGTCTCTTCTATGCAGACAAAATAAAGCACTGATATCTAAGACAATGGCTTTCAGGAGCAAATTTGGCTTAGAAGCCAGGAGAGAGCAGCTCTCTCTCTAGCCTGAGCAGAGCTTGAACCTGAGTGACAAACGCAGAATGTCACAGCTAGACTGGTGTGTGCATGAGTTTGAGTGTGTGTCCTGATGTTTAAGTTTGTGTATGTAGGTGTGTGTATGTGTGTGTGTGTGTGTGTGCGTGCGTGCGTGCGTGCGTGCGTGCGCGTGCGCGTGCATGCGTGTGTGTGTGCCAGCAGCTCGCTCTGCAGTGCCACAGTGAGACAAAGCACAGGGAGTGCACAGGGATGACATCATCAGTCTGGGATGGTGTCTGCCTTGTCTGTCTCAGGTTTGGGATGCTCCTGTTCTCTGTTTTAGGGGATTGGAGAAATGGCCTTCTCGTTTTTTGCAGTACACACCTACTCAGCACACTTGTATGTGTTTATCTGCATAGGCAAAAATTGGCACAACATGCTATACAGGGACAGATGTTGTTTTTAGTGCGCTTCAAGTAACGCTTGATCCTTTGTACTGGGAGAGACTATGGCCTTGTCCAACTACCTTAACATACATTTTTAAGAGCATCATATGTGTATGTCAACTTTTGTGAATGTTACAAAAGAAAAATCTCCCACATGCATGCAGCATGCAGCATCAGTCAGGTTGGAAAATGAGCCAAATAAAACTCATCCTTGGTTCAGACAATCTTTACAATGTATGTGTATTTGGGTGAGATTGAGAGAGAGGAGGGCAAATAGCTCATTGTACATTATCCCCCCCTCACAAATCTTGCAAACTGTCAGGCGTTGGCTTGTTTCTTCTGGCAGGAGAGCAGCATCGTGTATTGGATGATAAAGAACGCTACAACTGACAATGCCGAATCAGCACAATTCTGATATATGCCCCCTGTTTCCCTCCAAACCAGGAGGGGAGGAGAGTCGGCTGTAACGCACTGCAGATGGCTGCTGTCTCAACCTGCAGTCTCACACAGTGCAGTGGAGGGAGGAGGTTGAGAGGTAATGAAAGTGGAGAAATGATTGTGATTGTGTGTGTTGGCCTGGATGCAGGGAGATACACAAAATGCTAAATAGGTAAGTATAAGATGCTTGAAGTACTCGGACATAGACCTACATTCATTTTAAAAGCTAGAGCTAAAGACAGGCAGGGAGTCCCAGATTTCAAAAGCCAGGCTGCATGTAATGTCTGTGACTCATTTTAGAAACATGTATGACATGTTTTATGTTGTGTTGTGTTACATAAGAATAATAATTAGGGTGAGTAAGTAAAATGGTGAGCATAGTCAAATTTTGTTGAAAGGAGACAAATCATAAACTTTTAGAACAACAGGGGTGGGTCTTTCAACTTTTTCCCCAGATGTATTTATGATTCAAATCTTGGGAGCTATTTTTTTTTGCAGTCAGCAGTGATTAGATTTTTTGTTAATACTGCAACTAACAGTTGAGTTAGCAGCTTCTTATCAACAATCTTTAGCATTTTTATAATTTCTTTGGATTTAAAAGACCATTTTTGAAAAATAATTTTCCATTTAAAGGAAGGATGAGTAGAACATTTGAAATAAAACAAGAATAAAACCAGACCCTGTACCGTACTAACTTCTCTCAGTCTTTTATCTTACCATATTGAGTTCTCCAATTAAAACAAGCAGAGGTTCAGTGTCTTCTCTTAGAGGTTTTTCTGCTGCAGTAAAAACCTCTGATTGCCATAGAACAACCATCAACCTGTCACACAGCAGGTGGTCCTCCTTACAAACATGTCTGGTTGTTACAAATATTGCAAACAAAATGACACAAAGGCTTGTAGGACAGTTATGACTTTTGCCGCAACGGGAGAGAATCTAAAAAGCGTCGTGGTTGTAAAGGAGGAGCTGTGTCATTAAGCCCTGGGACAATGCCAGGAGGACTAACTACATACTTACCTCTCTGCTGGAGGTCACATTAGTCGTAGCGAGAAGTGACTCCGCAGTGAAAGCTAGAAGGTTGTACAGTTATCTCCGTGCTGTTTATTATGCGAAACCATACAACCAACTACCTCATACTGCAGAGCACAGACTGTAGAGCCACTCTCCAAACAAAGTCTTCACCAGCAGGTCGGAGGTGTTCGAACTCTACATGTACACCTGTCTGCTTTCTGTATACAGGTCAGCCTACTACAACACTATTATAACAAGAAGACTATCCTGTTCTCTGTGTGAGCAAGTCAAGTATAAAGTCCTCCTCACTTAATACTTTTGAATCTTAGATTGAAGGATGATTTTTCCCTACTTTAATTTACTTTGTTTGTTTTTGTGCTGATGATTATGTTTTATGCTCTTTGATATCACCTTGGCTTGCGTTGAGTCGATACATTAGAGACATTGGTAGGACAAGTGGAGTTAAAATAGTTTTTAAATTGTTACCTGAGTGGTGCACATTACTGTTCCACAGTATAAAACACGTAGCCAATCTGCAGTGTAAAAATGAGTGTGGGAACTGCTGTGTCTGGTTCCAGGGGAAACTATAGCCTATAATGTTGACTGCAATGACAATAGTACCAGTGGAATAGATGCATGGGGGGATACTTCAGTTTAAGGAGTGCACAAAAGCCTACCAGTAAGTTATCTAGAGCAGGAATAAATGCACACACAAAGACTCTTGATTGCAAATATGCAAATCCTCACGGGGAACAAAAAATAGGCAGCTCAATTACTCAAACATTCGGTAAGAAGTTGTAAGCTTGAATTGAACATAATCTAACACCATTGACGTCCCTTTGACAAAAATGGCAATATTGTTACAGAAGTATGAAAATCCATTTCCACACATCTGAGCCTCTTATGCAGGTGTGAGTACTACAAAGGATTTACTCTCATTCATACTTCCCTTCATCTCTGAGGAGTTGTTGCCCTCTACTGGTGACTGTGTGAACTCCCTCTATCCTTATTCTACTTCATCTCAATTGTTCCTCATTCAGTCAATGTCTATAGAGGCTGTAATGGAGCAACAATGAAACATGCTTATCAGGGCTTGGCTGCATTTTTTACAGGTACGCAACCTTGACTTCTCTAATATCCTTCATATTCATCGAAAGAAAAGATTACAACTAATATCTTCTTTCTTAAAAATTAAACTGTCACCACTAATTATTCTCTACTTCACATTACTTATCCGTTTTCTGTTTGGCTTTGCGATTAACACACTCACGTATCCTGCAGTATTTCATCCGAATCAGATGTCTGATTCTACTTAAAAGCTGACAGGTTTTCATGGGAGTTTAATACCAACTGCCATAACACTGTCAACAGCATTAAGTCTGCTGTCAGCTCTGACATCTAAATCGGGGTGACTTCTGCTGCACAGTGGAGACAAATGAAGCTCCTTTCCCATTGCACTGCAAGACTGAAATATATCACACTTATATCACAAACTAAAACCTTTCTGAATTTGTAAATAACCTCCATAACAGTTGTGATAGTAATAAGCCACAGAACCATGTAAGCTGTCACAATGCTAAATAAAAGGCATTTTACATTAATCTAAATGAACACAGATTATCACACACCAAGCCTATCTTTTGTATTTAAGAAACAGGGAGTAAAAACCCTTCAGCCAATCAAGCAACAGAAAATTGAAAAAAATGTTGCCAGGTGAAATGTTTTCCTCTTTTCTACTCCTCTTTTCTTTTTCTGTTTGTGTTAAGTGCCTAACACACTGCTGTCTGCAGCTTCCTGTCCCTTTCACTCTCCTGTCCCGAAGTGCGCCCACCTCCCCCCCTGCCCTACTTCCCCACACTCAACCTTTTCTCCACTGCGGCCCTCATGGGTCCCTATTTCCCGCCTCTTACCCTTTTACCCATCCTCCGTCTTCTTTCCCCCTTCTGCCTTTTTCTATCCTCACAAGCCGGCCTGTCCTTTTTTTCCATACCCACAACCTCCTCTCCACATTATGCCCGGCGTCTGCATTATTTTCGCAGTCTTAGCACGCAGAAATGCAGTGTAATTGTGCCAATGTCAGCTATCCTTCTCTCTCTCTCTCTCTCTCTCTCTCTCTCTCTCTCTCTCTCTCTCTCTCTCTCCGACTCACTCCACCCTGAAGCAGGTCTGTCTGGGTGTCTAGGCTTTGCAAGACTACTCACCATAAAGAACGTCTGGAGTGATTTATGAAAGCTGCATCTCCATTCAACTTCAAAGTTCCTCTAAATACTAAATCGTCATCTGCATACGGTGACACTTAATGTAATTACAGTAAATTCCTTCCTCAAAACTAATTTGAAAATATTTGTCATAAATTATTTCGCAAATATATCTGGTCTTATAAGTTGAGAAGAGTTTTTGGATATGTGACCACAGAAAACTGTATTTCCAAAGTTTTTATTAAGAAAACTGATGAAATGAGCTACCCCTTTTGTTTAATACCTAACAATTAGGAAAGGGATGAATTTCAGAAACTAAGAGGAGTTAAATCAAATGCTTGGTTAGATTTAAAAAAGCTTACATTTCAATAACATGTGCTTTGATTCAGGGTAAATCTATAAACATGTTCTTCACATACTAAATTAAGAAGATATTGGTTTTGAAGGCATGCAATAAATGCACAGAGTCAGTGGTCAGCATTTTAAGACCATTTCTCCATAGATGTGAGTTAATGAACATGATTCATTTTGATTAATACTGAAACAGAAAAATGGAAAACACTCCTAAAGGCTGATTGTAAAGACAGCGGACTATCAACAAAGCTGTCCATTTTCTATTCAAGAGTAATGCTTCAAAATCTGTGAATGAGGGTAAAATCCTTATAGTGTTTGTCATCTTACAATAACACTGCTCTGCTGAAATATGCATGTGTGTTTCCCCAGGTGAGAGCACTCCTCTATCCTACACTAATCTGCTTTGGTCGACGCCAGCCTCATATACCACGATGGCAAAATGAATGTTGCCATGGGAACCTTTTGCCTGGCAACCCCAACAGACTGGCAACTAGCCAAACTGTTGCTATGGCACAGCTGTCAATCTGCGTATGCTGGGATTGGTCGTGCCTGGCCCCTTGTAGCACCTCCCTTTTTGATTTCCAATCAAAAGCACGATGGAAAATGTATCATGGGTTTTAAAGCAGATGAGGTGTGCAAATGTGTGTGTTTGTGATGTTGTTGGTCATGTCTGATAAGAAAAAAAAAATCTACGTAATATTTTGCAGAACAACACAGAAACAGTCCTATTGAAAAAAAGCCCAGTCTTCAAATATATCACCAATGTGTTTTGTATTTTCGCGAAAAAAGTAATTTTAGAAAAGTCATGCTGATTTTTGGATGTTATCTTTTCTACACACACCGAGTGGCTTTGTAATAATTCATCTTAGCTTTGTGCAAGCATTATAGAACTTCTTTTCATTGAGTCATTTGAGATAGAAGTAATGAATTCATTTTGTTAGTAAGGACACTTAAATGGAGCTACTGCGGCTGTTAAAATGTAAAACAACTAAGAGAGCCCATTGACTGGTATGAAAAAAAAAAAGTAAAAGTGTTGATATTTCTCTGTGAAGGTTTTGTTTTTGTATTTTACTGTATGAAGCCATGTATGAAATAAAGCCAAAACTAAATGTGAATCTCAGTTGTTCATTTATTTATGAATCAAAGCCTTACAAATGACAAAGATTCCTCCTAACTTGCTGACAGCTCTGAAGAGGTTGCATTTTTTTTTAATCTAATCATCTGCTTGAGTTCAATTTGTGTCTAATTAGGATATACACACAAGGACTTTACAAACAATAGAAATGCAACAATAATTACAGTGTGAAGGCCATCTAGATATAGTTAAGCTTTTAAAATGAATTCGAAACACTTTAATAAAACAGGTAAACTCGATTCCTGGAGTTGTGTGTCTGTGCCTATAAAAGCTTTCTTTTTGTGTTTTATTAACTTACAGGTGTGTCTGTGAGTGTACGTTTATTCTTGAAGAAATATGGATAAGTGAAATGTAAAATCCAATAATGTCGTTAACTTTGGATAAGTACTTTATTAAAGTGCAGCTGGTAGTTCTTAGACATACAGCAGAGGCAGCACACATACAAACACACACAGTGGGTACAGCGAGACAAGCTGGCCTCGTGAAAAGAAAGACTGTTTAACCAAGAGGTCACAGGTTCAACCTCTGTTACAGCTGAAGTGTCAGTGGACGGGTCCATGAAATCTACTGACTTACTGCTCAGCACAACAGCATCAACTACAAAGTAAAACACGCATGGCGGCTTTGGGATAGTTTTGAAATAACTGGAGAAAAAATTGCATTTATTATCATTATCTGTTATTTGTAGAATCTCAAGGCCGCAGAGGCAGCAACCTATGCACAGTGCACACTATATTTAGTTATTCACACACAGGAGGACTTTTGTATTTCTGCTCTTTCTGTACAATTTTTTAAAATTTCGTTTTTTTGTTCAATTTAAAGCAAATAAGGAAAATAGTCAGCATTGCATCGTTATCGTTAATGAATTGACAGGAAATGTAAATAAACTCAAATGTATTTATTATGTCTGACTGACAAAGCGAGACTATTTCACGTGGGCAGAGTAAACTACATTATAATTGCCTCATGTTAAAGCTGCATTCAAAACTTCAATGTTTTACTTTGCTACTTGAGTTCTGCCATATTACATTTTTGAATATTTACCATATTAATGAAGCTTGATCAGCTTGGAACTCAGCCCTGTAAACACTTGCTGCTTGCATGTTTTCACAAACACTTACGTGTTTCTGTAGGTTTCAGGGGAGGATATTATTGGTGGCACCCAGCAACATACAAAATGTTTTTCACGTCTATTTTCTTCTGTTTAGACAATCATTTCAGTTGCTGTTTAAATATTTATATCAGAAAGAGATCTCAATGCACATGTGTTCTGCAGTATGGACAAAGCAATGCACCAGCTTGGAGTGCTAAGCCTCCTGCTCTGGGTTGATAAATATAACTTCAAAAGAAGCAGCCAAACAGCTTTAGCTGGCCGACTGCACAATGAGCATAATAACTCCCCGCCCCCTGGGAGCTCAAGCCTAGTTCATTTACCCCTGCAAAGCACTGCAATGTCTGCATGTGCACATGTGTCTTTGTTTCACAGCTAGCCTCTTGGAGGCTCCCCACCTTCTGCTGCGTACAGAGCGGATGTATGAGGGAAACCTTTTGGACCCCATTTTTTACAGAGGAAATGCATCCCCCCTCCCTGTCCTCCCTCCTATTTGCCCCTCAAATGTAATGCCTGATTGACCACAGCACCCCTTAAAGAGGTCAAAGGGCAGACAAAACAGTCTGGTGTCATGGCAACCTGTGTGCCACCAACCAGAATGGGTAAGAATGAAAGGAGGGGGGTTGAATGAGCTGTCAGTTAAACCTCGAGAGATCGCTAGCATGTGTTTAGACTAGTGTGTGTGCAATATATAAACACAAACACACATATAATGCACTTGTACTATGAAAAGCACACCCCTTATTTTTACTCCAGAGTAATTAAGCCAAATCCCTGCAGTTAAGTGTCGCACCTATTAGGATCAGAAAGCACACTGCAGGTGTTGGGCATGTGCAAGTGCTTGTGAGTGTGTGTTGTTGGGACACACTCTTGTGCAAAAGGTTCTTTGTGACCGCTCGATGCAGTGGCAGCGTTTACGTGATGGGGGGGGGGGGGGGGGATAAATGGGAAGCAAATGCATTCAGATCAATATTAAGCTGAGAGCAGGGTGAGCAGGGTGGAGGGGGGGAGAGTGGAAGGTGGTGAGTGGAGAGGGAGGGGCCACTGAGGGTCTGATTAATCATTCCTGTATTGTTATTGACTTTCTGTTACAGGGGGTGAGTCAGACTCTGAATTATGTGTTTGTGCTATTTGTGTGTTTGTGTGTGTGTGTGTGTGTGTGTGTGTGTGTGTGTGTGTGTGGGTGTATTTATTGTACGGTGCACAAAGTCATCAATTACAGTCCTACACTTCCCAAAGGTTTGCCACAGTCGCGGGATTAATCGTGCTCTGACTTCTTTTCTCATTTCTGAGTGCGTGTAAGCACAACTTTCAGGTGTGTTTAGATCTACATATTCAATGCAAAAAATTTAATTATTAATGTTTTATGAAAGAGCTAATACCCTGCTCCATTTTGGAACAGGAACAGGGGAGCATAGAAGGCAGACAGGAAATCCCCAGTGAGGAGTTAATGAGGAACTCACGACTGAACAGACACAACAGAGAGGGAGGGAGAAATGGGAAGGGGGAGGGAGGCTACTGGTGATGTAGGAGGGGAAATGCTGCCCTGACATCTGACCCTCCGACTGTGACCTTGTTCATTGTCTGTGAGGGCAGGGGGTGGACACACCTGAGCAATGGCCACGTGCACACACACACACACGCACGCACGACGCACGCACGCACGCACGCACGCACGCACGCACACACACACACACACACACACACACACACACACACACACACACACACACACACACACACAAATATTTCAAAGGACACTGCAGCTTTTACAGTAAATCAAACAGCAAGCAATTCACGAACCAATCTTCATAAAATCCAATCCAATAAACAAAAATGACAAAATTAGTTCACACTGATGTGTGTTTTCCTCAAATTACCACCCTTTTAAAACAGCAACTTGTCAGAGGACGGGCGGCTGAGCTAACTGAATGAAACCCCCATTCAGGGTTACCTTGAACTTGAACAATGAGTCTGGTGTTTGTGCTGGGGGCCACTTCCTGACTGTTCCATCCCTCTGTGGAAGCAACCAACCGCAGCCTCTCCTTTCATCTTACAGATGTGACCCTGACGACTTGCACTGACCAGAGAACAGCCGGTCACCACAGACTTTACTTTCACCAATCGACTTCTAAATCTTGAACTGAAAAGTTTGTCTGCTCTGATATTTTAAACACTGATGTGCTTTATGTTTATAGACCATCAACCAGTTGATTCTCTGCCGTCAGACTGACTCATTTTTTTTTTTACACGCTGGAGCTGTGTGAGCCTTGAACCACAAGGTTCTTTTCCTAATGATTCACTCTTCTCTCTTTTCGATGCTGTCACCTTTTTTTCCCCCTCCATCTTAACTCCCTACCTGCATCTCCTCCTCTGTCTGGCACCAGAGAGCTGGCATACTCCAGCGTGCCACTGTGTGACGTGGGCACGACACCTTCATCACCTCTGCATAGCACGTGTACTGTATCAAAAAAGCTTGATGAGACTTGTGAATGACATCAAGATATTTCCAGAGGAGACCTAATGACATTTAAAAACACTAAGTCCAGAAACTTAAAGATGTTTTCAGGGTTTAATTTTTTTATAATCTGAATTTTATTCAATTATTGATATTATAGTTTTAAGTTTAAAAATGGACACAAAGAAAAATATTACTATAACATTATTGTCTTTGATGTTACCTGTCAAAGAATCACTGTGAGGTATTCCCTTTCTTACTGACATAGATCAATAACACTCATGTTGCCAAATATCAAGCTAACTGTAACCTGGCACTTAATCTGGAAAAAGGAGAACGATTTTAAATTGAACTACATTTACCTTGCAGCACATATAAAGCATGTCGATTCAAATATATGTTTTAAAACAAAACAAACAAAAAAACAATCAAACAAACAAAACACAACCAAGAGCGGAAATGGCAAGGCTAGCAGTTTCCATTTGTTCAGCTCACTGGGTACTGGTTTTTATGTTACGTTAAATGGACATGTTTGGTTAAGGTATTTTTATCAAACACTAGAAAGAACGCATATGAGTGAATCTTCCAATAATCAGATTTATTTTACTGAGCAAATTTATGGGATTAAGTCACATCTAGCAGTGAGGTCAGAGATTGCTTTTTTTATATGTATATTATTACTATTACTTAAGAAACACTTATGTGAAAAATGATGTTCTGTTCTTGCACATAGACTCCCTCTAATGGACCCCCCACTGGTCCTATAAGACTAGCTGTGTCAACTAAATCAGATGTGAAATTTTGACTTTAAATTAAGAAAAAAATCTAATTCAAATTTTGATAATGAAGTCTAGGGAAAGGATGTCTTCTACATCTCTGATTCTTGCCCTTGTTTCACCTTAACAAGAATGCTAATCCGGATTTCTGATGTTACTGAAAACAGTCATTGTGTGGGCAGCTGGTGACTATGTCCTGGTCCATACTTGATCTAACTCATGAGAGGATATAAATGGATAATGCCTGAAGACAGCAACAGAGCCTATTCCTCAGAAACCTGCTTCATAAATCATACATGACCGACATACAGACGAGGACACTGGGCCAGCAGAGCACTGTGCGAGAATCATCACACTCACTCACAGTTTCACTATCAAACTCTTTCTACCCAACCCCCAACTCCTGCAGCTCTTTAGCTGTCTGTGAGACATCTAAGGAAAAGAGAGGAGAAGGGAGACGGCGAGGATCAAGACTTGAAACACATAGAAGATAAAGACGTGCATCAAGAGCGAGACAGACAACATGGAATTGAGATAGTTTGTCGAGGTAAGAAGCAATGCTGAGACCTACTAATGCAGAACTGAGGAATTCTCACTGCTGACTCCTAACACATTCCTACAGCCTGCAAATATTAACCCCCACCTCACCACCCCGACCTCCATCTGAATGCACCAGGCAGCCACCTGGCCCCTGCATGAGGAAACCATTCATTGACATCAGCTCAGTGACTGGGAGAGATTGTAAATCTGCAGTGGAATAGGGAAAACTACAAAAAAACAAAACACTAATATTCATACTGGTATAGTTAAAATGGTCTTCACCAGAAGCAAACCTGTGGTCATTTGTTCACCAGTACCCAGATACCCTTTAACACATGTAGGAAAAATGCCCAGTCATGTTTGACTGTTTCATTTTCACTTAAAGATATAAGATGATAATTAAAAACTTTTGTTAGCTAATGTTAGGGAGCATTTTGTTATGCTCCTAAATCCCGCTCAGCAGTTGAGCGTGCAGAGGGACTTAAGGTTAAGGAGTTGGTTTTCTTGTATTGTTTTATCAGAAACATTTTCGCTGAGTATTACTTGAATACCTTCAGTGTCAAAGCACTGTAAGCATCATATCTGCTGAAGAGTATAGTTTGAATTTAATTGAACTTGGCAGAAATATTTGATGACAAAGTTGGATACACAGACACATAAAGTATCACCTACATGTCTTATACAGTGTTTCTGTATTTACTGGCTGAAATGAATGCTGATACAAATACATGTGTGATGCTCAAGGCTAATCTGTTTGTCTGTTGAATCTGTGCATCTTTACTTTCTCTTATCTGTTTTCCATGGACTGTGTTTGTATATTGAGTATAATATCAAGTTGGAAAAAGATATTTTTCATCAGTGGTGGAAGAAGTATTTGGAAGTTGCTGCATCCACTTAAAAAACGTTCTGTTTCTAAATGATACCCATAGTAAGGTTTTAGATAAAAAAACATCCCAGAAAAGAAAAAAACAGCTGTTATGGACATTTTGTGAGTGACACATGTTAACTATTTTCTTAAGACCATTGCTTTAAAGCAATTAACAGGTGAATTATGCTTGGTAAGTAATAAGTAAAAAGAAACCTTCATATAAATGTAGTACAACATACAATCTTATAAAATCCATTCCTTCAACATTATATACCTGGCAGAGACAAAGCATCTGCAGTAATCAACTATCTCACACTCAGCAACACCTTCACCCAGAGACTGACAATAGTCTTAAGACCCGTTCCTGTATATGGAGCAGAATACAAAAGCTTCTAAATAGGCAAAACTTGTGTGTGACAGATCGAAACCTTCTTAGCACTGTGCCCGTAATGCAGTGCAGCATTATCCAGATAGAGCTCTCTCAGCTCCAGCCCAGTTTCAGCTCTCTGTCCTCGTGAAGACAGACTAACACTGATGCAACTGGAACAGAGAGTCCTATGGGAATCGCTCTCCCTCAGACCGTGAGAGAGCGTCAGTACATCCAAAGCGGTCACATGGTGCAGCCATTTCTCCGCACGCTGGGCCACGCCGCCCGTTATGTGTGGCCCTTTTTGCTGTGTGTTTTTCACGCCGGGGCTACATAATTAATAGCCAAGAACAAGGTATGTTTGACAAAGTGAAAAACATTAATGGCTTTCTCTTCACTTTAAAGTTTAGATCAGCAAGTGACAGCCTCAGGTTGAAAATGATTTAGATAACAGATACATTCTTAGTCACTACAATAAGCCATGGTAATCCAATATTTCGTACAAAGTATTCACTATAGTTACAAAGCAGCAAACACTTCTGAGATGCGTTGAATGCTCACATGCTTTAACAGCAGTAAGTGGCCTTCATTCATTCAACGTTTCTTATTCTCTATTTCCACTGGTTTGGAAAAATTCAATTAAAACATGAAAGAAGAAGCTCAATATTGTATTCATGTAATGTGCATAAACCACACATTCAAATAGTTGCATGTTAAACTTCATGTTCAATATTGAGTTAAACGTCAGAAAAATGAACATCAGCTGAAAATGAAACAACTGGTTTGATACCAAAACAAAGTCTGTCATCTGTCAGGGGAATTTGAGCCACAAGAGACATAAATACAGATTCTTCAGCTAAATTTGATGAGCACTGTGGATGCTTGTTGTGCAAGCTAAAGACTGGCACATGTCCCCAGCAGGATAACATCATTGATTCAGCAATCAAGGTTAATATATTGTATAGTAGTGATCTTTAGCATACGTGACAAAAAAATTCACAGGTCCCTTACCCAATTTTGTATGTTTGCCTGTGTGCTATGGTAGTAATTTGAATAATTTGGGTTTTAAAATAGTGTTTGAAGAAAATTCAGATATTTAGCAACTTAAACTTGGGTTCTGGAAACTTGTAACTGGAGCATTGTTTCCACTACGCTCTGATAGAATAATCCATTTTTATCACGAAAATTATTGGCTGGTTAACTCGTCATGTAAAAGGTCAGAGCATTTTACTTTTTGGGGATATGTCACTTTCTTAATTGTTCTCTTTGGCAAATACTGACTTGAATTTTTAACACGTACATTTTAGATAATAATGATTGTATGTATTTACTGTTGTATATCCCTTCATTGTGATGGGAGGATGTATCTTAAATAGCTGAGTCTAATGAGTTCATTGTATTGGATTTAACTGCTCAAGGTGACTTTATCATCCAATTTCATCTTTTAGCTTCAAGACCCAATGCTCATGTCTTGATAAAATTAGTGCACAAAATGAGGACCAGAACGCAACCCAACATCTCTGTATTTGACAATTGCTGTCATCATAACACTTGCATTCAAATGTGTGTCTTCACACACTAGTTTTTCCCCCTGGTTAATTCATCTCAAATAATTAACAAAAACTACATGAGTTTCAAATCAACCTTCTCTGTCAGCAGGCCTCCGCTTCACCCTGTCCATCACCCAACCATCATCAAGGTCGCCTGTCTTGGACTTTGGTTCCAGTATCAAACCTGGAGTTAAACCTATAGTAAACAACATCCCCTGCCGAATGATGTATTTAGGAAACTGGGGTATCTTTGTTGGTTTGTTTGTATGTTGGGGGCACAGAGACTGGAAGAAGCTATCAGGTCTCAATGGAGACTGAGCGGCTTGTTGAGAACATGGACAGTATGAGGATGGATCACAGGTCCTCCAGTGCACATGTGAGGTACAACAGTGACTTGTCGATTTTAAACAATGGAGACGAGGCTGAGAGCAAACAGGACAGCAAGGATGAAGAACAAAGCAGAAAGGTATTCAAAGCTGTATATATGTGTAAGTGCATGCTTACATTCACGTATGAGGTTTGGTCATGTACAGTGTACAAGGGACACAGACTGAAAGCACTAACAAATAGTGAGGGGAAGAAGAGGGTGGGACGTGTCAATTCCAGAGCAGGGAGGATGATGGTCAAATATTTCAAATACTTTGTGTCATCTTTTTAACACTTTCGTGGCAACCATAGCTAAAACCCCAACATTCACTCCATGACTGAATATTCAGTAATCGTAAAAATTTAAAGAACCCAGTGATACACACTTACAATTGGCACAAAAGTGAGAGCCCCGACCCCGTTCTCCCTTCCCCTTCGTCCCAACAACTGGGCCTAAAAGGCAGCCCGATTTTTTGACTAACTCTCAGCTCTTTCAGCAAACATAACATTCCCTGTCAAGCGAATACAGTACATAAAAGACATAGCTAGATTAAAGGAGAAGAACGGATACATGGGAAAATGTTCCAGAGGGAGTGGGAGGAAGGAAAATGACTTTAGGTACACAAACCAACAGAGAGCATAGCAAAGCCAAACAGTTAAACCAAGAGCACACAGGCAACAAAAGTGTAAAACACTAAGATCATGTATGTACATCATTTCTTTTCTACTGTAATAACAGTTTCAGTAAAGTGTAAGATAATTCAAGAGTACTAAAGCTTATGTTTCAGAGGTCAGCCTCTCTCTCTCTCTTTTTTTTTTTTTACCTTTTCCCGCGTTTCTTCCTCGTTTCCAACTTGATTCCTCCTCTGTGTCCCCTCTTCCTCACTCTCAAGTTAGTGCCTCCCCTCTGGACTTGAAGCCTTGCATCTCTATTTCACTCCAGCCTCGTCACACTTTATCCGCTGTTGCCTCATTCTACTCTTCCACAGACACCATTTCTCTTTTCTTCACCCCCCTAGGCTCAGGACTTTGAAGGGAAACATGCCTTATGGACGAAAGGATATCAGCAGCATGGGGTAATAGTACAGGATAAGTACTTTTTTCCTCTCAGTGTTGTGCTGGAGCTGTGCTGAACCGGTTCCACCTTACGCTACACGAAGAGCTGAGAACACGGAGAATGAAAGTGAAGGCATCAGTCATCGTACGTGTGTATGTGTGTGTTAGTGTGCATGCATGCAGCAGGGTAGGAATGAAGGAGAGGAGAGGGAGGGACAGAGATTGAAAAAAAGGAAGGTGGGAGGGAAAAGGAGGAGTATACGTGGAGAGAGGCAAAGGGGAGGAGACATTTTTTCTCAGCTTTCCTGTTCACATTTTTTTTCAATCCCCCACTCTTTTTTGTGAAATGATCCCCATACTGTCTCCGTGTACACATCTGCCTTGTCAATAGGTCATTATTCTGCTTTTCCACGACTGTTTTCCCCTTGTCAAATTCCCCTTTGTCAAAGCCAGCTGTGTCTTTAAGCCAGTGCACTTGAACTCAGAGAGAGCTTTCCTTCTCTGTGTACTTCCCCTCTGCTGGCCCCTCAACACACAGGAAAGAGACACAGCTTGTAGGAGAGAGAGAGAGAGAGAGAGAGAGAGAGAGAGAGAGAGAGAGAGAGAGAGAGAGAGAGAGAGAGAGAGAGAGAGAGAGAGCAGGACAGAGGGGCAAAAAGGGGCAGAGAGAAATGCAGATGGGGGAGGGGAGATGTTTGTAAATGGTGCTTCAAGGCTTTTAAAGACTTTCGAAATCAGTTCAAGCAGTACATAAGATGTATAATGGATGGGCTATTGCATTCCGAGCACAAGTTTCTACATCATTATTGAAGGCTAGATCATTATTAAAGAAATGCTTAATGTATTTGTAGGAAAGGTGAGAGAATAGACGCCTGCTGAAATATTGATTTGCGATATAAATTATGCCCGTGTGCCTGAAACATCATGAAAGCGTACAGCCGAGAAAGTGCAAGGTTAAGGTCAGACCATTAAGAAGAACTGCAAATATCTGCACAAAATCTCCATGGCAACCGCTGACACACAGGTGAAATGTTTCATAATAAGACAACTCTTTTGCATCGAGGGTCATAAAGTGGACTATTATATGAGCTCGTGCTTTTAACTGTTGCTCTATTTTTCATACAAAAGGAAAGCGAGTGGGCAGTCCGCTCACCTTGACTGATTTAATTGTTGAGACAGCAGAGGGGGAGACAGAGGGGAGGCAGCAGCTACGGCAGGATTCGATTGCAGGCCAGCGGGGGCATGTGGTAAACTGAACCACCCGACGCCTCTCACAGCACAGCTTTGAATATGTTAAGTTGTTCTACGTACAAGTAGTCCCCAAGCATTTACAGAGTTTGCACGGTTGACTTTAAGTTCATTAAGACATCCAACATCAAAGTGCCCTCCAGGTTAACTCAGAATAGAGTTTGGGGAGTTTTGGGAAGAGAGAAAAAACTTTAAGTGGCCTACGAAACAGAGGAAAAATAGAAAACTCAACAGGTATTTAAGCACTCATAGCTGTGATGACAATATTCTTGGACAAACAATATGCAATGCAATATTTGACTGATCCATGTGAGCTACAGTAAATCAGCTTTATTGGCCAGGTAGGCTTACACATTCAAGGGATTTGACTTTGATAAACTGTGCTCTCCATGTACAAAGGTGATGAAGGAGGTTAGCTGGATAGTTTTTAAATGTAAGTTTATAGTATCATATCATACCATATTGTATCGTACCATACAGTACTGTCCGGTCGGGTCTGGTCCGAACGTCTATCCCAACAAATGGAATGGAATCAAATTGAAATATATCTAAGTGTCGTGTACCGTATATCATACTGTATAACTTTGAATCGTATCACATCGTACTGTATAATGCTTTGCTATCACATCTGATTGTATAATATCATGTTGTATTTTGTTGTATCATATTGTGCTTCATAAAGAAGCACATCATTTATCATATTTGGACTAAACCTATTTTTTTAAGCTTTAGGTTGTTAGGTCACCTGAACGGTCTTTAAATGCAAAGTTGTTGTATGATATGGTATGGTATTGAATGGTATGGTATCACATCATATTGTATTGTATTGCTTGGTGTTGTTTTTTAATTGCATTTTATGTTCAGGAAAGCATTATTTAACAGACTTAGACTGTTGACACATTTTTTACAGCTATGGTTACTGAGATCAGCAGGACAGTCTTTCAGGTAAAGTGTAATATATCGTATTGTTTAGGATGGTATCACATTGAATTGTATTGCAACATAATATATTGTAATAATGAAAAACAGAAATGTATCTATGAGTTTACATTAGTTACATTAGATATGTTTTACATAAGATAGTGACATCAATTCCTACAACTTCCCAACTCAGTCCGCTTCTTTTGAAACTCAACAGCAGGCTTATTTCATGTGCACATTTGAGTATTTCATGTACCTGATGTTTGTTGAATTGATATTTATACGACAATTATTGATTTATTGTTTACTTATTCTATTCTTTAGTCCTTTCGGTATAGTAATGTTTATTCCTAATGCACTTAAAGGATGGTTAGAGCTTTAATGTATTTAATGTACACTTTGTTTGTTTAGACTGTAACCCTGAGAACCAAAGAAAGGGTTGAAATATAGGCAATTAGAAAGTCACCCTCCAAATTATATCTAGTGAGAAATTACTTTCTTGTTGACCTGGCTTAGATCAACAAGTTATAAGGGTTGATTTAAGGCTATCTTATCTACAGAGAAAACAATGTTTGAGGGAAAATGTCAAAATGAAGTGCACATATAGCACTTGAACCCTAACACTGCAGGGCTTTCTGCAGAAATATTTAAAAGGAAGGAATACTTTTTTAAGCGTTAATGAGAGAAAATAATTAATAGTTGGTGGTTGTCTAATTAAGATTTTTTAAATTCGATTTTACTTGGCATGTTGTAAATGTCTATGAGGGTTTCAGTATTGACGTATCCTTTTCATGTTGTTTATTCTTTTTAGTTACTTTTAACTCAAACCAAAGTAAAAGTTTTTGTCAGTATTTACAGCCTGTTTCTACTGCCCTCATGTGGACAATATCAGTAATCGGGATTCACTCGTATCGAGACTATCTCTACACCCTGTTACATAACATGATAGGCCAAGCGCTGGAGCTGAGGCGGGTAATAAGCTTCTTGACAGTTGATGTTGTAACTGTCTTTTCCTCTGAGGACAATAACTTGTCCTGATACAGCTAGCCAGCTAGCCAGCTGTTTCGAAATGGTCATCGGCAGGGCAACCAGGGCGTTGGATATCGCCCTCCATGAGGACCTCATGGCCTCCACTTCTAGGTCCAAGGCAGATGTGGAGGCATGCCCAGCGTCGTTGCAGGTGCCCCTCGTGCAGTGGCGATTCTAGAGCGTGTTTGGGCCCTAGGCAAAAATTAATTGGTGGCCCCTCAAATCACTATTATATCCAGCAGCGTAGTGACGCTCCTCCTCTTTCTTTTTTTACTCCCAGACAGATAACTTGTATGAGATGCTAAGCAGGGCAATGAGAGTGAGTGCTGTCAGATGGAGCCCCATTTGGGGGGTTTCCTACTGTCATAGCAAAATTTGTGCATTTTGAGGTACTGCTGTGGTTTAAAATTTGTCAGCCCTCGGGGGCCCTAACTGGCCTGGGGCCCCAAGCAGTTGCATGCCTTGCCTATTGACAAGCAGCGCCTCTGCCCTCGTGTCTGATTTAAGAACTGGCACTGCTTATGGACCTTCAGTCCTGTCCCAGGACCGGGATTTGGTCCTCGGTGCACTGCAGTATTCCTCCTTTTGAGCCTCTTGGGGTTGTGGTCTCAGAATGGCTTTCCTTAACGTTGGATTCTACTAGCCGTAACTTCTGTGAGAAGGTTAAGCAAGTGCCATGCACTGGCTGTTCATGGTGACTGCTGCAGGTTCACCAGAGGGCCCAAGCATAGTCCTTCAGCTTGATCTAGCAGTTCTGCCTCAGGTCTTGTCTGAGGTCCTCCTGTCCCAGTTTGTAGACCTACAGTTGTGCTTTCCTTTTGAGGTTGCCCATGAGGTTGAGCAGTGTCAGTTTTTCTTGTGCCCAGTTAGGGCCTTAACAGAGTACACCTGGTTAACACTGGCCATCATGGAGTCTGATCAGCTCTTCATTTGCTCTAATTCTGGGCATGTGGGTAGACCCTTGCTAAAGTCTCAACCATCTCACTGGGTTGATGATGATATCCAGCATGTTCCAAAGAGTGTGTGCTCTTGGGTTTTCCTGCCCCATACGAATTCGGGCACACTTGACTCAAAGTGTCCATGCTTCCCGGGTTCTACCATCTCAATGTAGTGGCCAACCCCTCCTTTGTGTAGTGGTACTGGGTATACCTCATCGGTAAGAAAAGGGGGCCCCCTTGGTCAGTCTGTTGGCTGTAGGTTGCCCCAAGTGGCGTCTCTGTTCATGAGCTGGTGGCTGCTTTGCCTCGTGTTTTTGGATAGGCCTTGCGCCTTGTGGACCAACTAATGCAGCCCCTCTGCCTATCAGTCGTGGTTCTTGCAGCCTGCAGGGCCTTACCCTTCTTGGCATGTTAACAGTGCACATTGGTGTAATGGATTTTGGGCTGCACGGTCTCCTCACGGGATGTATTAAAGAGCTACCCCTTACATGGGGTGGAGAGATAGACAATAGAGAACGTAGGGTTACATTGTAGCCTTGGTTCTCTGAGTAAAAAGACTATCTCTCCAGCCTCAAGACCGCTTGGTGACAGGTTCCGATCAAACTATCAGTGACTGCACGCCAGCATAGGGTCTTTATAGATGAGCTGTGGGGAGTGACCGGGCAAGCAGGAGTGTCTCAAAGTAATATCCACAGACTCTGAGCAGGGGATCATATCCCGTACATGCAATGTATCTGGGTGGAGAGATTTCTCTTCACTCAGAGAACCAAGGCTACAATGTAATCCTATGTTCACATGAAATAAAAAAAGATATTCCAATTTTTTCAATCATATATTTCTTGCATTTACTGCCCCCAGCCTTTCTGTTAATATCTGGCCTGACAATAACAAATTCTGTAGGTATCCTTAATGGTATTGTGGATTTTTAGTCACAGCCACATTTACACTTAATTATTATATTTACGCTTTTCTCAAGGAGTTTCAATTCCCGAAAATATTTTCCCAACTTAAAAAAAGTCCAAAATCTGGACATTGATGTATATTAGATAGTGTGGTAGTCAAGACCACACTTACCGAGACCAACACATACCCGAGAGCAGAATGCTCAGAAACTGAGATAAGACCAAGACATTTAGGGATTGACTGAGTCAAGACCGAGACCAAGGCAGGGTGAGACTGAGACGAGACCAAGACCATAAATATCAATGAAAAATCTTGTGTGCAGCAGGCATGTCACTCACTTAGACCATTTTAAAAGAAACTCCTGCACACTTTCTAACTTTCTAAGACAATTTGAATGGCAACATTTTGGTACTAGACCTTCATCAGGCAACTGTAGTACCCATTAAAATTTTGTTTGCAAGTTAGACTGTGCGGGAGTTTATCTTTTATAAATTTCTGATGGGACACATTGCTCTCCTTTGCACCTGTCTTGCGAAGTAGATGTGCGAAGGTTTTTTTCTAATTTGACTCACTTAGACCATAACATCGGAAAGGTTGCGGCCATAACCGGGGGATAAAAACCAAATTATGAATGAATTGAAGTTATTTGTTCTTTTAGAAAGGGCCGTTTTCCTTCTAATCAAAGTAATAATGTGGAAAAACCTGTCAGTGGTGGTCTTGATTTAAAATCCGGAGTCCGCCCAGTCTGAGACTGAAGACCGGGTAAAAATGCTTTCGACTCCAAAGATGAGACAGAGACCTTCAAAAAGGGGTCTTGAAACCGGTCTTTCGAGTACTACAACATAAACATATACAACTACTTATCCAAGACATTTGTCCATCCGTTCTGTTTTTAGAGTAAATGTGTTAATATGATTAATAAAATAGTACTCTTCCAGGCATTTAAGGGAAACTCTATATTGACCTAAAAGATGAGAATGGTTTGAGAACCAGGTGAAGAGTGATCTTTGTGCTCAAACTTTAACTTGTGGAATAAAATGTTTTTTTTCCTACATCAATCTTATCTTACTAACTCTTGGTGAATTCAGACCCCAAGTTGAAAACCTCTGCCAAATAAATATTCAAGGATAAATATATAGACCATTTTTGCCAACTTGAACGAGGGTCCCCCATAATTTCACAACATCCTAATTGAGCAAATGCTTATTTCTGATGTTTTCTAACAGCTAGCAGAGACAGATGAATTTGATAACACTAATCCTAAAATGCATTAGATATTAGGAAATGGGGCACAGATTGCCAAGTAGTTAGGTCATGCCCCATGCACAGAGTTTATAGTCCTCCAAGCAGGCGGCTCATTTCCCACATGGCATTTATATATGTGTGTATATATATATAAAGAAAAATGTGTAAAATGTTCTTAAATAGCCTCTGTCTTGTTGGTGTGGTTTGACTACAAGGCGCCAATCTGAGAAAAGCCAACTTTTTCAATCTAAAAGAGGGCACTGCTCTAATGCATTGCAAATACAAATAGGTATCGACCCACTGTGTAGAGGAGAGAGGGAGGGAGGGGGATGGGTGAATGATAAAGGTCATAGGAGGTGTGTGCTGCATTCGTTCATACCTTTTGCCAAGAGTCAAACACACGTCCCATACTAAACCACATGTGTGTGGAGCATAGAGGATGGAGACGGTCAGGATGCCACGAGACACACTCCTCTCTCTTGCAAGCAGACAAACTGTTCCCCAAGCCCAAGGACAGCCATTACCTGAGGGGGGAGAGAAAGGCGGCATGTGTGTGAGGGAAAGAGATGCTTATACTAGCGCTGATCTTGAAAGGGCCTGGCCGATCGATGGCATTAAGCTCCCTGCGAAAGAGAGAAATCAATATGTTTTTAAAGGCGAAGCAGCCTGCATGTGGTGTATGCGTGTGGGCTTCATTGATACCGCCAGACATGTTCAGGGAGAACTGCTCCTGAAAAGAATGATCACATTTTGAGGTCAAGTGGTTTTGTTTCCAATACTTATCTACAAAAAAATGACATTTAAGAGAGATATATACCTAAAAAGTGTGTTTGTATCCAAGTTTGGGTTTTCATTGTTTACAGTAGAATACTGGTCAGTGTTTAAGGATTGTAAATGACATACGGACAGAGAAAATCAGTTGCTTTCAGATGGAGAAAGTTGTGCAGAAGCTATGAGCTCTGATGAGTTACATAAGGATTAGAAAGAAAGAAGAAAAGTGAAAAAATGCAGAAAGAAAAAAAGAGGCACTACGACATCTGACTCTAAGAAAATTACCGGCTTGTTTAAAGACATCACATTGCAAACAGTCCTATAGTTACTGACAGGAATTGCCTACAGAAGTTCTTCACAAGGAGATTGAATGGGAAGGAGGTCAACAACAGCAAAAGAAAGAGAACGACAGAAGGGAGAATAAAACTAAGGAGGCAATTTAATATCCATCAATATAGTCAAACACTGCTAATCAATACCAAAGACACCCAACCTTGAACACTCTCTTCTTATCTCATCCCACTCAGGGCTTTATTTCTCTATATCTATCTTTATCTATCTCTCTCATAAACACTCACAGCAATCATTTACTCTTCACTTGGCATCTGGGACAGGGAGAGTGATCTAGTAAAGGCAGAAGAGAAGAGGAAAATCCAGATCTGACACAGTGTCCTCAGTGTACCTGCACTGATACTAACACAAACCACTGTAGCTGTTAAATAAATCAGTGTATTAAGAGAAAAATGAAACATAGTACCGAAAGTAGCAACATAGAGAACAAACTCAAGGGGAATAGGAGATCTGAGAGAAACCGGAAATGCATACAGAATACAGATACAAATACAGATCAAGATAACGACTAGTTCCTTTCAAATTTTAAACTGACTTAAATGTTTTATTTCTGCTTATGTAGAAGCCGTATGAAGCTCTGGAAGTTCTTGCAAAAAAAAAAAATTCAATTCAATAAAATGTTAGTCCATATTTGACAAAAACACAAATCAAAGTAGTGTAATAAGGATAGAGAGAGAAGTGATTTTGGTCTGCTTTGTTTGAGAGCAATGTGCTGCAGAAACATGCAACCAACAGTTTGAACTGGATGAAATCTAAGAAAAGAACCCAGCCTGCCCTCTAGTGGTCTCAAAGAGAACACAATAAATGCATCATAATTGTTAGTTGCTAAAAAGCCATTGTGTAAAGTATATGAACTCAAACACTGTAGTGGGCTTACAGTTCTGAGGGCTTTTGTTTTTTAAATGGATGGGTGGATATTATGAACTCTATACTTAGATTCCCCTTTGATTTAAGACAAAATCGGCTACTTGTTATTAGACAGCCTTAGTTACTCAGCACATTATGATTTTAAATAAGCACACGTCTGCAGTTGTGTTGCTGTGATTTGCTGGTATTAATGCTTTATTCATGTTTAACACACTCATTTATAGCTGGACCTGTGTGGTCAGAAGTGCACTGTGTGTAATACAGAACTACTGAAGTATACAATTCTTTGAAAAATCAGCACTGATAAATCAAAATATGCTCATTAGGCCTGTGTTAAAAAAGGAGTACAGAACAAGAGATACATTCTGAGACATTATGGGAATTGTTAAACCACTAAATCTTTGAAGTGAAGTTTATTTTTACTGTAAAAAACAAAACTGTAAGGTGGCCTAGCAGCCAAATGACATGACACATTAAAAGTAGTTGTGGGATTTCCCTATGCACATTATACTTTACATTTGAAGGTCATTTTACCTTACTTAAGATTTAACATCTATCGCCCCTATGTTTTGAAGAGAAATATTGTTTTAATCCAATTTGGCTGTTTTGGTTACCGATTATTTAAGATTACTCTAAGTGAATCTGAAAGTAAGTGTAAGGACTTTGACTCATAAAGGAGACTTTTATGTTGTTCTATTAAAACATTAACTTTTACTGTAACAACTAAGGGGAAGAAAACATTTGAATAGACATTTAAAGAGTGAACAATGGAGCTACTGTCTAAATAAGAGGGGTTGATAAGAGGGTAGCACATAAATCTCTAATCATGTATTGCTTCATGATTAATTTTTATGTCTTAACATGAATCAGCACACCTTTTGGGGTGCCAGGCTGTGAAAAAGCCCTTGCATTTTTTAGTCTTTACTCATCAGGAGAAAAACATTCCATTGGACAGAACATCAATTAATGATGATATGAAAGGTCCATACATTCATTGATTACCAACATTTAAAACTGCATTACTTCTATTTTAATGATGGGTAGTGTCTGAGTACATGTTGTAACCAACTTACAGTTTCAATGTACTTATAAGTTACTTTCGTATTTGCAGTGTTTTCTTCTTGATAGGCTACTTATTTTTATACATCACATGAAACAATATCCTAAAAAAATGACATTATTATATTGAACCCCATATAATCAGCCTACATTACACACATTTCTGTCACTTGCTCTGCTCCTCTGCTGGGCGGAGAAAAGCATTACTATCATCATTGTAATTGTGAAATAGGCTACTATTCATAATAGATTTTAAAGATGTTACATACAAATGCATCAACATTTAGGCTTTACTAGTTCACAGTAAAACGTTACAGATATGTGTCTGTTTTGATACTGCAAACTACTTTTTGCTTAAACATAAACTTTTAATGGAGGGCCTAATAGGATAGTTTTACATTGTCGTTATGTAGCCTGAATTGTGATTTAAACTGCCTGACAACCAAAAAGATGTTCTTATAGCTAACAGGCATTTCAAATATCACCTGTAACTATTGATTGAGTTATCAGTTTCAGCATAATGTTCATACACGTTTTTGAAGCGTGCCTTGTTAGAAAATGGCCAAAATTGCTAGACTACGTATAGACAATTAGGTCATCATACCTCATTGTTTTTTATCACACATTGTCAAGACAAAAATAGCCTATGTGCGAGGTACAGTTGGACATAAACACAGTTATTACATATGATTACATCAAATGTCATCATGGGATAGTAAACGTGGCCTTTATGTGGACGAACAAACGTAGACCTGTAGTAATAGTAGTAGTAGTAGTAGCTAATACTTACAGAGTGCAACCCTCCACTCAGCTGTTTACCTTGACTGCCCATATTTGGGTCGGGCGGGGTTGTCGCTCGCGAGGGGAGCCAGTCAGAGCTTGCTCACGGCGCTGAGTAAAGGAAGTGAGTCACGCTGACGGTAATGTTACGTCTCTGTTGCAGCAGCACCGAGAAACAAATCGGAGAACAAGGAAGCAACATGTGCTGACCATAATAACGCCAACACTTCACACACCAGCACAGCAAGGCAAGCAAGAAGCCACGAGTCACAGCGAGCCGAGGACAATCATCGTCGAGTCACATTTTATTTAAAACTGTGAGTAGCCTACCATTTCGTTTTCTTCTTTTTTTCTTAATTTGTAGAATTTGATTCTAATTTTGGTTTACATTTAGCTTGTTCTAGCGCACTCTAATTGTTGGTTAAGGTGGCGGTGTTGTGTTTATAAGGCTAAATTATCACTGGTTTGTTGGTAATCATCTGAAGTATGTCATTGTCTTTATTGTCTAGTTTAATTTGGATGCTTTATTGGTGTTTCACTCGTTAAACGTGTGAGTCAAAGTAGTTGTTCGACTTTCTGTTGTTCATACCAACATTTTAAAACTATTATAGTTTGACCACAATGTAACACAATTACGTTAAATTACCTTGTTAAGTTGGAAAAACTGGAGGATGCATCGAAATTACACTGAAGACTTGTAACTAGCTTACTTAATTCCACCGGGGGGTTTCCGCTCTGTCACAAACCAGAAAGCACAGCGACATTTCCAGTAGCCTATGCAATATGCCCAGTGACGTTTCCTTTATCAAAGCACAGAGAAATAAACTGGAAAGTGGAGAGTAAATGAAGCTATTCTTTGTTCTTAAGTTTTCTTCTCTCTTTATTGATTGGATACTCACGAGCAGCTACAAACCAACACGTGTCCTCTCCTTGGGTCACACACAGTGAAGTCTTAATGGCTTTGTTGTGTCTCATTCCTACTACACGCAGGCGCGAAAACAAGTTTCTTTGTCACCCACAGGGAATATCGACGAAACTAGGACCTCAAAGGGGTCTCAAATCATCACACGTGATTGCCTGTCAATCACATTTTTCCAGCCTTCTAAATCCTGATAACACTGATTATGAAGTCGCATGCCAGATTGTTAGGCCTACTTTGGTAAACATGTTAAGGGTATAACAACAACAAGAAGATAAATGACACACGAAATAAATGATCTGCTATGTTTCTCCTCAATGAGCCCAAATACAGACACAGACAGCATTTGTATGTTAGGTTAGACGGCTGTGACTATTCATAGTCTGCAAACAGGTTAAGTTGTTGTCTGTCTGCACACATCCAATCCAAACATTATAAACAGTCAGGGATAATGGCAGTAGGTCACTGTTTGGAAAACATAGTGTGCAGATTTGCTGGGAGCTTTTGAAGGCCGTCATTGAACCCTCTGATTAGATTAAAGAAAGATACACTTACGGGTGAAGTAATCGGTAAAAACAAACATCATTACTATCTAGAAACATTTCTTATTATGAAGCAAGCTGATTGAATGCCCCTTACAGCAATCTTTATTAGTCCCCTATAGGCTACATTAGACTCACTCAGTTGAAAATACATAAATTGATGTCGTCACAATGTTTCCCCTATACTTAAATATAGAATCAAACTTTGATTTTGTTTACAAAAGCTGATCATTGGAGATCAAGAGGAAAAGGGAAACAGAACATTTATGATTTACTCTCCTGGAAACCCAGAAATATATCTAGAATATGGGTAAAATCTCTGTCGGTCAGCTTAAACACTTTGTTTGTGTGGATTTCCTGTTGCCTCTTTAGGTGTTGAATTTGGAGGCATTCAAGTACAAAACAACTTTAACATTCTTAACAGTTGCGGGAAAAATCTGAAAAATGGAAAACTGACCAGAAAAACCTGTGTTCATGTTTGTGTGTCAGACAACATGACACTGTGCAGGTCAGCATGACACAAGATTCACAACCTCTCGCTGGAGGAGACTGAAGGAACAAAATGCTTATTATCTGAGTTAAAGAAGCCAAGTGTTGTTGTACAACAACATGAGAAATACATGCATTTTGACCCTGTTTGGAAAATATCAAACCTTTTGTCTGATCATAAAGCTGTTAAAATAAGGATCTTCCCGCAGTTCAGTTCATGGAAAATATATTTGTTGATTTGTTGAACGATTAAAAGTTACTTCTGCTTCATTTTCAAGTTGTGTGTCACATCCTCGTCACTTCTCTTAGAGCGTATGCTGTGGCTACGTCTAGCAGGGTAAATAACAATTTTCTCACCAAACACATTACACAGGATGAAGATTCAGTGGCGTGTTTAAATCCAAAATAACAAATGACTGTCAGGCCTAGAAGTTCAAAGCACGACTCTCTCTCCTGCAGGGCCATCAGCAGCATGCTGAGCGATAAACGTTTGAATTACCTTGGTTTTTACTGAACATGCTCTTCTCTCTGGTCAGGCTGACTTTGGCGCACAACCCAAAACAGAAACGCTATCAGAGGAAAAACTGCCTGATGACATCATTGATTTGCATTTCAACATATCTACGTATCTACGTATCAACACACCAACGCTAGTTTGCATCTTGTTTGCCTGAATACAAACTCTAGCATTTTGTCATCTCTGAGCCATGCCCCGTAGCTGTAAAATGCCTGGCACTCTGAATACACAGCTCCGCTGAAGGTTATAAAAATAGTAAGCTCAGGGACAACTGCACAGAGAAGTGCTGCTGTCACCCCCCCAGCTCACTGAAGGGAAGTCAAAGTCTGTGAGCCAAATCTTAAATCACTCTACCCCTCTATATGTTGTTAAAATATTTGTGATTCAAAATGACCTTGCTGGCTGCAGTCCTCAAGTTAATTGTTTAATCATCTCTTCTTGCAGACATAATGAAAAGAGAGGTAAAGGCTGGAGTCGACTTCCTCAAACGCCTGGTATTGGCGCGTGGCAAGCTTGATGAAGCCAAGGTAGAATTGTTTGCTGAGAAGCTTCAGAAACTCTTATGTGACAAATATGAAGACCACTGGTATCCTGACTACCCCAGCAAAGGCCAAGCCTACAGGTACAGTTATCAAATACAGTCATTTCTGTAATCTGTCAAATTGATGACGTTGGCCCATGGATTGCAGAGTAAAATATCCTCAACACTGAATCTTTAATGCTTAAACCTTCCCAGATGTATCCGGTTAAATAACGGAGGACCCTGTGATAAAGAGGTCCTGAAGGCATGTGAGGAGAGTGAGCTCACACACAGTGAGCTCGGCCTTCCACATGAGATCACACTGTGGATCGACCCACTGGAGGTGTGCGCAAGGTGAGTCACCGGCTGGTCTGCTGAGTCGAAGGCAGAGAATGTAAAAGACAGACATGCTTTAACAACAAAGAATAACTTCTCAGTCAAGCATTCTGTGAAACGACAAAGTGCAAAGCAGGAATATATGTGGCAGTAAAATTAGAAATAAACTTTGTCATTGTTTGGTTGAAGATAATCTGCCCATCTTTACAGAGCCGGGGAAAACAGCAGGCCCTTCGAAATAGCCTCATTTGATGAGGACGACACGGAGTGTGTGAAGGGAGAACATGATGACTCCTCAGTGGCGTCTACAAACCTGGACACGTCAGACTACCATTCTGCTACCTCTTCAGATTGTGGCTCCACTGCCTCGAGTGACACAGAGGAGGAGGCAAAAGAAGGCGAGATGGAGAGAGAGCAAAAAAAAGAAAAGGAGGAGGTTGTCAAGAAGAATGAGGCTGCAGAAGTCGACCCCTACCCCATAGTGATGGTGCCCAGGGTTCGAAAACGGGACGGAGACGGACCAAATAAGGTCAAATACGTCAGGAATATGGTAATTATTGTCACCTGACACTTAAGGGCTGAGGCATGTAATAGTCTTCATTGATCTTTAAGAAATCCAAATAAAAGAATGTGTATTGTTCATATAGCCAAAACCTGATGAAACGTATTCCTCCTAACTGTAGAAAGTCAGTGTGTCCAAAAACTATAATGTCAGTGAGCCACGCTGATGCAGTGTAGTGCGAGTCACTCCCACATTCACCATCCTGTTACTGTTATACTTGCTTGAAAATCAAATTAATCTGCAGAAGAAACAGTGCACAACAAATTCATTAATGACTTGTGTTTGCGTTACGGTTGCTATAAAACTAGTTCCCAGCTGATTTGAGATTGTACTGAGCCTTAAGAAAACAATGAAAAGTAATATTTGTGACCAGCTTCTACAGATTTATGTTAGACACGGATGCATGGTCCACAGAGAGGGTAGGGCATTCTGAAAGAAAGACGTGTGGATTATTGATTTAGGTCTTTATATGGTGTCTCATGTCAACAGTGTGATAAAGTTTCAGCATTGCATGTTCTAGAAAGGAAAGTACCATTGATTGCTCTTGTATGGACTATTTTACCAGCCATGCTGGAAGCTCTTCACCTTCCCCTCCTAATCTCTTGTGCTTCTTCCAATCTCTCTCTGTTCAGCTCCCTGCTAGCCTCCAGTACTTCTACCAGCCTACACCAGTCTGGCCTCAGTACAAGAAGGGTGCTCCGATGTTTCTGAACTCAGTGTGCATGCCTCCAGCGCCGCCTCCTCCTCCACCCCAGCAGGTATTTGGCTACTACATCCTGCCCCAGCCGTCTCCACAGTTCATTCTGCCTCAGGCTACCTTGCAGCCGTGGGGGGCTGTGAAGGGTTAGACCGTCCAGGAAGTTTTGGGTGAAGATGGATATAAGCAATACAAGGTCCTTCAACTGAGCCATTCCATGTCAGATCTCAGCTGTGTCAGAGTTTAACTTTGGCCAAAAAAAGTAGAGCTGAAGGTTATTCCTCGCACAAGTTCTTATAACAATTTGTTCCTGTTTCACATTTCTGGTGGCTTGTAATTTATAGCTTGTTCTCAGCGCAGAGATGCCACTGGACCTATGTTTTTTTATAATCCATTAAGTCTGCACTGCTTGTTATTTGTTATTTGTTAACTGGTTTACAGTAAGACTGACTGACTCAGGAACTCTCCGCAATATCCTCAAAGCCAAACAAATGTCATTCAGGGGTTTTATCTCTTATCATAGCAATCTTTGTATGTTTTCTCACATGTTAAGGGTCCTAAAGTGTAAACATAGCTAATCAATGTAAAATGATATTCAGGGTTTTAATCTAATGTAGCTAGAGTGATGATATATGTATATTAAGAAATATATTTTTTACTAAACATATTGTAAATAACACAACTTAGACACCATAGATTGATGCACACTTTCTAACCTTGCTGTTTTATCATTATTGTGATGTATATGGCCACAACTGGGTGGCACTCACCTCACAGCTTATATATGAACTTTTTATGAAATTGTATATATATATTTTCATTACAGTGGCTGCTGTATATCCAACTTCATGGAACACAAGCATTGTTTTGGATAGCCTAAACTTTTGTCTGCTTTAATGTGAATCTGTTAAACAGCTTCCTTTAGAGCTGTGTTTTTAAGGCTGTAAATAACTTTGCTAATCAATAATTTGCTACAGCTATATAAAACATGAATGCATGTTTCACCCTGATTTTTATCTGCTTTAAGTTTTTTGTGTGTGTGGAATGATATTGGTTCAAAGGCTATTTATTTTATGTCAATGCAACTTGCAGATTATTAAATCAACTCAAGCCTGAAATGATCACTTGTGTCCTCTTGTCTTATTTGCTGTCTGTTTGTGGCAAACTCCTTCAAGAGGCAGAACACTCCACTTAATGTCACTGAGCAGTAATGGTCACCATACTTTCAGCTGAACTCTCAGGATGCTGCAGCTGAAGGACTCCTGTACGCTCAGTGCGTCATCAGCTCAAGGTCATGACGCTGTTCCTTCTGAAGGATGTGAGGACAGAGTTTGTACTCTGTACTTAACTCCTTTTTTTTTTTTTCTATGGAGGGTTTGCAGGAAATGAAGGAAGTATTGGTAACTCAACTGAATAGGTCTAACTAGGAAGTCATTTGCAGCAGCTAGGCCGACTATAAAGACTGTGCTTATTTACATTGATAAATATTGTCAAAAGGCCTTTCTCACATTTGAAATAAGATGGGGGGGGGGGGGGGGGGGGGGATGTGAAGGTCAGTACAATGTAAGCAGACCTTGACTTGTGTTTTGAATAGTCAGCAACAAGTCAAGGATTGACAGTTCAGCCACGAGAGGTCACTGTGGTGCCATTTTGGAACAACTCAACACCGTTGCAGTAAGTTACCAATACATAAATGCATACTTGTGTTCGTTGTAAAATATTTGTTTGTGCAGTATTATTTGAACCACATACATTTCCTCATCTTGTCTGACCGTGACCCTAAAAAAATCAACTTGTCAGCTCTAATTTGTGCAAATTTCGTGATCCAAAGGAGAAAAAAAAAACAGTTTTTCCTTTTTTATATTAAACATTTCTGATTTGTATCGTGCAAAAGAAAAGTTGCACACGTTCAGCACACCAAGAATAGTATGTTGCAGACAGAGTCATTCTCCAAAAATAATAAGCCATATTAATAGATTAGGGCCGACTGAGCGCGCCGAGCCCCTGCAGCGTGCAAATGACATCAGTGCGCGTCAGCACGCCGCGCAGGTTAGTAGGAGTGTTAAGGTGAGGGTGACAGGGTGCAGAGGCCAAGTGTTTAGCTGAACCTGCTACTTCAATGAGCAACCCACGGGAGGAGAAGGGCCTTGAACTCAGAGCGCACATCGGACTGTGCCTTCCCCGACTGTGGGGGGAAGCAGCAAGGGGAGCGGACAGGCGAAGGACGGGAAAGCGAAGGGGGACCAGAGTGAGACAGAGACAGGCACAGGCGGCTGCGCTCTCCTCAAGTGCGCTTTGGAGATGGAGATGACGAACCGCAACATACACGGAGATTTAAAAGTGGATTGTGTGAACTGCGATGGCTTGAACAATCAAAAAAGTAACGATCTGGCAGAAGTATCCGTGTCGCTTACAGGGAAGCGGACAGCTCTCATGGAGGGACACAACCTCTACAGACTACGAGACAGAAAGTTGTTGGTTGAGGAGAAAAGGAGGCTCTGCGCATTGTCCCTGGGAGCTGCTATGCTGGGTATACTGCTCATGATCATCCAAGCCGAGATATGTCGCTATGATCCGGTACGTATGATACATTACAGAAGATTGAATAAATCAGATAATGACAGAAAATTATTAGCTTGAAAAAAAGAGGTTTTGTTTACATGCTTGCCTTACAGTAGGCTACATGTATGTTGCCTACAACTCTGTAATTGTCACGATGTTGTCAGTCTCACAAATCACAGAAAACTGAACTCCGTCACTCTTTCATACATTTCTTAAACGTGCATCTGCAAAGTTAAACATGTAGCACGACTGTGCATGCTTTGTAAAGCAGCCTTTTCTTTTTTTTACTATATCAACAACATTGATTCGAGTTGTTTTGCAGGCTTGTCAACATTTTAATGGGCTTGAATTTAACATTAAAGCTCCTATGAGAAGTTTTTTAGCTTGTTATACAGACTGAAATTAATATTGATGACTCTTTATGAGCTGCAAAAACAAACGAGACCATCAGAGACAAGATAGCATTTCTATGCGGTAATTTTGAATGCCTGTAAATTCCACGGGGTATTGATTAACAGCACCCTGCTGAAAAACCTCACCCCCCCCCAAAACACAGCATGATTCCTAATGATTGTTGCATTAGACTGTTAGAAGAAAAGAAGGATGACATTATTTTTTTGCTAAAAAATACTCCTTACATATAGGCTACAGAACACAATCATCAGAAGTTCCTCACAGGAGCTTTAAAAATAGAAAAGTGATTATGTCCTTGCTTTCAGTATCATAAAGGTAAACACAAGTGTATTCAATGATGCTTTGCTGCTGTATGACAGCATCCTGAAGCAGATAAAAGTGCTCCAAAAAACTTTTCACCCAGACAATACTAAAACAGCTGCAAACACGTGAATATATGTAGGCCTACAATAAAATGTGTGAAAGAATTTTAAATGTATTTTTCTTATTTATTCCTGCATTTTTCAGTAACTGCAGCAGAAGTGCTCCATAACAATTTCCTTGATTAGCAGACAGCCACAGCACAAGCATGCAGAACCCCAGCAGAACCTGCACCTGGGGTTTGACCTTCCCGACCCGCTGATTAGTTCCTCCATTTCCAGACACACTATTTGGTAGCTCAGCCTCATGACATTAACATGCAGATCTCAGTGGATAACAATGCCAGGCCTCACAATCAACAAATTATTAACTCCCCCCTGAGCTCCTCTAGCACAGCACACGCCAGCTCCACATGTGGAAAAAAGTTCTCATCCGTGCCGCAAAACATCAGACCACCTCCATGCTGTGAAGTCAGTGATTGATTACAGTGTCAAAGAACTGCACATTTCTCACTCAGATCAGCGAGTATTTTGAGAAACCTATTGAGATAATGCCTTTGTTTAGAGAGTTGGACTTGGAGAAACATGTTTGTGATATTAACGGTGCTGGCATGAATATGACATTGCTCTTCCAGTTTATAAATCCAACCAAGAACAGGTGTTGTCTGAGTCCTCCCAACAACAGGAACAAGCTAAGGTACCATGGAAATGCTGATGCACTGGAAAAGTGCCACAGTTAGAGCATATTATTTTGGAGAGGCTGATCTAACCGTGGCTGTCAGCATTCATCTTTACACTTAATGTGGTGTCAAAGTCATGAATATGCGCTGTTCCATCTTCATCCCAAGCAGTCACACAGAGGCTGTCTTAACACATTTTGACATCTTTGCAGGGCTTTTCTTGTAAATTATTTTATTATTTGATTGAATAATTTGTAGTTTTTTGCCTTTTTTCTTTTAAAGATGATTTTAAACATTGTGTACTTATATGACTACTAAAATTTTTGGAATATATTTCCTTTCTTCTTTTTTTCATTTGCAATGTATTTGAAACTTTGCACAAATCAAATGCCTGAAATTATGGTGACAACATAGAGGGAGCCATGATCTGTAGCTCTGCTGTGGCTGTATTTCCTCAACCAATGAAATTATGTCTCTGTTTCTGTATTGAGATACAAGTGAAGGGTGTAGTTCATATCTGACTTCATGTTAAATATAAAAGATGTATTTTCTAATCTGACATTAATAGCAAACACAAGTGTTTGCCTCTAAAGTATGGAATCGATTTCATATGAACATAACCTTAATTAGGAATCTCCACATCTTCAGACAGTAGTCTTACTTATTAAGTAAAAAAAAAAAATCTGAATAATAACAATCTACTTCAGTTAAAAGAAAACATCTCTTTTCATGACATTACGTTAGTTGCATCACCTTTCCATCTACATTCTGTGTCTGCTTATGTTGTGATGATGAAATTAAACCGAGTAAACACTCTTTTATTTGCCCACACACAGCATGCAAATTCAATAGACTAAGCACCAGATGGCCAACAAATATACTGAAGTACTTTTTGGGACTCAAACTATCTTTGTCCGTTTTCAGTCGGGCTGCTGAGTTTATACTCACACACACACACACACACACACACACACACACACACACACACACACACAATGTTTTCAGTTTGGTTACACTTCATGTGTGTCTGATAAAAGTGGGGTCCGTGCAAGTGTGAAGGGGAGATAAGAGGTTAAGGGTGGAGACCGAAACACAAGCACTGATGCAGCTTTAATTTTTTGGTGAGATTTACCTCTTTTAGCCAGGTAGACTGAAATGCATCAAATCAGTGGATCAAAGAAGAGAAGGACAAATCTGAGAATATTGTCTTGTTTAATTTAGATAACAATCTACTTCAGTTAAAAGAAAACATCTCTTATCATGACATTACATTAGTTGCACCTTTCCATCTACATTCTGTGTCTGCTTATGTTGTTTGTTCCTTATTGTAAATTTGAGGCTACTGTGAGGAGCATTGTGTTGATTTAGGTAGTAATGTCTTCTGACAAAAAAGTGACATCCTTCCTTCTCTTATCTGTCAAATCGAGAGACTTTGCTGTGGAAAATATCAAAAAAAGCTGCTTCTGCTGCACACTTTTAATCACACTGTCTGACACTGCGGCAGCAGGAATTTAAATAATTTCAAGAAACAATCAGTCTTCTTGCTAATGGTCTCGTTTGCCTTTTAAGCTCATAAGGATTTATCATTATTAATTTCAGTCTGGGTCATTAAATGATCAAATCATAGCATTACACACATATGAAATAATGCAATGTAATGGTTAAGTAAGAATTATAGTTATGTAGAGAACTGTAAAACACTGCAAGAAAACTCCCTTTTCCTGAAAAAATCAGATAACATATATTGGCTTCCAGTGACCATTCATCCATCATTTTCTTAAGGGAAATTAAAGCGCTCATTCTTCAGTACGTTAAAGGTACAGTATGTAGAATTGCATGCTAATGTTTACATTAAAATATCTAACTTAAATTAAAAATGGACTAAACCCATGTTATATATATTTTTTAGTTGAGTACTTACATCACCTCAAATATTTCCAAAAGTTATCAAAGCCAGAGAAATCCGTAATTTTATAGTTGTAACGGTACGTGTCTTGTAGGCGGCCGCCATGATGAGCCGCCATGATAGACACGAAATGTTGATCGTTGTCAAGGAAACACTGGATGTTACGTCAAAGACCGCTGCATAATCTAGCGCTAGCTGCTACTGAAAGCGGCCGTTCTGTTGCTGTATGTGCCGCTGTGATAAAAACGTCATGTAAATTATACTTGGATACATCGTCAGTACACATATTGTCTTTCTCAGGTCGGTTTCGCCCGTTCGTATTGATTCATTACGGAGTTCGTTCGTTTTTACTCCCATGATACACCGCAAGCCTCGACGTCATCTTTTGTTATTGTTTTGATTGAGAGCCCCTAGCGGCAGATTTTACAGTACATACTGTACGTTTAAGCATTCCTATTTGATTTAAATATTCTAATATTTTTTTTCCATCTCTGTCTTAACCTCTATAAGCATTAGCAACTGTTCAGTTCAGGAACATTTTCATTAAATGGAAAACATTTATGAAAAGAAATCAAATTTCAGCTGTTGCAAAAAGTCTTCCTTTAAGTGTCTTATCTTCCTTTTCTGTTTTTCCTTCCCAGGACAGCCCATACATCGCATTACTCATCATCAACTCCTCCATCAGCCTGTCCACTGGGTGTCTCCTGGCCCTTATTATAGCTTTCCATTATAAAGACATCAGGGTGAGTGTGTTCGCCTTTTCTCTTTGTTCAAACAATATGGCCGTTGTTATTGTGATGTGAGAGTTTGTGTGTTTGTGTTGATTTTTAACCGTCTGGCTCGCCATATTCAGTGCATGTCTATTTTAAAACAGTATTGTTTGCTTTTGATTTAGCTTGTTTAAAGTGATACCTTGTTGGAGGTACTTGAGGGCAATCTTTTAAGACGAAGCTCTCGGTCCACTGATGGTAGCCTTAACACTGATAATCTCTGTTATATTTGCTGTCTACATAAATAACAAAAAACCTGGACGAGAAGCTCAGCCCACACAAGCATGAACAATGTTTCAGCTTCTATATTTTTCCAAACCACATGGCTCGCTGCCGCTGTTTGGTAATTTAATATACATGAAAAGGTTTGGATGAAATTAAACCAAGTAAACACTCTTTTATTTGCCCACACACAGCATGCAAATTCAATAGAGCCCCAGATGGCCAACAAATATACTGAAGTACTTTTTGGGACTCAAACTATCTTTGTCTGTTTTTAGTCGGGCTGCCGAGTTTATACTCACACACACACAATATTTTGAGTTTGGTTACAAGTCATGTGTGTCTGATAAAAGTGGGGTCCGTGCAAGTGTGAAGGGGAGATAAGAGGTTAAGGGTGGAGACCGAAACACAAGCACTGATGCAGCTTTAATTTTTTGGTGAGACTTACTTCTTTTAGCCAGGTAGACTGAAATGCATCAAATCAGTGGATCGAAGAAGAGAAGGACAAATCTGAGAATACTGTCTTGTTTAATTTAGATACCGGTGGTCTCCTACCTTTGAGGCTTAAAAATAATGTCTCTTATCAAAGGCTCTTACAAACATGTAGTTCTCTAGATAACTAGAGTTTTTGCTTGAGATACCGAAAACATCTATACACTTACTGTATAGCCAAATCCAATATACCACGTGATAGTATTTGCTAGATCCTGTGAAAACATTGGATTATCGTTTATTTAAAACAGTTTTGTTTGTGACGGATAGATCCACATTTCTCATATCAGAGGGTTAGCACATGAACAGGTGTAGGAAAATAGACAGCCCCTATAGCTGTAATAATGTCTTCAACAGCTAGAAAGGGAAAAATAAGAAATTCTTTGTATCTTTTATAGATAACTTAATGAAAGGGGATTTGTCCTTTTAACAGAAAATAGTTTATATTACCTGAACATAAAGATGTGACTGTATATTTACTTGTGTCTTCCTCAATTAGCACAGTTATCATGTGTTTTTCTTCCCACACTCTCTGTTTCTTTCCTCTCTCCTCCAGCTGTTTGTCATTGATCATAACCAGGTGGACTGGCGTATTGCCATGACCAGCCACAGGATTCTTGTGATCTCTCTGGAGATGTTGGTCTGTGTCATCCATCCTGTCGGCTCATACCGGGAGATCGGACATAATGTCACCTTCTCTTCCCCAGCTAAGCTCCGTGTTTCCAACGAGCCCGGAGGGGTCATGATGTACATCGACCTGCTTTTATCAGTGCTGATGTTCCTGCGCTTGTACCTGGTGCACAGAGCCATCCTGCTGCACAGCAAAGTGCTGCTGAGTGCCTCCTACAGGAGCATCGGCTCCCTCAACAACATCAACTTCACCTTCCGCTTTGTTCTCAAGGTACTGCTGAATGAATACCCTGCACGCACGCTGCTGGTGTTCATCCTCTTCTTCTGGCTCACTGCGTCCTGGATGCTTACTCTCTGTGAGAGGTAGGAGAGACAACTGCATGACGTATCATCAATACAAACAGACTGATTCTGAAACTGTCACAGGAACGAGCCATAGTACTAGCAAAACTGATATGCTGTGTGTCTTCTCTGCATACTACCATTACAACATGATATTTAAAAACTGAAAGCCCACTTAGAGAGCACTACCTTCGCCAAAGCCAAAAGTCAGGTCTCCTTTGTTGCTCAAAGCTGTTTTACCCTAGTTCTAGTCTTTGCTCGAAGCTAAGCTTAGCTGTCCCCTGCCTGTAGCTCCTTAGTCATTTCTTTAAAGTAATTTTTAAGCTTGCAGCATTGATACTTCTTTTACTCTACTACTGTTATCAGAACAGTGGAATAATGTGAATTCGTGTGTATACAATTTTAAGCAATTCCAAAAGTATTCTTCTTTCAACTATCCGAGTATAATCTTTGCAAGATGTGTTACTAATTTTATGAAAGTTGTTCTGACTTAGCAAATAGAACTCTGACTCAACAAATGAAAAAAAAAGGCTTAAAAGAAAGCATATAGGAATGCAATATTTTTGCTTTCCACAAAACTATTCTGTCCGTTAGTTTTTAAACTAGGATTCCCCCAATCACCTTTAGACTGAGAGAATAAAGGACTTTCCAAAGCGATTTTTTTCCCAAGGAGAATCTTATAAGTAGAGAAAATCTGAGGTTTGTATGTCTATTTCACTGGAAGTCTCTGTCAGGATTTCAGTTATGAAAAATGTTATTTTCTTTCTTCTCATATTATACAATCAGCCAATGCTTAGAATTGTACCTATACCCACACTAATGAGTGATGTTTATGTGAGCATATTTAGACATCTTCTTTCACTGTAAAAGGATGCTTTTAAAACTTTCTTTCAAAGATGTCAACATGAGGACGTCTACTATCTTCCTTCAACCCTGCACTCCCCGTCACACACATGCGTGTTAGGAACACAACATGCTCGGTAGTTTAACATTCCTCCATAAATCTTGATGGTCAATTTGACTTTCCTGTTCAGAATGGGTTCGAAATAACTGATGTTATAATCATGATTTTCTGTTTAGTTACTCTGACAAATTGCTTCGTGACGCCGGCCAACTAACTGTCAGCGTTAGCCTTTGCAGTGTGTTTGAACAGCATGAGGTCATTTGTTCATTTGGACTCTAATGGGAGGTATTTCCTTCACATGTCTCAGGCTTGTATGTTTTGACTTGTCAAAGGTAATAAAAAAAGGCTTTGACTGAAAGCTGATAAGACCAACACACTTTTCAACACTTAACTGTTATACACTGGCCTTTTTAAACATTAGTTCATTATCCAGAAGACTAATGAACACTTGCATTGCCGTGATCTCTGTTGCATGTACTCAGGCTTTATGATGCTTTACAAGTTTTAGTTTATTAGTTTATGTTATACTGCAGAGCATCATCACTGATAACACTGTTTGATAGACGACCACACCTTTATCAAATCCGGAAGAAGGATGTTCAATTTATTTGATCTAAGTCATAAAGTTCTGGCGTCTGCTGAGTTATGGCTGATTCACAAATCGATGAGTATTGATTTAGAATTTATTTCATGTTGTATTTCAAAGCTTTTGTAGTTTCTTTACATTTTTAAGAAAGAATTGGATTCAAAAAATAAATGGATTGGAAAATGAAAGAATCATTTTGTACAATTCACGTAACTTTTATTTCAAAGCCAGTGTAACCTAAAGACTCTGTAAGCCTTAGACTCAGTAGCTCTAATAAACATGACCAAGTTGGGAAATGTGTCTCAAACAATCAATGTATAGATCAATAAATGCTTCACTGTTGTGCTTTAAAGCTCCTGTAAGAAGTTCTGAGCTGGTTATGAAACAGCCTGAATCAATATTGAGAACTCTTTTTGAGTTACAAAATCAAACAACACCATCAGCGAAAAGATTGGTTATTTCTTTAGAGTTATTTTTAAAGCCTGAAACTGCTGCCAGGGGGTAGGTGTTAGCAAAGATTTCTTGATGAGTGGAACATTTGATTGTTAAAAGAAAGCAGCATTTGATTTTTTGTTATAAAAAACATATAAAACATTTCAGCAAAGAGATAAGAGGTTAAGCAAGTTGGTTATTTTGTCCTTAAAGAGATTTTGGATATTCGAAGACCGAGCAATTTATTTACCAATAATGTATTATATTGGTTATATTATTATATTGGAAATATAGTTTTGTAAAAATGTGACACAACGAACAAACCTAACAACTGTCTCACACTTATCTCTGTTTTCTCTACAAACCTCATTGGATTTACCCTGCCGTCTGATTTAAAATGGCATTGTTGAAATATAGCATGGTTATGTATTAATAACTCCAAAACGGACCACAATGGTCAGATTTTGTGTAGTTGGTTTATAAATGATAGCCTAGATATTGTTTATGTAAACACTGTTGTGTAGACTTTTCCCAGCTGGTACAGGACATCTAATGTTGGAGAGAAATTCAACTTTGTTTGGAAATTAAAATCAGGTTCATGTTAC
>CM036542.1:13865000-13880000 GCA_020745685.1 Tautogolabrus adspersus | reverse complement strand
TTTTTCTCGTAGCAGGTTGACCCCATGCTGACACCTGAGGAACGACAGCTCAACAAAATGCAAAACCATGGCTATGAAAACCCCACCTACAAATTCTTTGAACAGATGAACTGAGGTACTGGGGCCGCCAACAAGTCATGCCTGACCACTTGTTATGTCCCCCCCCTCCCTCCCTATCTCCCACTCTTCCTTCCTTACAGTGATGTCGCAGCTACACTCCCTTTGACGATGTGTTGCAAGCATAAAGTAACTGAATAGTAGGGGGTGCGTCCCAAACCCATTGTAAATGACCGACAAAAACCTATCATCATTTCCAGAATGTGAATAATGAGATAAGATACACACACACACATCACCTGTTGTAATCTAAAACTGCTCTGGGATAAAGTCTGAGCATTGTTCTCTCCATTAGCCATGCTGCATTCTTTCATAATCCTAAAAAACCATCCCAGTGGCATGACTTGACCTGTTGCCCCTCACTGGAAACTGAAGCTGAACGGTGCATAATGCTTTATAGTATTTATTTTTCAGTAGCAGTTTATTTGCTGAAATTGAACCACAGTTAGATATACTGTATCTGTGTAGATGAGTGTGAGTGACAGCCTAGATACATTATTGTGTAAATCGCAAATAAAACCAACTCAGTGAGGAAGGGCAATTCCCAGGCTTTTTTGCAGGCTACCATACCCCACTGAGCTACTGTAACACCTGACAGCACCTCTTATATAAGAAATAAACATTAAGTGAAGACGGGGGTGAGTGAGACATTTAGGCGTCACTGAAGTTGTTTTCTGATGGTACAGCAAACATGTTTTGACTTTTGCCCTCTATAAATGATGAACTATTTTGTCAAAACAAACCAAATTTTCAATTTAGCTAACTAAGTCAGTGAATAAGTAAGTATCCTTTGTACTGGCACCTAAAGAACTGTAAAACAGAAAAATCAGAAGTCCGTTATTTTAATGAAAGCATGACAACTTGGTGTATGATGCTGCTGTATTTATTTGTGTTGTTTTTAGTCATTGCTTTTGAAGAGTCAGAAACGTCACCGTGCAAAAATGGACACTGTAAATAACGTAAGAAATACATACTACTAGATGTAGACATTTCTATGATTAATTTGCATCGATGTAATGGATTAATACTTTAAAAAAAATAGTACATTGTGCTGTAACGAGAAGGAGAAACATTTTTCCTAACATGGCTGATTGAAAACGGACTGTTGTAAAAACCAGCACAAGACAATGACACAGTTACTTCTTTCTGAATGTATTTAAGGTAGACGTTGAGGTTCCATCTTCTTTTAAGTAAACGCATCATCCCCCTAGTAGAGCGAAGTAGTGAAGTCAGACACGTCCAGCAGATAGACTATATGCCTGATGCCCCTCTCATCTCTTCCTGTAGCAGCCTGTTTGTTTTACACACGTGTCAGCTGTGTGTCAGCGCTGAAGAGCTTCAACTATAGGCATGTCATGTTGTACAGAGCAGGAAAGTGTAAAGAGGCCACAGCTATAGTCATGTGAAGTGTCAGTGTGTGTAGTATATCCTAAAAACAGACCACACTCAGGCATGATAGTAGAAAAATACGCTGTGAGTCTCTAAATCTGCAAGTGTGACACTTTTGGACTTAACAACATTGAATGTTAGTACTCTATAGATGCTTTATTTAAGTACCTAGCTTTTCACCGAATGACTCATTGTAGTTTGTCATATTTATGATCAACCTAGGACCCTGTAAGTGAAAAAGGGATTGTCCCCTTTTTCTGGCTGATTGTTTAACTGCTGAGTGTGTCAGGTTCATTCTGTCGGACCATCTCGGTAGAGGAAGGTCAAATTGTGGGATGTTGCTTTTTGCTCATCAGTCTTTAACTGTATGCTATAATATAGATAATCCAAACCAAAATCAATTCTTTTTTTTTAAATGTCAAACCGCTGGGAGTTTGCTTTAAAAGCCTGCGTTCATCCATTTGGAGGAAAAGTCATTTTTCTTATGAGTTGTGTTTTTCTTTGTCTTTCTAAAGTTTGCTTTATAATGAAGCAAAAAAAGAGTTTGACTATCAGAGTTATGGTTTTTGCTTTAGTCTTCTGTTTCTCTGGTTAGGCAGGTGAATTGCAGGTTGCGCTTGTGTTAAGATGGGTGAAGAGAAGTCATAAGCCCTTGTATAATTTGTACAGCTACATCAGTGAATGAAAACGTTGTATGTTCACAGTTTAGGTCAGTTGATCTTGTAATGATACTACTGAAACCATAGATGAGAATAAGCTTGCCTGTGTTTCCCAAACCACTGAAGGTTTCCTACCAGCATTTAGCAGACGTAGAATGGTGTATACTGTAGTTACTCAAATCACATTTGTACGTAAGTCCTCTGTCAAATTCTAGACTTCTTTGTTGGTCTGTCCCCTTACTTCCCCCTGATGAAATATAAACAATGTTATTGAGATTTTAATTGCTGCATTATTGCCTTTTACAATGCTGTGTTTTGGATGTAATTATTCTGTATTTTTTATTTAAATGTAAGAATCAGTTGGATCAAGGGTCATGCATTTCACCTGTAATGTAAATTTAGGGGCTTGTATGAGAACACACGTTTATAACATTCAGAAATATGAATTAGAGACAGACATACGGCCTCTTCCTAATTGACAAGGAGTGGCACTAAGCACAAGTAGAAGCAAATGAATCAATTTGTGTACAGGTTGCTCAATGTTAGACATTAATTGTGTCTGTCTGAATTCAATTAGACTGCATTGATTCTAAGGATGTTGATAGCATCACTGAGAGAGAGCTGTTCTTCATTTTCATTCAGACCTTTGACCAAAGACATGCTCCACCAATACGCAGACAGATTTAAATTTGGAGGGAAAAAAAAAAAAAAAGTTATCTGTTGTGTTCCTGTAAATCTGAGAAATTAGAGCCGGTCAAGTTAATAAATAGTGTAATAAAAATGAATGACCCATTAAATGATGTCTCTGTGCTCATTGAATCCCTTCCTCACATCTTCAGATTTTCACTCTATATGATAAAGAGTGACATCGTGTACACGTGACTAGGAAACTTCATCCAGTCATCGGTCTCTCAGAGGCTACATGCAGGAGATGAATGATGAAAGCTGAACCTCACAGTGTAAAGCCACAGTCAAGAAGGGGAAACCTCAACCACACTGGAAAATCAACTTTTTAATCACCTGTAACTCCAAAGTAATTTCTCTCGAAAAGGAAACCTAAAGTGCACATTGACATTTTTTTCCCCCAGAACAATAAAGACGAATCACAAAATGCCATAATAAGTTTAAATAAATGCACAATGGTGCATGTTCAAGTCTGTGATTCAAGTTGTGAAAACTCTTTTTTTTGCATGGAAAATAAATGACTAAATGTGATGCATTCAGTAGTAAAACTTCAGTAAGATAAACATCATCTACAAGATCAATACATTGTGGAAGATAGGGTGTTTTAGTAAGTCCTCGAGCCACAGTGTTGATTCTGTGAATCTAAATTTGCATTTGACTTCCTATGTCAGGAGAGCTTCATGAATTATATTTGACCTCACTAACAACATGTTTCAATGATTCTGTCTTAATATCCACGTGTTTGTCAACTGCAGTTAAGAAATTAAAATTAACGCTAGATGACTTACAACAGTGGTACCAAGAAAACCAACCCACACAGTACAGTACTACAGAAAACAATTCATAATCTACAAGATGTTAATAACTGATTGGCTGATAAGTATTTGCCTCTTAATCTTATAGTGCAGTGAGTAATGATAAACTTGCTTTTTAGTGTTTGTTCAATTAATTTCTCTTTGTGACAAATTTTGCCTTAACCACACAATATCCTGTACTCTATTCTGTTACACACACTAATGAACATCAATAACAGTCTGATGAGCTACCTTGACAAGTTTCCCAAGCATTACCTGACTGTCACAAGCGTGGGCAGGCCTTGCACTTCCTTTACACATGAATTACAAAGAAGTGTCAAGCCCCAGCCCCAAGCCCTTCACAGGTTCACTTCTTCCAAACCACAACAGTGACGGGTAGTCCTGCTTACCCAGATTACCGTGAAAAGGCTCTGTGGCTGTACAGTGGCAGTTTGTCAATTATACCTCCAGCGCACACCAGTCATCTTGTTAGCGGTTCCTCTGAAGTCGACTATTCACATTAAGCCACTGTGGTAATGTAAGACGACTCATATTAACCAAGACGTTTTATCACGTCGCAGTTTGAGTGTGCCTGTAGTTTAGCATGGGTTATACTTTGATTCATTCAACAAAACATCAATATGTAACCCCCAAGTATGCAAAGATTGAAAACCTTTTGTAGAGAGATCAAAGGTGTTATCGCATGACACATGATGAAATATTAGTCACATCATATGAGGGGAGGGGATGCTAAAGGTCGTACAAAATGTGCATGAACCCGGCACAGTTAGACACCTCAGTGAGTCAGCATAGATGCAGGGGGGTAGGGTGACCGATGGTGATTGTTTAACTGACAGTGGGGGGATAGCAGGTGCTAAGGAATGCGGTGTAGGGGGGCTGACAGTCTTGATATTACTGGTAGGTGAAGCCCTGTGCATCAGCTCTGTCTGTGTCCTTACCAGATAGCGCTGATTGACATTTAAGTGTTGCTATAATGCTAATTTTGTCAGGGAGGAATATGTGAGATCACTCTGTCCAGTGGTTTGAGTGATGCTTTACCATAACTGTGCAGACAAAGGTTTGTAAGCTAGCCCTACATGTCTACCAACATGTACATAAACCCACACAGTTAGGTTATCATTACTGATTGTTACAAGAGAAAATGGTTGGTTGAAGAAGCAAAAACACTAAAAATGGAATTATACATTTAGCAGGAAATTTGTAATAAAAAAAAACAAAAAAAAACATGTCAACGCTGATATAGGTGCAATTGCAAGAAAACCACATTGTGTTTAACACCTGAGAGGTGACAAATATGAAGAACTCGTCATGTAAAGGACTTTAAAATGCAACACATTTGGAATGTAGTTGTCAGAGTGTGATATCAGGTTACATTTAGAAGTTAGAGATGGCTGCAACTGGGGGTGTGCTACGCAGCCCCTGAAAATGTTGTATCCTTTTCTTTGTGTTGCAGAACGTAAGTAAAGAACAAACTGGTACAACTATCAGCTTCTTTTGCTTTCCTTAGTCATGAAACGGAAACAACACCTCTAAGAAAAATGGCACCGACGTGCCAACATGTCTTCATACATGTGTCAAATTGATTTTAGATCATTTATTATATGCGTATATTATAATGTTTTCTTATATTTTTTTCTGACAAAAGAAATGTTCACCTTGTTCAATTTCTATTAGTCAGATAAAAGTTAACCCTAAATATCTTTTTATCCGCCTGACAGACCTGGTAAATCTAAATTTATTGTAAGGGGGACAGGGAATGTCTGGAGCAGAGGTCCCTGTCTCCGAGGTCTTCAGCTTCCACCTTCCAAAGAATTTCTCGTGCCTCCCAGGGCAGACAGGTTGGAGACATGGAATAAACAACCAAAGAATCCATTCTGAGTAATAAGTCTGACCAACCATAGCTTACAGTAGATCAACCACGACAAACCTTTATGCTATCACTTCATTATCACTTCGCTATCACTTCAGTTCATTCCCCATCCTATCTGTAATTGACTGACATTCTCATTCTTGTCTGCCAAACAGCTGTGTTTTCACTAACTTGACTTCTTTTCAAAGATATATGAGCAGCTATGCTGACGACACTTAACTCTCTAAAACCTAAGGTGACCTTTATTTCAAACTTTCAAACTGGGACACTTTCAAACCTACATGTTCATGTATCAATCCACAGATTAGTGACCTGCACTCGTCACACAAGGTGGAAGACAAAGCTGCTCTCCTGAGCAGCCCATTACCTCATTACCGTAGATGACAGCTGTTAGTAGTATGATAACTTAGGGTAGCTATGCAACAGCCACAAATTGATTAACTCATTTACAGACAAAACAGTATTGAATATGACTAGTCTTGTATTAGTGGTGTTTTTATTTTGGTTAAATCAGCAACTTGGCAAAGACAATGATTGACATGTTTTCAGACAAGTCAATGGTGCGAGTTTGGTGTATTGTTTTGTTGGTTAAAACCAGGAAAGGGACTGTTCAGAACCGGGACATATTGGTGTTTTATAGATATATGTGGGGAATCAGAGCTTGAAAAAGTGGCAGTCCTGGTCAAATCGTGACAAATGGTGTAACTCCAACAACTGCTACATATGATGCAGTCATTAAAGTATGTATACATGGACGCCATTAATTTAGCATTATTGAAAGCGTGAACAGGATATTCAACAGCAAACTGAATATATTTTAAAGTCTTGTGATTTATGATAGCCATTCAAACAAAAAAGTTTCTTTCCAAATCTTGAACATGAACAAACATTTACCACATAATACATTTCTATCTTCCCACTGTAGCTCCTTTATTCATACCAGATGTGACTTCAAAGGGCTTTTGCCATGTGATTTTATATGAGCTAGCACTCTCTTCTATTATTCAGACATACTGCCATCTGCTCTTTATATGAAAGTTACAGGCAACCATCGATCACAGCTGTTGAGAAGCAGTTTTGGCTAACTGTGACTGCTCATAGTTTTTGTTTCACTTTTTAAACAACACATTATCCTTCTGCATATAAAGCATGTCTGACTGTGCTCAAATCATCTTGTCATTTTTAGAGGGGAAGTTATCTTTGGATTATCTGGTTCACCTCAAAGTTACATGATTGTACAGCGCATCTTTTTTTTCTCATTTTAAAGTGGCACTTATTGCAACTCTGGACAGAAGAACCTGATAATGGCATAGGTTCAGGTTAAGTCGAGTCAAATAAGTAAATACAGCAGACACAAAGAAACTATAAGATTCCAAGTCCCGCACCACTGTGTTTGTCAGATACAAGCTTTCTTATTTCACAGCGTGATTTTACAAATGACGTTTTTTCCCCCCAAAATGACTATACATATATAAAAAAAAGATCTAGATATATCATAAAAAAAGGAACATTCTTGCTGTGCAAAGATTAAAAACATGATTTCATGGTAGACAGGGGTCCACCGTCATACAAAACGTTCCTTCCTAGAAACACAGTAAAATGACTTAAGCACAGTTGACCATGTTTGTGAGACGTCCATCTGAACTTTTATCCTGTTAACAGATGAATTCATGTGACACTGATGTAACATGAATGTCTGAAATATCCAAAGTCAAGCAGAAGGGTTGAGGGGAATTTGGCTTTTCAATTTTGGACACAACATGAATGAGTAAAGAAAATGTAAACCTGAGGGGTTCAAATGAACAAAAACTAAAAAACATGAAACATCATTTTGAATTGTAGAAGTATTGTACAGTACAACAATTACAAAAGTGCTGATAATAGCTACATACAAATATATATTTTTAACTAATTACGATGAATCGTTGAAAGGTTAAACAAAGGTGTCATAAAACAAAGTTGTCATCATGTACTCGGCCTTTAAGGTCTCCTAAACTGACCAGCTCTCTACAGTTGGCCTATTTCTGTAGCTTTTCACACTATGGTTTGACATATCTAAAAGGGCGAAGCAGATATTTCTATTTAAAGGGTGCAGGTTTCAGTGAAGTCTAGCTTATATATCACTACCACCGTCCTTTTGTCTGTATGTTTCCTGTTCCAGATAAGATTCTTTGAAGTGGTTTTTTTGTCTCAGTACAGAACCGTTTCTTAATGTAGTGACCAGCATGTACAGGTATACAGCATCAGTAGGCACGCAAATATCCCACTGATAACCACTGTCCTCTTTTCTCTCCCTCTTTCTCAACACTCATACACACACACACACACACACACACACACACACGCACACGCACACGCACACGCACACGCACACGCACACGCGCACACGCACGCACACACACACACACACACACACACACACACACACACACACACACACACACACATTTTAAAAAAGTGAACTGTACTCTACGCTTAAGGCTAAACTAAATAAGAAAAAAAATAATCAAAAGAACTGTATAACTTAGGAGAAAGTCAGCATCTAGTACCATTTATAACTATAATCAATGCACCAATAAGAGCTCTCTAACCCTAAGAGAAAAGATGAAGAGGAGGGAGTGTCAAAACAAAGGAGGAAACCACTCTGTCCCTCACCAAAACCTGTACCCAGACTGACATGTCACTTTACTAGTCTCTTCACGGTCATGATGCGAGGCTGATCATCATTCTTCAGGGACAATATTCACTGAACAGGTAAGTGTCTCATTCACAAAGCTTGCTTTGTCTCTGGGGTTACCAAGACATGAAACCACAGACAAATACACTTGAACATTGCTCACCTTTGATCTCCTGAGAACACAGCCTAGCATGCTGCTAGTGATGCTTTCTAGCTTTAAAGTTCGGTCTTCTGACCCTAAACCTTTCTGATCTTTGGGGAGGATGTTCTGAGTGCATGTTCTATCTTAGAGTGAAATCGAACAACTGCATGTATGCATATCCTCTATGTGAACTACGAGGAGCCTAAAGAGCTGTGAACTATGTCACTGCTCTGCAGGAGTGCAAACATTAGAGCAGTGCCAAGGGGAATTTTAGAATTGCATAAGCCTTTTTTTTTTTTTTTTTTTTTTTTTTTTTTTTTTACAAAACCAGACTGGGTTGGCAAGGAGAAAATGCATAATAAAATAAAATAAAAGGAGGTGGGTTGTTTGTTTAATCAAACTTGAAACAAAATGTTAAACTATCAAGCTTATGTGTCAGGCATCACATCAGTGTGAGTAGGAAGAGCTTTAAAACTTAACCTGCCCTGTGCACTGTGCATCAGCTCTGTCTGTGTCCTTACCAGATAGTGCTGAATGACATTTAGGTGTTGCTATAATGCTAATTTGTTGAGGGAGGAATAGGTGAGATCAGAGTGTCCAGTGGTTTTAATGATACTTTACTATAACTGTGCAGACAAAGACATGTAAGATAGCCCTACGTGTCTACCAACACATACGTAAACTTGGTGCTCCACATAGCCACCCAAAAATAACAGCACGTCTAAACTGTCTGTATACATTTTAAAAAGAAACATCTCTTTAAGGATCTGTTTTGTGTAAGACACCATGTTCTGTAAGATAAATATTTATTTGTGCATATTAACATGTTCGATTTGTTGCAACGTTATTAATCAACCCATCAAACGATCAATGCATGAACTTAATTACTACATCATAGTGCAACTATACAAATATACAATATTTATAATTATTGTTTTTTTTATTATTAGTACTAAAGGGAACATATTGAACATATTGGGCAAACATCTTTTAATGTGGCATAAAAAATAAATTACATCAGCTTACAATTTTGTGACACTCGCCCAAGATGTGTCATGTGAAACATCTGTCTTTGTTTTAATATTTTAAATTATGCCACACCTACAGCTTAAAGAAACTGATGCAATAGTCCTCGAGACCTACACTGACAAATTTGCAGTGAACATTGTTTTCCTGAATTAAAAAAGGTATCTCTCCTCAGCGGCTGAAGGGATGTTGAGAATCAAAATGCATGCGTGCCAGAATGGCATGGTTTATCAGGCAGCTCAACACAGCCGTGAATGTGACAAAGAACTACTACTATATCCATGAACGCAGACAATAGGACCTACTAAACTGATGCATTTAATTTGAATCATATTTTTTCTGCCTGACCTCGACACATTTATTACATTTTAATATTAAAAAGGGAAGATCGATACTAAATGTAAATCTTAAATGTTCTGTACGGCCCTTATCAAATACACTGAATCTAAGTACTCTTTCTACTTCTGATACAGAAGCCGCTCGACTTCACTTTCATTTTCAGCATTACGTGCTTTTCAGGAGACGTAACAGTTCTGAAATAATTTAAAATCATGGCTCCTAAAGCAACTTCTGATATTGACTTAAAATAATTATTTGTATTCACGACAGACAGACAGACAGACAGACAGACAGAGAGAGAGTGAGAGATTTAGAGTTTTTCACAAATATGCGTGCACATCAAAAAATAATTCCAGTAAAGAGGCAACTAAATGTCATTTCGTTTCACATCTACTTTCCATTTACAGTCACCATCAGACGACCGAATGGGGTTGCGATTGTGCAACAACAAAAAAAGCCTGTAATGGCTCTCAATACTTGTAATCGACCGCACACTGTACGATCATTAAAGTTTATTAGACTCTGACTGTGTGAATATGACAACTTACACAGACACAACATTTTCATCCATGAAGTTTACATTTTAGATGAAGAATGCCAAATATTTTGGTGACATACTTACATATTTACATATTCCACCCCTGAGCCCAGTTCAGTTTGATGTTTACTGTATCCAATTATGGTCTCATTGTTTTTGATGTTGAAACTTTACTCATGTTTACTCCGGCGTACAGTCATTAGTCATGGTTTCGTATACTGGTAGGGCTTTGTGGCTTTACAGCGTGTATGTCAGTGCTGAATATCAAAGCTTACGCAAAACTGAGTACATTTCCACACATTAACCAGACATTCAGACATGATATCAGACACAGTTGTGATTGAGAAAGTTTTCCTTTATGTTTGAGAATCTGATTTTTTTTAAAAGCTTGAATCCTTGTTATTAAGATAAAAGTGCTCACATGAGTAGCATTCAGATAAAAACAACCATTATAAAATCACTTAAGGGTTAAAAATCCAGTTTCTATTTACACCGACCTGTCACAATTTGAACTAATTAAAATCATCTTGGGTGCATTCTGCCCCCTCAACTCTCACTATAGGTAATGCTGTCTGGAAATGATGGAAAAACTATATAAACCACAGAAAAACTTCCCTGCTGCTGATTTGCAAAGTGATTTTCCTTTGTAAAGTTTAGCGTTTCTAAAAATGTCAAATACCTGAAAACATTTATTTAAACAGAGTGTGTGGGCATAATCTCATAGGATCTCTCTATTTGTTTCTGTTTTTTATTAAACTTTTTACATGTTTTCTTTCAACTAGAAATGATCCGAATCAGCAACCCCCAATACTTCCACTTCCTGGAGCAGGCAGATTCCCTTCGTCGCTCAGGGTCGCTCTGTGACGCCATCATCTCAGTGAAGAGTCAAACTTTCCGAGCTCATCGGCTGGTACTGGCCTGTGCTAGCAGAAGACTAGCGCAGCAGCTAGCCCAGGGAGTCACAGACAGCCCAGTCCACTGCACCCTGGAGTATTTCTCACCCCACACCTTCCAGCAGGTTCTGGACTTCACCTACACACAGACTTTGGAGGTTTCTGTGGAGGACCTGCACCTGCTGCTCAGGGCTGCTCAGCTGCTGGAGATGCAGCTGCTGGAGGATCAGTGCCGGAAGCAGCTGTACAATCTCTACTGCAGATCCAGAAATGAAGAAATTACAGATGTCAAAGAACAACAAGAAGAAGAAGAAAATGAAGAGGATCAAAAGCCAAAAGGAAGCCAAGTAGATGGGGAGAAACTCGGACAGAAATCTTCCCATGCGGAGGAGGAATGCTGCGAAAACATCATCACAGAAAACAGTACACCTTCTGATCCTGCTAAGAACCACAACTGTCCCCAATCCCCAATAAAGAATCCCAAAGTGTCCCCTGTTTCCTACAATAGAGATAGTGTCATTACCAGACCTGCCACCAGCAGCTCTTCCTTCTCTCCCCCCTGGATTTTACCTGCAAACTTGTGGAGCTCTATGAGCACCCTGAGGCGTATAGCAGAGTACTCAAACCTGGTTGCAGCTCACCCTCTTCAGCCCCAAAGCCAGTTCTCCCTCTCCACTCCCCACATATTCCCCTTACTTGGCCACCATTATCAGAGCTCTGTAGTGGGCTACTCGGCCTTTCATCCCCGTTACACACAAAACTTTTACCCCGGGTCTACAGAGACAGGAGACATCATGAAACAAGGAGTGTTAAAAAGGAAAAGACTGAGACAGAGAGCATTCACAGGGAGCGTTCAAACCAGCAACATGAGGTAAGGCTCTCAAACATGCTCATGGAAACATCTTCATTATTGTTAGTAATTTTTCTCCCTATATTTTCCTCTAACAGAGTTATGTAGAAACCCCTAATCTGCTCAATTGTTCCCTTGCGACAGCTACTGTACCTGACTCACTGCTTTTTGGGTAGCTGTGTGTGCTCGAGCCTCTTGCACTTTCCAACTAGAGCAGTTTCACCTGTTAACCCTTCCCTGCCAATCCTAGTCTCACAAAGTCAAACTCACAAAAGACATATCGTTTTATACTCCATGAATTATTTTCTAAGTTTTAACTTATTTCTGTTGGATTAAAACAATTCAGACTTTGATTTAATTCTGAATGACTTAACCATTCTACTTGTGTGATAGTGTAAAACCCTCTTTTGTTTTGGGATGATTTACCTCTTTTTTTGTTAAGTGAATGCATATTGTACAGTGTTCCACGCATCGTTAACCAAACAGTGTATAAAGGGGAGCCCCCTAAATTTCTCCCCTCCTTTGCAGATTTGAAGATTTTCCACCCACTGAAACACAGTTTCAGAGTTTCAAACCGACCTCTTATACACTAGAAATAAATTACTGAAAACATTCAGGTGTCCTGGAAAAAATAGCTTCCATTATTGTCCATTATCCTGTACCTTCTCCCTTTATATTACATTCATGTGAAATAAGCTTTGACCCTAAATGAGCTACATAATGTCTTGATGTTGGGGACTGAGAGGAACAAAGTTGCCTATTTAGGGATCTATTCTGTGATAACACAAAACGCTTACGTGAGTCTTCTACGTGCCGCATATTTCTCCATTGATGTATCTTTTTGAAGCAACATTCTGAGTGTTGAAAGTACAAGTAGTGTCAGTGTTTTGCAACCGCATCAGAAAATGTTTTTCTGCAGTATTCAGGAGGAACCCAAAGCCAGCACAGAGAGAGTAAACCCCCAACACTGCAGAAAAAGCCTCACTGTTGATCCAACCTGCACCCGATCAGGTAAGATTGTGTAAAATGTAAAAGAAAAAACTATTTATTTGTAATGACAACACATTGAACACACTATTCTACAATTCTATAAACCACATCATTATTCATATACAGCTAGAAGAAAGTGTTATAAGCTCTTATGTGGTGTAAAACTGACACAGTAAAACAGTTTAACATGGTAGTAGGATCTTCATGCCGTGACCCTTAACCTTGGCAGACTCATACATTTTAGACTCATAATGCTGCTACATACATTTAGCTACGCAATGGAAAGTGATAAAGATGTTTGTGGTTTTGAGAGCCCCGGTGCAGCAGGAGCAGTAGTGTGGTTAGATACAGCGAGATACATGCTTTACAGTATTTACTGCATCGCAACAGTGGTTTTTCCTGAACCAAACACATACTTTCTTTTTTTTTATTCAACAAAATATGAATAGAAGATGGCAATAACACAAAAATAAGCAAAAGTAACGGTCTGAGTTTGTGTGTATGTGTGTGTTTGCACATGCATGTGTGTAGGAATATGCAAATACGAATTTGATAGCTGGCTCTGTGCATTCTAGCTGATAAACAAGGTTTTATCTGATGGTTAATATCTCTGCTCAAAGGAACATTATGTTCTCGCGCCAACAGATCAGGCTTTGGTTGATCTGCTCTACATGTGACTTTAGTGTAGTTTGCACTCTACTAACTTAGATCTATGATTACATAATAATACTACACTAGCACTTACTGAAACTGATAAGTTACATAAAAATATAAAGAGCACATAAACAAAAAAGTATATAAATACATTCCAGCTCCGGTGTTTGCTGCTGCTATGTAAAGTCTTACTAAGATCCCACGGTATGTTTTTTCTTACCGTGAAAATAAATGTGTGTAAATCAGGATAAAGAAAACATTAAGACATTATCTTTGTAGGACTTTAGGGCTTATAAAGTGAGAGCTGAAGAAAAATATTGGACAGGAAATGTGATAATGGCAACAGGTTTCAGCAGGTTGAGTGAAAAGTGGTGAGTCTTCAATTGTTGTGGGTTTTTTTTTTCATTCTCTTAGTTTCCCCTACCTCAGACCCATCCTCTTGTTTCAGCATCCTGTCTACACTATAAGGCCCCTCGAGTTTTCACTTTAGAAACCCTAAAAACACTATCAGGTCAGAAAGCCTTCACAGTTGCTCAGTTAACCTCAAAATCACACCTTCGTAATTTTTCAAGAATCACTACCATATACAGATGCAGAGGAGACGCATGCAGCGTGACAGGGAAAGAAGACACTAAAAGAACTTGTTTGTTGGAACAGGATGCTGACCAAAACTAACTTATGCATTTAAAAGTGATTCAACTTTTTATATTTGACTTCTATATTCATCAAAAATAATAGTTATAGCTTGGATAAATTGCCTTGCAAAGGATACTTTACATGTGGGCGCTTACCTTAGAAGGAGGTGATTGAGTTTTATAATCCTTAGTAATTTCTAATATCATCTTTAGATGGAAAAAGAAAAAAACACTATCATTTTGGTTTCATTTGATAAATTTTTTTTCTAGCAGATTTCATTTTTTCGTAATAATCAGTGAATGTTTTGGATTACAACATTTTAGAGAACAGGGAAAATTGCAGAGCATTAAGAGACCTCATACTGATACTTGTTCAGCTAGCAAATTGCTTATAATTTTATTGCTGAAATAAACTTTTCCCTTTGATATAAAACAGCAGAAGAGCGTCACACTGGAGTAGCTAATAAATGTAAACTTCATTTCCATTTTGAAATAACTTAGGCTACCATGAATAGACAAACCACAACAGCTCTTTAAATGAATTTAGTAACTGGTGTCCTTTGAGGCGCGAGGATTAAATTGCTCTTTATTTGAAGAATGACGCTACATATCGACCCATAACAAGTGAGAGAAAAGCATAAAACAATAGAAAGCGTCTGTTTTCCGGAATCACATTACCAGGTACCAGATGTTTTTGTGAAAATCAAGGCCACAATCAATTG